>VTFQ01000008.1:46212966-46604949 GCA_036281575.1 Ancherythroculter nigrocauda | reverse complement strand
GGAGCGCCAAAGTCACGTGATTTCAGCAGTTTGACACGCGATCCGAATTACTGATTCGACACAAAAGATTCATAACGCTCCGAAGCTTCCTGAAGCAGTGTTTTGAAATCGGCCATCACTTTTTTATTTATTTTATTAAAGGTACGCTAACTTTTTTGCTCAAAATTAACAAAATTGAAATAATGATTAAATAATACATCACCAATCCTTCTTCCAAAATGTGTTTTTGTCTTACCCTGATTTACTATGGTAATCCTGTTATATTTTAGACCGGGCGGGGTGGTTTTCGCGGGAAATTATGTACTTGCGTCACTCGCCTGTGCATGCCTCGTCATGAAAAAGAATAAATAACATATATTAAGGGCATGCACATTTACTCTCTCTTCAGCCGTTTAGTATTTAACTCATAAAGCCCAGTTTAATTAGCTAATTAATGGTAAAATCTGATTTTTGAAGTATCAACCCTTTCTTCTGTCCTCAGGGTTATCTGTATTTGAATAAACAGAGGTATATATGGTTAATTTATTCGGTTGGCCCTTCATGTGTTTTCTATGGAAGCCCATTTCCGCCACAAAAAAAAAAAAAAAAAACACTAAAAAAAAAAAAAAAAGATGAATTGCGACTTTTTATCTCAGAATTCTGACTTTTTAACTCACAATTGCGAGTTATAAAGTCAGAATTCTGAGATATAAAGTCGCAATTGCGTGATATAAAGTCAGAATTCTGAGATATAAAGTCGCAATTGCGTGATAAAAAAGTCAGAATTCTGAGATATAAAGTCGCAATTGCGTGATATAAAGTCAGAATTCTGAGATATAAAGTCGCAATTGCGTGATATAAAGTCAGAATTCTGAGATATAAAGTCGCAATTGCGTGATAAAAAGTCAGAATTCTGAGATAAAAAGTCGCAATTGCGAGTTATAAAATCAGAATTCTGAGATATAAAGTCGCAATTGCGTGATAAAAAGTCAGAACTCTGAGATATAAAGTCGCAATTGCGTGATATAAAGTCAGAATTCTGAGATATAAAGTCGCAATTGCGTGATATAAAGTCAGAATTCTGAGATATAAAGTCGCAATTGCGTGATATAAAGTCAGAATTCTGAGATATAAAGTCGCAATTGCGTGATAAAAAGTCAGAATTCTGAGATATAAAGTCGCAATTGCGTGATAAAAAGTCAGAATTCTGAGATATAAAGTCGCAATTGCGTGATAAAGTCAGAATTCTGACTCTTTTTCTCGCAATTAACTGATGGTCAGTATCTCTGTCTGTAACAGTGCATCCAACGATAGCCGTGCTGCCGTGAAGTCTGAAGCTGTTGGTGTATAAAATGTGCCACTTCAGCTTTGTCTGATTTATTGCGCCTCCGCCACAGCTGATTCTTCTTCTTATTATGATTATTATTATATTGTTATTATTGTGTAAAATTCATTAGTGTATCCATTCTGTTAAAAACAACTTTTATTGCCCAAATACCTCGACTGTAATTTGCAGAATTGCATGATTCTACCCTTGAGTTACAAAGTTAATGAAACATGATAGGTATTGGTTGTTTTAGTATTAAGCCCACTAGATGGCAGTAAAAGCTGTTTTTTTCTCCTTGAAACGCTGTGTACAAGGTTACCGTGGAAACATTCTATATGCATATTCCTGCATAATGCATATGTCCGGAGACTAATCGTTATGTGTCTCCTCCAGTAAAATCAATATTTCTTTATTGGTAAATCGGCGCTAAAAATAATCCTTTATGATGTCCTCAATTTTATGTATAATAATAACAAAGCAGCAATCCTGATGGTCTATTTAATGTATAATAATAATAATAACAAAGCAGTAATGCTGATGGTCAGTCGCAATGAAAGGAAACGCAAGCAAAGTAAGAACTGTGAGAAATAACGTTTCACAGTAGTGAGAAAAAGTCAGAATTCTGAGATATAAAGTCGCAATTGCGAGAAATAAAGTCAGAATTCTGACTTTTTATCACGCAATTGCGACTTTATATCTCAGAATTCTGACTTTTTATCACGCAATTGCGACTTTTTATCTCAGAATTCTGACTTTATATCACGCAATTGCGACTTTATATCTCAGAATTCTGACTTTATAACTCGCAATTGTGAGATATAAAGTCGCAATTGCGAGTTAAAAAGTCAGAATTCTGAGATAAAAAGTCGCAATTCATCTTTTTTTTTTTTTTTTTTTTTGTGGAGTTTTTTTTTTTTTTTTTAGTGGCGGAAACGGGCTTCCATAGTTTTCAGACACAGATAAAGATCAGCCATTAACATCAGATTCAGAAACTCAATAAGCGTCTTCAGTCGCCCAATAGCTTTGAGCCAATCTGTTGCCACGGTTACCGCCCACATCAAAGCATTCCATTCTGCAGACGCAATAGTTAAACATGCTCTTTGTAATTGCTGAAAAACTAACCGGCATCATTCAGCTTTTGAAATCCTAATGAGGCGATCTGAGAGACATCTGTTCGAGTCGGATTCAAACGTTCCCAGTCCAATTCAAATCCGCTACAAGATTATGGACACCCTCAAAACAGCTCAAACGCATTAAAAGGCTCATTTGAGTTGAATAAGAATTCATTTATAGTCATTAGACCACAGGAACATTAGCCAAAAACATCCTGCATCAACATAGTACTTGAGGTAGATTAAGAACTAGAGTTTTAAAAATGCATGCATCGTTTTTTTATGGCAATGAACGTCCAGAATCTATTCTAGTTAATGTGCATTATGTGTTCGTTTCTTAAAGAAAAAAAAATATTTTGACCAATTAGTTTAACAATTAACAAAATCCAGATTGATAATCATCCAAGAGTAAATTTTCCCTCCGTTCAGCATATTTTTTTTCAACTGATTATGAAACTAAAGATTGAATATGAATCATTTTTAGAATTGTAATTTAATCAAATCATTGTCAGAGCAAATATTTCCACCCTTATTATGTTACGTGACGTAGGTGTAGCAAGGAACAAGGACGAAGGAGAATACGTTGAGTATTTAATGACAAAACAGGCAGGAATACACTAATCACAGTCAACATCAACAAGAACGGACGAGGAATGAATGGAAACACATGGTGTATATATAGAGGATATGCATCGACGTCACTTTCCCGCCGAAAGCGCGCTCCCTCAGCTGGACTGAGTGGCAAAAGAACCTGCTGCATGACTGGATTTAATAGGAGAAACTGAAAAAGCGAGTAAAACTAACGAATTACACTAAAGTTTGGAATTGAATGTGTTCCTTACAACTTGTCAAATAAACTTAATCCATGGATATTGACATGCAGCCAGGAGTCGTGTTTCCTGACATTTATATGTGCCTGATTTCGACGCTGGGGAAACAAATCTGCCTGTGAATATTTTATATAACTACAATATAGGTAGGTTTAAATCCGCGTAATCACTTATATCAATGTTATATCGTCATATTGTCCAGCCCTAAAACATATGTAGTTTTATATAGTCAGCGTTGTTTTTTGAAAAACACCCAATTATGCAGAATATAAGATGGAAAATATTTAATTGATGATTTGTCAACATAATATATAACAATACAATATATACGGTATTATTTTACCTCAAAATCCAACAATTTGACAAAATGATAACTGCAAAACATGTTTCTCTGCCTGGAGTCCAGCTGTTTCTGTGAATTGCAGTGATCCATTTGCTTATGTTTTTCTGTAGCTTTCTGCAGTTTTTAAATATATACCTCGGGTTTTGTGTCAAAGCTATTTGTACAGTCAGTCGCAAAGCTCTTTTCCGTTTTGGATGTGTTTTGTGTGTTTTTCGCGACATTCATGCTGAAAGCCAATGCTGCCGCTCAGTCTTTTGCCACTCAGTGGGCGTGACCGCAGTCGTAACGGTCGACGGTGACGTCACGTGCATACCCTCTATACACACAAATCAAACCAGGAACTAATGAGTGCGATAATGACACACAGGTGAAAGAAATGACTAATTAAACAGAATGAGGAACTAGGTCAAACTTAAGGAAGACAACAGAGAACATGTAACATATTAATAATGCAGCATGATTTTTAATGGCTGAGATATGTAAAGTCTGTTTGAAACAGAAGTTGCACTCGTCTTTTGTTCCCTATTGTGACGTATATCCGAGTGAAACGGCTTTGCAAACAAGAACAAATGTAGGGCAGGGCTTGATTTTGATTGGACGGTTGTGGTTTGCTATTGGTGGATCTCATGTGAGTGACAGGTTGCCCCGCCCTCATCATCAGAGGAGGGAGGGGAAGTTATTTTAATTAAGGATTACAATGTATATGAATTAAAAAATAATAGTAATGATGTGCATTGATATTTATAACAAATACTGCAATATTACATAAAAATTTAGATTTCAAGGTGATTTTAATTCAATTTCTCTCTATGCAGGAACATTGAAGATAAGGTGATGTAATCAGTTCATTCTACACTCTCACACGCTTTATTCATCTGATGGTAAGCGGGTAGGAGGTCACTGGACCAGCGATGCTGCACTGGTCCCGATGATGTCATCAGCGCTGCAGAGCAAAGGTCAGAGATTTGATAGGACGAGGCAAAGAAATGTGATAGTTCTGTTCATGATATCTTTAAATTAATCATTCGACTTCTAGTTTGACAGTGTTGCAACACTATAAATATCTCTCCACCCTGAACCCGTGCCCCGGCGTTCCCTTTGGAGCCTAACGCAAAGAATAATAAACAGCGAATTTCACAAGACGAGAGATATGAGGGTTCATGACACCACTGACAAATCATCGCACCACAGAAAAGTTGGGAAAACACTATATGATATAAAAACAGATATCAAATAAAACATTTGGGTGAATCTGTGGGTCATATTTTGACATTTGATAAAGTAACTTAATTTTTTATGATTTATTAAAGACAATTTTATTGACCATTTTATCTCCTCATCTCACACTAAAAACAGTCAAATGTGCCCTGGATGAGCTTTTGTGAGATCAGGATCTGTTTTAAATCATTTAAAAAATTATTTACAGCAAGAAAGTACTGCTAAACACACACACAGACATGATCAGGACACACCCATCAAACGTCTCTGAGAATGAAGTAAAGCAGTCCAGAGTCCAGATTTATTGAGATTTCACCAACTGACCCCAGATAAACCTGGCAGAGATCAGTAGTTTGAACTCTTTCACACAAATGAGGCATTAAGAAGCTGCAAAACACCATGTAAAAAAAGAAAAACAGATGACTTTACATTCTTTCTAGGGATGCATATCAACGTTTTGGTCAATTATTTTGTCATGGCCAGTAATAATCATTTAAATCCATACCGTTTGTTCACGCACAGTGCCATGCTTATAATAAAATAAATAAAATCATGCATCTGTCTAATATCATTCTAATCACACTGATACTGACAATAAAAACACAGTTGGATTATTTTCATGTTATGACTGAAAACTTTTTATAACCTAGCAAAGAAAAAATATGTAATGCCTGAATTGGAAAAAATAAGCCCCATACTTGTATCTGCTTTAACAGAACTTTGGCTGACGTTCTGATCAAAGTAATGAACAAACGTTCTTACAGTAACATTAATAGAATGTTCATCTGGTCTTTAACAGTGTTCTAAAAACAGAAACATTGTTTATGGAACTTTATCTGAAACATTTTAGTTTTTTTAAATGTTACTACTTGTTTCGGAATGTTCAGAGAACATTCAAAAGTAACATTTCCATAATGTTTGAAGAATGATCAAATGGAATGTTCGTATAAAACATTTTTAAAACATTTAAAAACTGGATGTTTTGAACGTTCAGAGAACATTCTGAAATAACGTTATTTTTGTTGGCTGGAATCAGACTGATAGGCTTTAAAAAGACACAGATATAGATGCAGTCACTGATACTTTTACAGATAATTCAGGGAGGTTTCAGCTGGTCTCTCTTCTGAAACTCGCCCAATTCAATCTTCACTATCCTGCAAGGAGGACACATGTTCTTGCGTGTGAATTGTTCGTGATTCTAACTCTTCTTCTTGCCGTTGCTGGCTTGTTCCTGAGGAACGTTCTTCATGAAGAAGGCCTGATCCAGGTAGCAGCGGACGGCGAGCAGGACGGGCACGGCCGCGTACAGCAGGTTCATCGTGACGACCAGCCGCCACTCGTCTCTGGGGATCCGGTAGGTGAAAGATGTGCGAGAGTGAACGGACGCTCCGAGGTGAGTCCACTGAGTCTGTGGAGAGATGCAAGAACATGTGCTTTTAAACAGTGAGAATATCGACATTAGCTAATATTAGATTGCAGTTTCATTGTGAAAAGTTTTATTCAGACAGTTTAGATTTATAATGGGCCGTCATATCAGTTATCAGCCATAACAAAAATAATTATTGGTTGTATCTGCAAAGTCATTCATCTTAATTCATTTATTCAACACATTTTTCTCTGATGCATAAGGCTATTTTTCAAACTAAATTTTTAAAAAAACTACAATGATAATTTGTCTATTAAAACTATTCAATTAATAAAACTAAAACTAAATTCTCACATAAAGTTCATCTCAGTTTTATTTTAATATTATTTATATAATTATTAATAATGATAATAATTATTATGATTTTAGTATATTAATTAATGATATTAACATTCATCTCAGTGTTATTTAGAATTATTTTAATAATAATAATAATAATAATAATAATTATTATTATTATTATTTTTATTATTATTAATATTAAAGTTCACCTCAGTGTTATTTAGTACTATTTTAATAATAATAATAATTATTATTATTATTAAAATTAAAGTTCATCTCAGTGTTATTTTAGTAATATTTATATAATTATTAATAACAATAATTATTATTGATTTTATTATATTAATTATAATATTAAAGTTCATCTCAGTGTTATTTAGAATTATTTTAATAATAATAATAATTATTATTTTTATTATTATTATTAATATTAAAGTTCACCTCAGAGTTATTTTAGTATTATTTATATAATTATTAAAAATCATTATTATTATGATTTTATTATATTAATTATAATATTAAAGTTCATCTCAGTGTTAAGTAATATTTATATAATTATTAATAATAATAATAATAATAATTATTATTATTATGATTTTATTATATTAATTATAATATTAAAGTTAATCTCAGTGTCATTTAGTATTATTTTAATAATAATTATTATTATTATTTTTATTATTATTATTAAAGTTAAAGTTCATTGGAGTGTTATTTTAGTATTATTTATATACCATTAGTATTTATTAATATTTTAAATTCACTTTTATTCTTATATTTTCAGTTTTCATTTTAATTTGAGTTTAATTTTTAGTAATTTTGTATGTGCTTTTGTCATTTTTATTAGTTTTTGAGATTTTTGTTTTTATATTTCTATTTAGTTTACCTTAGTTTTAGTAATTTTAACACAAACTTATTTGATTTCAGTCAGATGGCAAGGCAACATTTGTATTTTTTAACAAGTTTAAGTTTTTCATCTAATATTTATATTTGATTTTTGAATTTCAGCTTTATTTCAATTTTAGTAGTAGTTTTAGTTGTACCAGCAGTGGTTCCTTTATATTTACCTGAGCGACAGCTCCTGCGAGGAACAGCGTCCAGTCCAACATCCACGTGCATCCAGGAGTGTAAAGCCCATAAACACACGCGGTCAAGAGCGGTAAAACATAGAACAGCGACACCAGCATCTACGAGGACACGGAAAATGTAATGATTCTATCTGTACCATATAGTATTAGTGCATCTCAAATCATGCGAAAGTCCTAAAGCCGCTGAACTCACCATGACTTTTGGAAAGCCCACGCTGTCTTTCATGTACGGCTCATACTGGTAGATGTAGGAAAAACAAGAATCCAGAGAGCATTCAAGAATAACCTGTTGAAGATAAAAAAGAAAGGAACAGAATGAGTAACGGAAGAGCTGGATGGATAAACAGACACACGGATGGATGTGCAGATACTCACAAACCCTCTGAACGCAGTGAAGATGATGGTCCCTAAGAGGCCGAGTGTGAGCAGCAGGTCTGCGGGACGAGAAAACAGCGCTTTCTTCTGCTCGACCTCCACCTACAGACAAGAAGAAACTCATCTAGTGCTTCTACTTCAGTAGAGACAGTGTGTTTGCCTCAAGGCACATAGACGGGTTTAAATTTGTGCTGCACTGCTGGATTTGTAAATGAGTATTTACAAGCCAAAACATTTGATTCAAGATAAAAGTCCATTTGACCTTTTATCCTCGGTTTGATCTTAGATGATTAAATCAATCTTAGAGTCCAGCTGATGTGATGTGAATATTAATGTGGCTGACATCATCATCTAGAACTTCACCTTGTCAGCAGGAATGATTGGCAGCTCTCTCGGCCTGTTGAAAAGCTTCGCCGCCGCCCATATGGGTAAAACCAAAAAAGCGGCGTTCCTCCAGAAAGCAGGGAGGATTTTTTTTCCATATTTACCTAAAACACAAAAACAAAGACATCAATATGCAGCTGAGTTTGACCCAATAGATTACAGAAGGTTTTAACAATAAACACAAACTTTATGTTCAAATTCAGAGTAAAGAAGCGTCTCACCTACTACAATGCCTGGGATGAAGACGATCTGACTGGCGATCATCGATCCGGCCCATACGAGAGCCATACCGCGAAAAGACTTCCTGTATGAAGAGAGACCAACACCACCATCTCAAACACAACCGCTTTTGATATATATGTGTATCTGGTTGTTGTTGCATTATTGAGCGACACACCGTCTGTAAAAAGTTACAGACCAATATACTGGCCATGCTAAATAATCAACCCATACTTATATATATAATAAATATTAATAAATATATATTAATATATAAAATTTTAATATTAACAATTTCATAAATATAATTGTTTCATTAATTATTATAATTAATATGCATATATAAAAATATGTTAATGTTAGGTGCGATTAATCGCAATTAATTACAGAAAAATGTGCAATTAAGTTATTTTTAATTGACTATAAGCACTATGTGTGTAAATATATATATATATATATATATATTACATTAATTAATTACATACATTAATTAATTTATGTATATATATATATATATATATATATACATTATTTAATTAATAATAGTTATGCAATAGTATATACAGTATACAGTATATATATTATTTCTTTAAATAAAAAAATATATTTTATATAGTAATGTAGAAATATTATATTCTAATATTATATTATTATAAAATTAATAGGACTTTTATGAATATTAATTAATGATTATAATAATTAATATTCATATATATTAATATTTTCAAATGTGAGTCAATCATCTGAAATATGGCTTAATAAATTATTATATAAATATTACATAAAATAAAATATTGTAAAATATTTATTATTGTATATGATTGATATACAATACTAATATTACTTATATAATATATATCATATTTTAACATTGTTATAATTAATATAATAATTATAATGTATTAATATAATTTCAAACATACAGTATGTGTGTGTATACATTTTCATGTGGCCCGTCACACTATACACACACACACACACACAATTTTTAATATGTATTTATATATAATAAAAACACATTTATATTATTAAAATTAATTAATATAATGCAAGCTGCATGCATAATATTTGTAGAAAAATTAGCAAAATCCATTAAAACATCCCAAAAGTATTTCATATCAACTGCCCTCATCAGCATCAGCCACAATTGTATTGATATTCTGCTGTGTGTTTATCTGATGATCACTCTTACCCTGCGGTCAGACGGTGGATCATGATGAGGAGCAGACCGTAGTGAACCACTCCGTCCCAGTAGCTCATCATGATGCAGTGGGCTGAGCTCAGGTACGGCTCCACCTTCAACACATGATGTGAGAGGAGGGATTCAGTGTGTGTGTGTGTGTGTGTGTGTGTGTGCTCGTCCTTCATAAGAACTGAGAGCGTTTGCTTTTTCAATCTAAGAGTGATCCCTCTTTCAGTTGCACAACAGAGGAGCTTCATTAATCCAACAAAACATGATTAATCATCATCATTATCATTAATAATAGTCTGTTTCATTTCATTTAGCTCCATTTTTAAGAATCTGAGGTAAAAATAGAGCATTTTGTGAAATATTTGGAGACAATTTTTGCTATTATGACAACATGTTTATGTGTAATTCATATTAGAAAATCAAGTGCATTACTAAAAACTACATTGATTATTTCCATGATCTGATATCGCATCATGTTTGCTGCCTGAATTCAAGTTCACTTAGATGTGTGTGTGTGTGTGTGTGTGTTCTGACCTTGCTTATATAAAAGTCCATAAAGCCTCTGATGAATCCATCCTGCTGCAGAGCATTGGTGATGCCGACAACAGAAGTGAAGGAAAACACTGCGAACACTGAAACACACACAGATTGGAAACATCAGCACGTTCGGCTCTACATCTCTCACTCTGATCTCGTTTATCTCTCCCCCTCTCCATCCTTTAGCCTCTGTCTGGCTTTCACTTTCTTTTCCTCGCCAACTATTGATTTCTCTCCCAAACAGCAGAGCTAATGATGGCTCACGGTTGTCCAGGTGAAGGAGGAATTCGATCATGCGGCCCTCAGACTAGAGTTTCCTCATTCCCAAGTGGACAAGCCGACTCGCTTTTGGATTCAAGGCGCTGGCAGCCGGACAAATAAAGGCTGGAGAAACTTTAGAGAAGCTGAGATCACTCAAGGATTGATCACAGCGGGCTGATTTAGTGGCTGTCCACCAACTCACTGACAGCGACACGGCCCACATGAAAATGTTTTGCTCTGGGAACGCTCTTCAGAGACAGAAACATATCGAGAACTCAATAAACATAAGGTCAACTTTGTCTGCAAATCTGAAAATTAGTGAAAGATCCTTTCCATCTAAACTGGTTGTAGCAGAGCCAAAACAATGTTCTTCCGCAAAATGCATGCAGTTTTGTTTTTTTACCACTAGAGTGCCAAAAGTTACATAGAGTATCTTTAAATTGCACCTTTTTTGTCATATAGTTCTTTAAAATTGAGTTTAAAACCATAGAGTTCTGTATATAAAACACCATTGAACCTTGTTACTTGCCATTTCTTTGTAATTATTTGTGAAATTTACTAGTAATGTCCAGTGAAAACTGTTTCTACACCATTTTCTAAACCTATCGTATCCGTTGGCGTTCTTATTATTATTCTTTGTCCATTTCTTCTTTTTCTTCTTCCTCCGCTCTTGAGTCTATGGCAGCCCATAGAACCGTATGGTAAAAAGTTGTGAAATTTGGCACACAGATAGAGGTCAGACCCAACATTAACCACACCAATTTTGGAATCTCTAACTCAATCCCTCTAGCGCCACCATCCTATGACATTTTCCATCATGAAAATTTTTCCACCATTTTTAATTTTCCCGAAAACATACTTTTTTTAACTCCACCTAGGCCGTTGCTCCATTTTTAACAAAAATTTAACCAGATCATCTTCAGACCATGCCAACAAAAAGTTATGGAATTCAAGTCAATTCGTTAAACCATTTTCAAATAACATGCAAACAAATTTTACGTAGCACTTGCATAAATAGACATAAGGCTGTATCTCCTCAACGCTTTATCATATTCAGACCAAACTTGGTCCATATCATCATAAGCATGACCTGAGGTTACATGCTGCATTTGGGTGCAGCGCCACCTAATGGTCCGGAGATATGCAAAAAAATGTCTATTTTTGCTTATAACTCTTGATTGGTTTGCCCAAAGTTAGATTCAGGGTGACATGCCAAGTCGAATGATATCTAATTTTCCCATATCAGCCATTTAGCGTATCGTTATGAAACAAGTTATGAGTCATCAGCACTATGCCCTGAAGGAGCCTGAGAAGTTTCAAGCCAGCGCCACCTAGTGTTAAAAATCAAATATTCAAATGCTTATAACTTTGGGTGTGGTCACCTTATTTTCATGAGTCATCTCCTTAGACTCTCCTAACAACATGGTTTGCGCAACACGGTGATTTGGTGTTAAAACAACTTTCACCAATATCTACAAAACCGTTAGTCCGATCAAGACGAAACCAGCTTAGGAAATTCAAAAACATAGATCGTTGGCTATACGCTAATGGCCAAATGTCAAAATATTCATAGAAGGTGGCAAAAAAAGGCAAACATGTTGTCCTTGGGTCATTTTTTTCTGTTCTCATAGATATATATGTCTATAACTCCAAAACAAAATGAGATTTTCACCAAATTTGATGGTATGGGCTCACTCTGAGGACACATAAAAAAAAATGGTGCATGGTTTATCATGCTCTTTGTGCTCGGCCCCGATAATTGCTGCTTGCAGCTATAATTTTCAGTGTGTTTGGAGAACATAACTGAGATATTAATGAGATCCCATTTGTTTTCTTTCAATTAGGGGAATTTTTGCTCATCATCTTCATCTGTCAGTATTGGACTTACCATAGAAGAGAGGGTCGGTAGATTTTCTACTCTTGACACTGAGGTTTGCCAGGAGGAATAGTGTTGTAAGAACCGTTATGCCTATAGCCAATATAACCTGTGGACTGAATGAGAAAACATGTTGTTGAAACGTCATAAATGATTATCAGAGGCTTGTTTTTATCTTGCATGATCAATGAGGTCATATTTCACCCCCCAAAAAAAAAGTTATCATTTGCATAAAGAAAATGAAGCATATTTTAGGACCATGTGTAATTCTCATTACTGTCAAAGCTCATTTCTATTAAATTCTTATGACTGTATATTACACATAAAATGCTGCAATAAATGCATAATTCAAAATAGTACAAAATATGTAATGTAATAAATATAGATATAGTTAATGAATATAAAATATATAATATTTAAATTTAAAATATTGGATTGATGTATAAATAATCTACAATTTAAATTAATATATCTTTTCTGCAATATATGAGAATCTTGAGGGTGAAACTTGATTGAATTTTCATGAAATTATATCAAAATATCGAAAAAGATCTGACTGGCAAAATGTTCTCGAAAGCTTTCATGAGATTCACCAATGAATTGCATTAAACAATGTCAGCTCAGTGATCAGATTACCTCAGAATGAAGTGTGAAATAGAAGTTGGTTGCCCTCTTTTGGCAAAACGAGGCAGTTAAAACCTCATAAAACGTTTTAAAAGTTACACTTGATCTTGTAAAACAAAAACGAGTTTACATTGCTTAATCTCAATGCAAACTTCCTTAACATGCACTGTTGTAAAATAATGGCATAAGATGCAAACTTACTCTTGTAAGATGGACACATGATTGATTGTGTAGAGAATAAAAGGTGCTGTCAGAGACAGAAGAAAAACACTGATCTCTGGAGGAAAATCCATTTGAGAAATCAGGAATCCACACAAATATAATAATATCCTTCAGCTCTGTCTAGCACAAATATACAGGCATATAAATAGCTATTAATATAAATATCTAGAAACTGAAATAACACATCATGTCTTGATTTCCCTGAGGTTTCCAGTGTAAAGGCGGCTCTGTCTGTGTGTGTCCTGTAGTTTACTCAGCACTGATGATGATGGAATCAACATGAAATCAGTTCAAACCCTCCAAAGTCCACGGACTATGAACTATTACCACCCAGAGTTGAAAGAAAAAGTCCCATCAATAAACCTCCATATGGAGGCGCAACCACTCAGCAGAGACAAATGTGTTCTAAGAACATTTTTCTAATGTTCCAATTAAGTTACGAAACATTCCATTTGACCATTTTGCAAACATTATTGGAACGTTACTTTTGAATGTTCTCTGAACGTTCTGAAACAAGTAGTAACATTCTAAAAATTGGCACACAGTGTACAGCATAAATGAGTACACCCCCTCTGAAACTTCTGAAAGTCAGAAATTACTCAATTACCAGAAGACATGTTAGGGTTCTTTAGAGATATAATGTTCCAGCAAGTCTGCTTAATCAGTTACCAAAGAAGCATATCAAAATTATTCATGAAAATAAGATTTTCTTATCAAGGTGATAAAATGTTGTGTAGCAAAAATGAGTACACCCTCCTTAAAGTTACTAAATAAAACAAAATAAAAAATTTCTGGTGTATACAATGTTCTTCTGCAAAATGCATGCAGTTTTGTTTTTTTACCACTAGAGTGCCAAAAGTTAACCAAAAGTTGATACGTATCTTTAAATTGAACCTTTTTTGTCATAACGTTCCTTAAAATTGAGTTTAAAACCATAGAGTTCTGTATATAAAACACCATTGAACCTTGTTACTTGCCATTTCTTTGTAATTATTTGTGAAATTTACTAGTAATGTCCAGTGAAAACTGTTTCTACACCATTTTCTAAACCTATCATATCCGTTGGCGTTCTTATTATTATTCTTTGTACATTTCTTCTTTTAATTCTTCCTCCGCTTTTGAGTCTATGGCAGCCCATAGAACCGTATGGTAAAAAGTTGTGAAATTTGGCACACAGATAGAGGTCAGACCCAACATTAACCACACCGATTTTGGAATCTCTAACTCAATCCCTCTAGCGCCACCATCCTATGACATTTTTCGTCATGAAATTTTTTCCAACATTTTGAATTTTACGAAAAACATACTTTTTTTAACTCCACCTAGGCCGTTGCTCCTATTTTCACAAAAATTGAACCAGATCATCTTCAGACCATGCCGACAAAAAGTTATGGAATTCAAGTCAATTTTTTAAACCATTCTCAAATAACATGCAAACTAATTTTACATAGCACTCGCATAAAGTAAATATAGGCGTAAGGCTGTATCTCCTCAATGCTTTATCATATTCAGACCAAACTAGGTCCATGCTGACAACAATGGATCCACTTGGGAGAGAATCATCAGGAGACTTATTTCTTAGCACAAAAGAGGACAGTGATACAAGAGGATTACCAAATCATTGTTTTAAGTGTGAAAATATAGCAAAAGTAACACAGAAATTCAAAAACTATGTACTTGTGACAATAATCAGGCCTTCATTTTAAGCTTTCGTTTAGTGATGAGGGATTTTTTTTGCTAGACAAAAATCAGAAGAAACACAGAGTGTCTCAGAGCCAGCAAAAGCTATGAAAAGAGTGACTGTTTATCTCACAGACTGCAGAAATGACGTGCATGGTTGTTGTTCTCACTGGAACTACCTACTGTAGCCAAAGCACAATAAAGTCAGCCATTTCCAAAGCCCATATTTACAAAATATAGATTCTGGGAATCAATACTCTGGTCTCATGAGACCAAATCAATCATTTTGGTTCTAACAGCATCCAAAATGTTCTGGTGTTGCTAGAGGAGGAGTACAGTGAGAAGTGCCTGGTTCCCACAGTAAAGTTCAGTGATAGTAAAGCTCTTATATAGGGATGTATGAGTACTTAAGGTGTGAGGGAGTTGTGCTTTATCAATGCTGTCATGAATTCACACACCACTGTGTAATTTAATACACAAACTTGAAACAGAAGATGTTATCTTCATTCCCTGCATTGTTGGGCATTATTTCAACATGACAATGAGGATATGCATTCACCCAAGGTGAAAAACCATCTTTGCACTCAATCTTAACACTCTTGAGCGCCTGTGAGGGATTCTGTAGAGACGATTTGAGCAACACTCCCCATTAAAGATCAGGGCATTTAAGGAGCTCATCATCCAGGAAGTTAAACAGGACAGATGTGACGTAGTCATGAACTTGCCAAGAAGGGTCAGAGCAGTATATTCAAAATGATGGAGGGCATACTAAGTGCTAGAATATTATACATTTGTTGAATTAAATCTAGGATGTACTCATTTCTGCAATGCTTAATTTAAACAAAATTGGCTAATTTACTTATTTTATGGCTATTAATGACATATGTTTCTCAGATTTGATTATGTATATGTTTAATGCATTTTAGTTTTGCCATCTTTCCATGAATTGTATTAGTGATTATAAATATATATATATATATATACATCTTTTGTATGTGTTCAGAGGGGGTGCACTCATTTATGCTGTGCACTGTACATTGCACAAGTAGGTGCTACTTATATCTGCATGTGCAAAAAGTTTAAGGCTCAGAAGAGACCTTGCAATAACTGAATATTATTTCACCCTCGTAATATTAATAATATTGAGTTTTTACTTAGATTGGTGGATTTAAAGATTCTAAAATCATCATATTATAACATCATATCATATTATAAACATCAACATATTATATATATTTATAAACGATGGAAATAGTAAACCAAATGAGTTTTCTAATCCACAAAAATCGTAAATTAATCGTGTTCCTGTTCTGGACCGGCGATGACGTCAGCGGAAGAGTCCTCCTTCTTTTAGAACAAGATGGCGACGTCGACCAGGAAGTAGGTAAACAACCGTACAGGGGTAGAAAAATATGGATTAACCCCTCCAATACACCCTTACCGATCAAGAAAAACCCAGATTGAGTGGTCGTTAGTGCTCGTGGAGGGGGTTCGAGGAAAGGGGGGTTTAATTAACGCGCGGTGAGTGAGTTTTCTCTGAGGTTAGCATGTTAGCACGAATCAAACAATAGCGCTCCATTGAGTCAATCAGAAAAAACACACAGACAGCTGATAAATTCGTGAATAAATCAATTAAGTTAATCTACAGTAATCAATATGAGCTGGGAATCATATAAAAGTGACGTGCTTTATAGGTCAGTGCTGTTTGGTTGATGCTTTTGATGTTGACAGACGCTCAGACAGGTTATTTTATGATAATCTTATATATATTTTCATATTTTTAGTTTGATATCATCTGTTTATTAAGGGTGGATGTCTAACAGGTTGTTCTAAAATGTTCAGAATAAAGCTGAGACATACTTACAGTGTAATCCCTTCAAACTGTCACATAGGCAAGGCCTCTATCACATTTAATATAATAACCCATATCTTATTCTGTTTATTCATATATCTACATGTTGTCTTTTATCTGTAATAAACTGTTTGTATCCTCAGATGATAATGTGGTTAATGTACATTTTTCAGTTAAAATAGTAGATAATAATAATTTATTAATGGAAACGCATGCATTTAATAAGAAAAATGCAAAATAAAAGCCTTTTCTATGTAGTAATTTTATTATTTCTAGTAATCACTGCTAAATCAGTAGTTTGTCAAGTAAATCTAGATGGTTCAGGTAATCAGTATTATTACCCTGACTGATCTCTCTCTCTCTCTCTCTCTTTCTCTCTCTCAGAGATGGCTGAAGAACGACAGGGGGTTTGACTCGTAACCATGTTTCTGCTCGGAGCCTGATGCCCATTCTTGCCACGTCTGTTGTCATGGACACGGAGGACTATCTGCACCCTGAGGACCCTCAGCTGGGGAGCCCGAAGTTCATTGCTCCCAGTCCTCCTCTCCCAAGTTCCATAGAGGTACATACTGTACCACACACATTTTACATTGTAAATTTTACACTTTTTATTGTAAATGTCATGGTTACCCCTATACAAAGAGTCCCAGGCTAAAGGTCTGCACATGTTTGAACTTGAGAACCTGTGACTTGAATGTTAAGACCAATTCAGAAACCCAAAAAGCACAAATGCTCAATACAAAATGACTTAAAATAAAAGCTTTTTTTCTCTCTCTCTCTCTCTCTCTCTCTCTCTATATATATATATATATATATATATATATATATTAGGGATGCACCGATATCAGCCAATAATCTGTATCTGCCGATAAAATCAATTATTTTCACTATCGGCCTATTGTTTAAGAATAGCCGATGATCAGGGCTGATTATATCCTGTCAATCAAAAGTGGGTGGAAAAACGTGTCAGACTGCAACTCATACTGTGTGTGAAGAAAATGTGAAGAAAATTTAAAGGGCTAGTTTACCCACAAATGAAATTTCTGTCCTTAAAGGGTTAGTTCACCCACAAATGAAAATTCTGTCATTTATTACTCACCCTCATGCTGTTCCACACCCATAAGACCTTTGTTCATCTTCAGAACACAAATTAAGATATTTTTGATGAAATCCGATGGCTCAGTGAGGCCTGCATAGCCAGCAATGACATTTCCTCTCTCAAGATCCATTAATGTACTAAAAACATATTTAAATCAGTTCATGTGGGTACAGTGGTTCAATATTAATATTATAAAGTGACGAGAATATTTTTGGTGCACCAAAATACACACAAAATAACGACTTATATAGTGATGGCCGATTTCAAAACACTGCTTCAGGAAGCTTCAGAGCGTTATGAATCAGCGTGTTCGGAGCGCCAAAGTCACGTGATTTCAGCAGTTT
The DNA here is from genome assembly GCA_036281575.1 of Ancherythroculter nigrocauda. Lineage (NCBI taxonomy): Eukaryota > Metazoa > Chordata > Actinopteri > Cypriniformes > Xenocyprididae > Ancherythroculter > Ancherythroculter nigrocauda. Next base: position 46,586,679 of record VTFQ01000008.1, on the reverse strand, counting down.
GGTGGTTTGACACGCGATCCGAATCTCTGATTCGACACAAAAGATTCATAACGCTCCGAAGCTTCCTGAAGCAGTGTTTTGAAATCGGCCATCACTATATAAGTTGAATGACGGGAGAGACGAATTTGTTGAATAAAGTCGTTATTTATGTTTTGTTTTTGCGCACAAAAAGTGTTCTCGTCGCTTCATAACATTAAGGGTGAACTACTGTAGTCTCATGGACTATTTTCACGATGTCTTTACTACCATTCTGGACCTCAAAAGGTGATATGAAGGAAAGTAATTAATGACAGAAATTTCATTTTTGGGTGAACTAACCCTTTAAGGCTGTCGGAGTTAATGCATCAATAAAGCATTAAAATAGAGATGTTAAAAGCAGGCTTTATTTGACCCTATGAATCACCTGTAGTTCATGCCAGGGTTGCCAGGTCCGCCGTTTTCCCCTACGCCATACGTTTATAGCGTGCCTCAGAAACAATAATTGCAAAGAGCTTTGTTTCTTGTGATAAGAAAGTCTCGGCTTTTGAAATGCTGTCCATATTATCACATAATTCAAACAATACACTCTTTGACGCTCTTAATGTGACGTGACAGATTGCTATAGAAGCACCTGTTTTCTTCTTCTTTAATACAAGTTATTGCATTAAAAAAACATGCATGAACATCAGAAGGTATGTTGAAAGGTACAGTACATCTTACCGAAATGTATCATAATCAATCGCTCAATCAGTGTTTCAAATGAGGAAAGACTTCAATAAAACAGCTTGAGAACAATGTCACTTAATGTTGCATTTACCTCAGGAAAGTAATCCAGTGTTCATAGTACATTAGTTAGCTATAAAAACACCAGAGAGGAGCTTATTTAGTGTTAAATATATATGCATGTTTGAATAAGTTTGTCATGAAGACCAGTGTTTATGAAAACTACCCATATATATATATCATTATCTAAGCCAAGTGCAAATTGAAAGTTACACATTAACAGTTCTCCTAATCCTGTCAGGCTCGGGTTTGGAAGCGTATTGAACTCAATATACAAGCCTGTCAGGTGTCTAATTGCTGCTGCAATTTCTAATGTCATAGTCTTGATGTCATTTTTCCTTGATCTGATAAAATCTTCTTCCTAACTATTACTCTAGTTGGTCTTGTACCTTGTCCAGTATGGGGCGGACATGGAGTGCGTTGGTAATCATCTTTCTAGAAACAGTTGCCTCACATCACCTGGTTTATGGTTGTTTATTTAGTGAACTGTTAGTTTTCACTATGTATGTGCATGGTTTATGCTGGGTCTCACCATGTGTAGATGAGTCATTAGTTCATCAGCACTGCCAGTAAATATTTGGGTTAATGGGTAGTATCTCTGCTGAACAGTGTTTCCAAAAGGCCACTTCCTGTGTCAAATGTGCTGTTTGTTTCCTGTTTCCCCAGAATCAGCTGTATCCGTCTAACTCATGGGCGTTCTCACAGCAAACTCAATACAACCAGCACTATCCTATGCAATCTGGGAGGTGAGTCACGTACACTGTACGTATACAAAGCATTGTAACTAGGGCCGTCACGATTCCTTGATTAAATTTGAGTAATCGATTTAAAAAAAAAAAAAAAAAAATCCTTGATTGCAATTTGCCTGTGTTGATTAACTGGCAAAATACCGGAAGTGGCGCATTCAATGTACAAGAATCCACGAACTGCATTATTGGAGTCTGACGCGCTTTGTGTTTCATGCAAAGTATTGCACTGTTACCATTTCAATGTGTGTAGTGTGTCTCAGCAGCTCAGTTAACAAACTCCATCTCTGCATATGCTGCGAGATTGAGTTTATAACGTTAATTTGAGAATGCAACATGAGCTATTTCACTATATTTGTAACAGAAATCACTTATAAACCTGCACCAACACAGGAGAATACATCAGTAGGTTTCTAAATATGCAAACTGTTGTTCATCGCAATTTCAAATTAAAAGTTTAAATCCTCGCTTTGAGTTTGCATGTCTTGTTCAGGAAATTACAGTGGCTGTAGCATTTCTATTGTAAAGAAGTGGCCAGATATTAAAGATTAAGTGGACATTAAGTTAAATGTTGTTTGGCCAATTTTAAACAAGGATTTTATCATGCTGTAAAGTGTAACAACAACAATCTCCAGGCCGTTGGCGCCCTCTGCAGGCATTTGCTGTAATATGCGACATGCATAAGTTGATTATTATGTATGTTACATTATGTATTTAACAGTTGTTTGATAAAACCATATGACTACTTGTTTGATTTGAACCATTATTATTGCCTTTTTAGTATACCTATGAATTTAAGTCATTTTATTGGTTATTGTTCATTTAGGTCTATTTTAATTACCACAAAAAAAATCTAGATTAATCGTCAAAATAATTGACCGATTACCAAAATAATCATTAGTAACTCCCCTCGTTTTAATGGAGTTGTGAGTTTGTGAATTCTGCATTAGATATTAATAATAATAAATTGATAATAAATATTCAGCACATTTTTTAAATTCTCGCTTACTGCATGCACAATTAACATCCAGCTTAATCTGTCGTTCACAAATTGATTGGTGTAGTGAAGATCATAGACTGAATCAGTCGAACGACTCACTGAATCGACTCAAATGACTCAAACCTTTAACTGTCTCTCTCGTATATTCAGTGCCGTTTCCAAATATAATATTGTGGTGCATTCTGATGTATTGAACATGTGACATATGTACTTTATCGTGAGTTAGTTGATTATACCCATTCAGTGTGTATTTAAAGATATAAACCTGGTGGTGCTGTCAAATATATCAGTGCTCTGAATTGATCTTTATTTATAGGAGTATTTAAATTAGTGTTTTGAAGATATTCTGCTCTCTGTGTGATTGTTCTTGATGTTTCTCCACTGATTTATCAGGCAGCTCCAGCCGAACCCGTCCTCTGTGAATCTGGACCTGTCTGACATAGACTTTCATGACCTCGTACGGAACGGAGACTTCTCCCAGGTACGAGCAGATCCCGTCTTTTCTTGCTTCCAGAACCATTGAGAAATTAAAGCACAGAGTGTGTTTTTATGATTTCTGATTCCTGAGAATTTGCTTTGGTAAACCCTGCTGAAACCCATGATGATCTATAAATCTGTCTGTCCATCTTGTACTTTATGGACTTTTAGTGGCTGTAAAAGGATAGGAAAGTGGGACAGTGTGGAAATGCAAAGAACGCTGCAGGCCAGACTTGAACCTGCATCTCAGGATCACTAATGTGCTTTGACCATTATTTATTATTTTTTTTTTAATGAATAGCTTTGCCTGTGGGAAAATGGATTAATCTCAAACCTACAGCTGAACAAAGCAGTTCTGTTGAACATGAAGGTGTGATTAACAAAAAAGATTTACTCCATCATTATAGCAGCTGCAGTTCTTGCATGTGGGATAAAAGCGCAGGTTTGAATAGCTGAAAATGCAGCATACAATCATCATGATGAAGCTGTGACATTACTGCAAACACATTATTCAATTTAGCACAGCTACAACTATTTGTGTGACAAATGAACTGAACTGAAAGTGAAATGAGCCAAGATCTCTTTGAGTCATGATCTGTAAAAAACAAAAACAAAAACAAAACCCCCACATTTTTTGGTTAGTTTTAGCTAATTATAATATGGAAGCTTGTTTCCGCCACTAAATAAAAAATTAAAAAGGTACTTGACTATTTACCTCACAATTCTGACTTTTTTTTCCTTGCAATTCTGACTTTATAGCTGACTTTATAAACTCACAACTGCGAGTTATAAAGTCAGAATTGCGAGTTATAAAGTCAGAATTGTGAGATAAAGTCAGAATTGCGAGTTATAAAGTCAGAATTGCAGAATTGTATGTTATAAAGTCAGAATTGCATGATAAAGTCAGAATTGCATGATTATAAAGTCAGAATTGCAGAATTGGGAGATATAAAGTCAGAATTGCGAGATATAAAGTCAGAATTGAGATATAAAGTCAGAATTGCGAGATATAAAGTCAGAATTGAGATATAAAGTCAGAATTGCGAGATAAAGTCAGAATTGCAGAATTGCGAGATATAAAGTCAGAATTGAGATATAAAGTCAGAATTGAGATATAAAGTCAGAATTGCGAGATAAAGTCAGAATTGCGAGATAAAGTCAGAATTGCGAGATATAAAGTCAGAATTGAGATATAAAGTCAGAATTGCGAGATATAAAGTCAGAATTGCGAGATAAAGTCAGAATTGCGAGATATAAAGTCAGAATTGAGATATAAAGTCAGAATTGCGAGATATAAAGTCAGAATTGCGAGATATAAAGTCAGAATTGAGATATAAAGTCAGAATTGCGAGATATAGTCAGAATTGAGAGATATAAAGTCAGAATTGAGATATAAAGTCAGAATTCCATGTTATAAAGTCAGAATTGAGAGATATAAAGTCAGAATTGGGAGATAAAGTCAGAATTGCAAGATATAAAGTCAGAATTGCGAGATAAAGTCAGAATTGCATGATTATAAAGTCAGAATTGCAGAATTGGGAGATATAAAGTCAGAATTGCGAGATATAAAGTCAGAATTGAGATATAAAGTCAGAATTGAGATATAAAGTCAGAATTGCGAGATAAAGTCAGAATTGCAAGTTATAAAGTCAGAATTACATGATAAAGTCAGAATTGTGAGTTATAAAGTCAGAATTGTGAGTTATAAAGTCAGAATTGCGAGATAAAGTCAGAATTGCAGAATTGGGAGATATAAAGTCAGAATTGGGAGATATAAAGTCAGAATTGCGAGATATAAAGTCAGAATTGCGAGATATATAGTCAGAATTGCAGAATTGCGAGATATAAAGTCAGAATTGCAGAATTGGGAGATATAAAGTCAGAATTGCGAGTTATAAAGTCAGAATTGCAAGATATAAAGTCAGAATTGCGAGATATAAAGTCAGAATTGTGAGATATAAAGTCAGAATTGCAGAATTGCGAGATATAAAGTCAGAATTGCAGAATTGGGAGATATAAAGTCAGAATTGGAAGTTATAAAGTCAGAATTGTGAGTTATAAAGTCAGAATTGCGAGTTATAAAGTCAGAATTGCGAGATAAAGTCAGAATTGCAGAATTGGGAGATATAAAGTCAGAATTGCGAGATATAAAGTCAGAATTGCGAGATATAAAGTCAGAATTGCAGAATTGCGAGATATAAAGTCAGAATTGCGAGTTATAAAGTCAGAATTGCAAGATATAAAGTCAGAATTACGAGATATAAAGTCAGAATTGTGAGATATAAAGTCAGAATTGCGAGATATAAAGTCAGAATTGCAGAATTGCGAGATATAAAGTCAGAATTGTGAGATATAAAGTCAGAATTGCAGAATTGCGAGTTATAAAGTCAGAATTTCAGAATTGCAGAATTGTATGTTATAAAGTCAGAATTGCATGATAAAGTCAGAATTGCATAATTATAAAGTCAGAATTGCAGAATTGGGAGATATAAAGTCAGAATTGCGAGATATAGTCAGAATTGCGAGATATAAAGTCAGAATTGAGATATAAAGTCAGAATTGAGATATAAAGTCAGAATTGCGAGTTATAAAGTCAGAATTGCATGGTAAAGTCAGAATTGTGAGTTATAAAGTCAGAATTGTGAGTTATAAAGTCAGAATTGTGAGTTATAAAGTCAGAATTGGGAGATATAAAGTCAGAATTGCAGAATTGCGAGATAAAGTCAGAATTGCAGAATTGGGAGATATAAAGTCAGAATTGGAAGATATAAAGTCAGAATTGCGAGTTATAAAGTCAGAATTGCATGATAAAGTCAGAATTGTGAGTTATAAAGTCAGAATTGTGAGTTATAAAGTCAGAATTGGGAGATATAAAGTCAGAATTGCAGAATTGCGAGATATAAAGTCAGAATTGCAGAATTGGGAGATATAAAGTCAGAATTGGAAGATATAAAGTCAGAATTGCGAGTTATAAAGTCAGAATTGCATGATAAAGTCAGAATTGTGAGTTATAAAGTCAGAATTGCGAGATAAAGTCAGAATTGCAGAATTGGGAGATATAAAGTCAGAATTGCGAGATATAAAGTCAGAATTGGGAGATATAAAGTCAGAATTGCGAGATATAAAGTCAGAATTGGGAGATATAAAGTCAGAATTGCGAGGTATAAAGTCAGAATTGCGAGTTATAAAGTCAGAATTGCAGAATTATGAGTTATGAAGTCAGAATTGCGAGTTATGAAGTCAGAATTGCGAGGTATAAAGTCAGAATTGCGAGTTATAAAGTCAGAATTGCGAGATATAAAGTCAGAATTGTGAGATATAAAGTCAGAATTGTGAGATATAAAGTCAGAATTGCGAGGTATAAAGTCAGAATTGCAGAATTATGAGTTATGAAGTCAGAATTGAGAGTTATGAAGTCAGAATTGCGAGATATAAAGTCAGAATTGTGAGTTATAAAGTCAGAATTGCGAGATATAAAGTCAGAATTGTGAGATATAAAGTCAGAATTGTGAGTTATAAAGTCAGAATTGCGAGATATAAAGTCAGAATTGCGAGTTATAAAGTCAGAATTGCAAGTTATAAAGTCAGAATTGCGAGTTATAAAGTCAGAATTGTGAGATATAAAGTCAGAATTGTGAGATATAAAGTCAGAATTGCGAGGTATAAAGTCAGAATTGCGAGTTATAAAGTCAGAATTGCGAGATATAAAGTCAGAATTGTGAGATATAAAGTCAGAATTGTGAGATATAAAGTCAGAATTGCGAGGTATAAAGTCAGAATTGCGAGTTATAAAGTCAGAATTGCAGAATTATGAGTTATGAAGTCAGAATTGCGAGTTATGAAGTCAGAATTGCGAGGTATAAAGTCAGAATTGCGAGTTATAAAGTCAGAATTGCGAGATATAAAGTCAGAATTGTGAGATATAAAGTCAGAATTGTGAGATATAAAGTCAGAATTGCGAGGTATAAAGTCAGAATTGCGAGGTATAAAGTCAGAATTGCGAGTTATAAAGTCAGAATTGCAGAATTATGAGTTATGAAGTCAGAATTGCGAGTTATGAAGTCAGAATTGCGAGGTATAAAGTCAGAATTGCGAGTTATAAAGTCAGAATTGCGAGATATAAAGTCAGAATTGTGAGTTATAAAGTCAGAATTGCGAGATATAAAGTCAGAATTGTGAGATATAAAGTCAGAATTGTGAGATATAAAGTCAGAATTGTGAGTTATAAAGTCAGAATTGCGAGATATAAAGTCAGAATTGCGAGTTATAAAGTCAGAATTGCGAGTTATAAAGTCAGAATTGCGAGATATAAACTTGCAATTCTGAGAAAAAATGTCACTCTTTTTTCCCTCAGAATTGGACTTTATATCTTAAAATTCTGAGAAAAGTCAGAACTGCAAGATATAAACTTGCAATTGTGAGATAAAGTCGCAATCATCCTATATTTTTGTATTCCGTGGCAGAAACAAGCTTCATACTATAATAACCCTGGTTTGAAATGTTTAGTGTTGCATGCTGTGACCGTTTCACAATCTTATTAAAATAGTAAGATTACAGTATGTACTTCAGAGTATGACACTCTGTCTGACTATCACTCTGTGACACATGCAAAGTCATACTATATGGAGGAAAATATACTTTATATATTGCTCTTCAGGCACATACTCGCTATTTGCTCTGTATTAGCATGCTATTAAAGAGCCACACACTGCTGTCGACTCTTAAAACACATGTGGTAAAAATAGGCTGGGCTGCCTGTAAATGTGGACACAAAAGCATCATTTCCTGAAAGAAGACCACCACACCCCAGAGCAAACACACGCATGATTGTGTTTGAATGAATGTTACCTGTGTGTCACCACGCACAGGTCAGATCCTCATGGGTAGGTTGTGCGTTTAAGTGAACTTGTACCTGCTATCAGTTCGAGCTAATGTTTTTCTCAGATGAAAGTCTTCTTGGCACTCAGTCAGATGCCTATGCTGCAGTTTCGAGCGCAGTGCTCTGATCAGACAGGACGGCCTTTGGTAAAGGTACAGCTTCGGTTTCGGTTAAATATGTCTTATTTATAAAAGTTTTCATGTTAGGCTGCTGGATGCATTCAGGTATTGTTGTTTTCTATGGTTGTAATATGGAAATGACTTCAAAAAGCTTCATTTTTAGAAATTTAGATCATGATATCTCTTGATTGGTTACCTGAAATCTTTTATATTCTTCTTTGAATCACTTTATTTATTTATTTTCTTAATTTGTAATTCTACTTCAGCAGCTTTATTTCTGTTTGTTTAATGCTTTCTAAAAAAAAGCCCATGCAATGTGTCAAAGTATACAACTTTATTTCTTTTGAGAATAATTTGGGATCCCTGAGCTCACAGCTGATTGGTCCCTTACTAGTAAACATTCTGAAGTGACATGTAGCTTCACTTCCAGGCATGATTTTGAATGATTTCAGCGTAGAAACGAATTGAGTGATCCACCTATTGGTGTGAGTTTAGTTCTTTTATTTCAGCATCTGCTTCTACAGATATCAGTTTTTGATGTGTTTAGACATTTCATCTCATGTTCTGACCTTGCTGTGCTCCTCATTCCTTCCTGTCCAACAAAATTTACTGCTATTGTCCTGTCATTCATTCCTGACCCTGTTTTATCTCTGCTAAATTGCCCGTTTCACTCTCACAAATGGAAAAATTACACAACTGGATGTCTCTCGCTGTCGGAAAAGAGTAGTTCCAGAATAATACGAGGCAATTTCATCGTCTTTTGACAGCCAGAAATCATTTTTATAGTGCAGAATTGAAAGATCCATCCAGTAGAGCACTTTCAAGAGGCCGTAACATCTGTGAATAAAAGGTTACAATATCTGGAATGGGCTTTCATTTGATTGTTGAAGGGTTATATGGGTTTGTGTAAGATTCTACCTTTAAAGGGGTCCTTGAATATGATTTCGCTTTTTTAACTTTAGTTAGTGTGTAATGTTACTGTTTGAGCATAAACAACATCTGCAAAGTTACGACACTCAAAGTTCAATGCAAAGGGAGATATTTTCTTTTACAGAAATTGCTTTTTAAGGACTACAACAAACGGCTGGTAGGGACTACAATGAGCTTCTTCCCGAGTTGGTGACATCACTAACCCTAAAATTTACATAAACCCCGCCCATGAGAACACGTTACAAAGGAGGCGAGGCCATGTTGGTCTGCTTTAGACAACAGAAACGTCCAGCTTCATTCTAAAAGTTGTAACTTCTTCCTGAGTCTCTCCATCAGTGTTGACTCTGATTTGAACAATGTAAGGCTGAACACCCTTACCTCATTTTGGCTGTGCGAGATTCTCCAGCTTTGTTGTTGTTGAGCGACGAAATGTGAGCTGTTAAAGCTCCGCCCTCTTCTGGAAAGGGGGCCGGGAGCAGCAGCTCATTTGCATTTAAAGATGCCCTAGAACCAGTTTTTACAAGATGTAATATAAGTCTAACGTGTCCCCTGAATGTGTCTGTGAAGTTTCAGCTCAAAATACCCCATAGATTTTTTTTTTTTTTTTAACAGCCTATTTTGGGGCATCATTAACTATGCACCGATTCAGGGGCTGCTGGCCCTTTAAATCTCGTGCTCCCCGCCCCAGAGCTCGCAACTCTATAATACAGTGCATTTACAAAGTTCACACAGCTAATATAACCCTCAAATGGATCTTTACAAGATGTTCGTCATGCATGCTGTATGCATGCATCAGATCATGTGAGTATAGTATTTATTTGGATGTTTACATTTGATTCTGAATGAGTTTGATGGTGCTCCGTGGCTAAAGCTAACATTACACACTGTTGGAGAGATTTATAAAGAATGAAGTTGTGTTTATGAATTATACAGACTGCAAGTGTTTAAAAATGAAAATAGCGATGGCTCTCTTGTCTCCGTGAATACAGTAATAAACGATGATAACTTTAACCACATTAAACAGTACATTAGCAACATGCTAACGAAACATTTAGAAAGACAATATCACTAAAAATATCATGATATCATGGATCATGTCAGTTATTATTGCTCCATCTGCCATTTTTCACTATTGTTCTTGCTTGCTTACCTAGTCTGATGATTCAGCTGTGCACAGATCCAGACGTTAATACTGACTGCCCTTGTGTAATGCCTTGAACATGAGCTGGCATATGCAAATATTGGGGACGTACATATTAATGATCCCGACTGTTACGTAACAGTCGGTGTTATGTTGAGATTCGCCTGTTTTTCAGAGGTCTTTTAAACAAATGAGATTTACATAAGAAGGAGGAAACAATGGAGTTTGAAACTCAATGTATGTCATTTCCATGTACTGAACTCTTGTTATTCAACTATGCCAAGGTAAATTCAATTTTTGATTCTAGGGCACCTTTAAAGGGACACACTCAAAAACGGTGTGTTTTTGCTCACACCCAAATAGGGTCAAATTTGACAAGCTATAATAAATGATCTGAGCTGAAAGTTCACAGACACATTCTTGGGACACAAGAGACTTATATTACATGCTGAAAAGAGGCATTATTGGTCCCCTTTAAGCTTGAGTTGACGTTTACTGTATAATTGAGGCTTACACATTTCATAATGCAATTGTGTCAAGTATTTCATGTGCACAGGGCTTTTTCTGGCAAGCTACTCTAAAGCTGCATTAAGATGTTTAACCCCTAAACATGAACGTGTGGTTTCGCTTTAGCTATGTGTAGTTTTCAATATTTTATCTCTCTTAGGAATAGCACATTGAGTGTGATCATGAATACTGTTTGAAGCTTCCAGGAATGAAAAGCATCTCTTGACAGATTTACAGCAAATGTTTTTGGACATTGGCCATGTCTGAAGTAATGTGTTGAGTCCACAGCTGCTGTGAAAAACAAACCGCAGTTCGCGCATCATATATCAGATGAGTTTATGAGCGCCGTTTCTGAGTATCGCAGCTTTTAAAGGAATACTCAACCCAGAAATGAAAATGGTCATTTACTCACCCTCACGTTGAACTCGTATGACTTTATCAGAGCTACTCTTTTCAATTCAATAAGAGTCCTCATGCAAATCATATGGGTTGTATGAACTAATTTTATGGTGCTTAAAGTCCCTGTTTATTGTAATTGCATGGAAAACACTGAACAGTGCATTATTAAAATGTTTCCTTTTGTGTTCCTCTGAAGAAAGAAAGTCATGCACACACTTTGATTAGATAACAGAATATCTAGAATGAAAGTAAAATGATATTAGTGACTGAAGCGTCAACTTCTGAACATGTTTTTGCGGTTGTTATTTTTAGGATCTGTCGTGCATAGACGAGCTGTCCAACACATCTCTGTTCTCCTCACCATCTGAATCTCTGTCGGAGTATCCAGACCCTTCAGGATTTGGCACTGATAGCCTGGCACAGTTACCCGCTGAGGGCACCGCGGCACAGATGTGCTGGGGTATACCTGGACAGAGTCAGAGACAGGTATTCATACGCTGCTTTTCTCCCAGATGTTCATTTGTCTGACATTTTCACTGGTCCTGCCACACAACTCTAACAATGAGCACATTTGTAAACACATTCTTAAACCGATTATGTTTAATAAGACGGCAACGTGTGTGGTCATTTAAATGCATTACACCATGAGGTTTCCTTATTGCCTGTTACTCCAGTTTGCCGGCATGTAAACACTTGTGCCATCGGATTAAAGCCAAGGAGAAGTAGTACATTGAGGGCATTTACATGCACACTTTTTTTTTGTTTGTTTTTGAATTATTTAGCCTTTATTGATATTTTTGTACAGAGAAATGACAGTAAGTGAAGTGGGAGAGAGGGGAATGGGATCGGTAATGGTCCACGAACTCGGGTCAGCTGATCCGCAACCATGTGCCATGAGGCTATTGGCTACATGCACGTTCTTATCTTAATAATGCTTAATATGCTGACAATGCGCATGGTTATCAGAGTAAGTCTTGACCCAAGAAGTCTGTTATTTCATACGAGCGTTCATCGTCTCTTCTGTATCTGTGTTCTTCAGCAGAACCTGAGCACATTTCCTGCTAGGTTCGATGACATCAGCGTGATCCTGTCAGCGCCTGTGGCCGGTTTTAAGGTAGATTCTCTTCTTGCCTTCATATAATATTCTCTTTTCTATTTCACCGCATTTCATCATCTTGTGTTTTCTGCCTCCCTTCTTCATTTCTACAGCCTGCTCCTCCGCCGCCACCACCAGAGGAAGAGGAGGAGGCAGACGAGGAAGAGACGGAGGAGTTGGGGCACGTGGACACGTACGCCGAATACAAGCCATCCAAATGTAAATTCACATGTCATATCATATCTATTTACAGCACAGGGGTGGGCAGAATGAACAAAATGAGTATGGTAATGGTGTATAACAGTAGGGCTGGGAAAAAAATACCGATTTCTAGATTTTAATCGATTCTCATTTTTATGAACCGATATTGATTCTTGTATCCCAAGAATCGATTAGTCTAGTCTGTTTTCAGTTGATGAATGAGCAGAATATGTAGCGCCTCCCATCCAATAAATCGCAATAATCTGTTACTTTTGATATGAAGCAAAGTCTCAGATTTCAAATGACGTCCATCTTATTATGAGATTCAAAAAATAAATACCGTTTTGGCGCTGTTTAATGTGGCGTGACAGATCGCTTTAGCGCCTCAGTTAAAGAGAAGCATGTGATCATCCTCTCCTCCGCTTTAATACCAGTTACAGCGCGAAATAAACATGCATGAACATCTGAAGGTATGTTAAAATATAAAGTACAGCTTACTGAAATCCGTATCATGTCTCGTGTAATCGCTCAATCAGTGTTTCAACCTTGGAAAGACGTCAATAAAACAGCTTCAATGTCACGTAACATCACATTTACCTCACAAAAACATATTCAGTGACCATAAACTCATTAGTCAGCTAGAAAAGTGAACTCTAGAAAGATAAATATAGCTATGCATTATAATATTCATTATAATGTTCTTAAATATTTAATGCATGTTTGAATAAATCAGTTGTGACAGCCGCGATTTAAATGTTTATATTTCAAAAAAATGAATTGGAGTAGAAATACGATTATGTAATTCTAAACTTTATTTATAATAAAAACATCATTGAGTGTCATTTAAGTGTTTGTATATAAATAAGTTAATTTAACCTTCAGTATTATTACAGTAGCACCAGCTGACTCTCATGTGTAGTTTACAGCATTAGTTGAGAGATTTTTTTCCTCTAGAAAATTTGCCATGTACTGTAACTGAAATACTACATCCAAAATAATCGATATTGAATGTAATCGTAATCGTAATCTGATCGAATTGAAAGCATGTGAATAGTAATCAAATCGTGAAAATTGTCAATACCCAGCCCTATATAACATGTCAGTTAATTTTGGTTATCGTGCACCTATGCATGTTGATTATAGTTATCGTTTAATGACCTTGGTGTTGTTTCATCTTAGTCATGAAAAAAAATGTCATCGATGAACAGTTTTTGTTAACAAAAATAACACTTGTTTATACACATTTCGTTAGTCCATCATGCTCCACTATAGGCATGTGACGGTATCAAATTTTCATGTTGCGATTAATTGATGAAGCTTTTATCACAGTATACGGTATTATCACGATATTAAAATAAGTTGCAAAACCATTTTTGTCATAGTTTAACAGGTTTAAGAACTCTTTTTGTAATAAAACAAAAATAACTCTTGACTGAAATTTTCAAACAGATTAAAATGCAAAAGAATTAGGCTATAAAGAACAACAGATAACACTTTACTCTATTTAATGCATTAACTAAGATTGAGCAAGAGCTACATTTGTTACAGAAAGTGTTATTTTTTTGTTAATGTTAGTTTAGAAACACAACTGATCATTGTTAGTTTTATCTCAGGTCCATTAAATAAGTTATTTTGATTTTAGTAATGTTATTAAATAGTAACTAAGAAATTAACATTAATTAATAATAATTAATACTTTCTAAGTATTTTTATTGTCAGTTTAGTGATAATGAATTAACATGTTAACTAATGAAGCTGTATGTTTTCAAAGTTTTACTGAACAATAACAAATAATCAGAACATTTCTAATCATTAGGGCATGTTGTAGTCCAGATTAAAATATAAAAATGTTTAGGTTTGAAAATAAATATCCTTTTAAGTCTTTTTTAAGTATTCAGTATTTGGTGCTGTGATGAACAACACTGAGATTACAAAAAAATGAATGGCTGTTTGAAGCATTTTAAAAACTTCACTAGCGCAGTTACTTTGTTTGCACGGTTTCCGTGGTAACCGCTGCTGTTCCATCAGCGCCCTCTGCTGTCAGAGAGTGAACGCGCACTTTCATTCAGCTCGTCTCCTTCACTGGTTCCGCCATGTGCTTCTCGTGCACGTTGGGATTGTTTACATCTGAGCGCGTGTCCTTTTGACGCAGAATACAGCGGTGTTGTGCATTTTATACGATTGATGGGTAAAGTATTCTTAATTGCCTTATAAAAAAATAATAATTGGTAATAAATTATTATTTACGGTATTCTGAAGTGCCCACGATTACAATATTGTGCATATTCATTATCGCGATTTATCGCATTACCGAATATCGGCACAAGTCTACTCCACTACAGCAAAAAAATTAAACTCTGTTTCATATTTTGTGGTGTTTCCGTGGCAAATAAACGCTCTGTTCACATGTGTGCAGCTACTATTGGAATCTCTCACCCTGACATCGTAGTGGAGACCAACACACTGTCCAGCGTTCCTCCTCCTGACATCACCTACACACTGTCCATTTCAGACAGCACCATTAACTCTGGCCTGCTGTCCGCCCTGCAGCTGGAGGCCATCATCTACGCCTGCCAGGTACGGTTCTGTCTCTGTGCACTTCACTTTCAGCCTTTCTGTCTCTGTTATTGTCTGTTTCCACTCAAAAATGTCTAGTACTAATGTATGAAGTTGTCTTTGTGGTCGTTTTCTTCAGCAACACGAGGTGATTCTTCAGAACGGTCAGCGAGCGGGTTTTCTGATCGGAGACGGGGCTGGTGTCGGGAAGGGCCGTACTGTTGCTGGAATCATACTGGAGAATTTTTTAAAGGGAAGAAAGAAAGCACTATGGTAAATACTTGCATGTGTCCCTAACACGCCTGATGAGTCAAATGAGTTTGACTGAACATGAACCTTAGAGTTTATGTTCTCCATTCATTATTTCTGAAAATCTACTTTGTTTTAGGTTCAGTGTGTCAAATGATCTGAAGTATGATGCTGAGAGAGATCTCAAGGACATAGACGCTCCCAACATCCCCGTGTTTGCTTTAAATAAGGTTTGTGAAATGAGTCGTCACGGTTTTATTATGTTAGGGTTTTCCAAATGTGATGGAAGATGGAACTAACAGATGGTTAGTGAGTTATATAACAGATATATACACACACACACACACACACACATATATATATATATATATATATATATATATATATATATATATATATATATATATATATATATATATATATATATATATATATAATATATATATAAAACGGGTTTGTGAGTTAAAAGCTTATGTAAAATTTAAATACATAAATAATTTAAGAATAAAAACAATCAAAATAAAACACTTGCAAATATTAAAAATATTTTTAAAATATTAAACAGTATTTTATTTGCTTACATGCATTATTTTTTATTTGTTTTAGCTTTTATTCATTTTAATTAGTAAGTTAAAAGCTAATAATTAAATCATAACAATGTAAAATTTAAGTAAATAAATGGTTTTAAAATAAAAACAATCAAGATAATTTTATTATTAAAAATATTTAAAATTTAAAATATCTTTTTTAATATTAAAAGTATTGTATTTGTTTATCTGCATTATTTTGTATTTCAGTTTTAGTTTTATTAATCTTAATTCTTCAACTTTATTTCAATGTTACCAAGGCAACATTTTCTAATTTTCATTTTCATTTATCTATTTTTTTTTATTTTTTTATTTTTTCAGCTTTATTTCAGTCAACGAAAATTATGTTTAATACTTTTAATTTCACTTAACAACTCTGCCTTAAACCTCCAAATATATTAAATTATTCAAATTATATGAAAAATTCCTGCATTACTTGTTTCATTACCGGATAAATCAGCATTTTTTAAATGAATCTCTTGATTGAATGATTCAATGACAAATGCATTTTTAAGTCACTTGTCGCCACCTAGTGGCCCAAGATTGTAATCGATGCAATCATTTTTGAAGCGCTGTGATTTACTCTATTTTGATCACTACTGTAGACGTCAATGTTTATATCCGAGATATAAACTTTTATCCCAGTACTTCTGTGGTAATTTGAATATTTGTAACACAGAAATAATGAAACTGCCAATGCAGATTTGATTCCGGTGTGACATTTATCATGCTTTTCCTCTTTCGTACAGATTAAATACGGAGATACGGCTACCTCAGAGGGCGTTCTTTTCGCCACATACTCAGCGCTGATTGGAGAGAGCCAGGCCGGCGGGCAGCACCGCACCAGACTCAAACAGATCCTGGACTGGTGCAAACCCAACTTTGATGGAGTCGTATCCTTCACGTCCAGCGTTGCAGCCTGTGCATTAATTTGAAATCTTGAAATCGTAACTGGAGTTTCAACACCATTTCAGCAAGGTGTCAGATGGGACACACAATAGTTGTAAAGGTGTCTTGCAGCAAAACCTGATTCTTGCTGTACCTTTAAGACTGATGTATAATATAATACTAAGCTCTGTTTACCAGCACAGTTCACATTGACATTCATCAGGGATTAACTTAATACTGATTGACTGTTGATATGTATTAACAATAATATTGTAGTAGTGCTGTTGACCCTTGACCTTTAACCTCTGTCAGATTGTGTTTGATGAGTGCCATAAGGCTAAAAATGCGACCTCCACCAAGATGGGTAAAGCCGTCCTGGATTTGCAGAGCAAACTGCCCCTGGCGAGAGTAGTGTATGCCAGTGCCACAGGTGGGTGCTCGTGTCACACCGTCTTTACACTCGCTGCATGTGTGTCAAGGGGCGGTCACACTACACTTTTCATTCCATTGATGTCCATTTATACGCGTGCGAATGCATCAGACCGCAAACGCAAGCTCATTCTAAAAGTTTGTATTTGGGGTTCAGATGGTGTTGTGCTAACTAGCCTAACCTTGACCCCTTGATGTTTGATTTGGTTGGTTAGTTATTTTCCAAATAAATACCCAAATCCACTTAAAAAGTGTTTATTATGGTTTCATCCATTGAAATCTCTTGGTCTTTGTGGATTAATGAGATCGAAAACGTTCCTGTCTTTATCATTCTCGTTCTCAGGTGCTTCTGAGCCAAAGAATATGATATACATGAGCCGACTGGGTATCTGGGGGCAAGGAACACCTTTCAAGACCTTTGACGACTTCCTGCATGCGATTGAGAAGAGGTCAGAGTTTCTCTTTTTCTGACAAAATGTTCACTTTCACTTATAAACATTTGCTCAATTATCACCTTCCATCTTTCAGGGGTGTTGGTGCCATGGAGATTGTAGCTATGGATATGAAAGTGAGCGGCATGTATATCGCACGGCAGCTGAGCTTTTCCGGCGTGTCCTTCCGTATAGAGGAGATTACACTGGACGAAGAGTTTAAACTGGTCTACAACAAAGCAGCTAGACTGGTGAGAGAAACACGTAGACATCTCTAAGGCCACATCTACATTATTTCTCGTACGTTTGAAAACAGTTTTCCTTAGTTGTACTGGAAAATATACACTTGGAAGAACGTCTTCAAAAACGGCATCTCGGTGTGGACAAAAGGCCAAAACGTAGAGACAAAGATGCGATTTCAAATGTATCCAGATTAATGTAGACGTAATGCGGTCTGCCATGATTTTGATTACACAAAATTTCAAATCCTTCTTTCTCTCTCCAGTGGGCTGAGGCTCTCGAGCTGTTCACCAGAGCAGCAGACACGTTGGGTCTGGCCTCCCGGAAGTCTCTATGGGGTCAGTTCTGGTCGTCGCACCAGAGGTTTTTTAAGTACCTCTGCATCGCCGCTAAAGTCCGTCGTCTGGTTGAGCTCGCTCATACTGAGATGCAGCACGGCAAGGTGAGTCTGTGATTACGATTTGTGCTTTTGCTTGTTATAAAGGTTTGAAATATACTTGCGGTGGTAGCCGGGCGAAAAATCCTCCTATTACCCACGGCACAAAAATGGTCTACTACATGTGACAAACAAATAATGTGTGATTTTTAACAGTATTTTTATTTATTGAAATGAATTTTAATTACATAGCATACTATTACATTTAAGTACATACTAATATTATGCATTATTATGCATTGTGAATTATGCAAAATTACAGCATTTAAATGTTTATCCTTTTCCTATGTTCTCCTTGCTGTCATATAGTGTCTCTCTCAGTGAATGGGACACAGATTTTACTAGTAAAATTTATAAAATGAATAATATGTGTGTCAAATAATGTTCTTAGTCTTTTCTTCCTGTGGGGGAGACTACAGTAATTTACTATGAATTAAATGGAAATGAATTAAATACAATTTATTGTGTAACCAAAATACCAATAATGCCCAAAAGAAAAAGAAAAAACTTTTAATTACTTTGACTTTTGACTACTTGAGTTTTAATTATAAACAAGCCTGAAATACATCGGGACTCTTATTTTGAAATGTCTGTACTATTGCAGGCTGATCCTTCAGATTCTTACAACCGTATAAAACATTTTATATAAAGGCCATGAAGTAGACATTGTAATAATTCATCAACTTGAGTTCATTAGCAATCGCTTGGCATAAATCTGCTCTTTCATTGATTGAGAATCACTTCGAAGCAGTCTAAACTTGGAGCCTGAAGCGCTGTTGCGTGAGCTTGTAGAACGTGCAACAGCGCCGCCTTGTGACTTTGCAAAATGCAGCGCCCGTGGGAATGTCAGCGGGAGTAAACAGTTCTGACGCACACGTAACGAGCAGGTATGAAACGACTAGCTATTCGATCGCAGATGGTTTCATTATCTTGCGCTGATATAAAAGTATAAGAGGATAAAAATAATAAAAGCAAAAATGTGTCTCTAAATATACTTGGGCGGCCGTTAATATACGTGGGCGGCCCGTCCAAGTAAAGTCTATGTGTGGGAAGCACTGATATAATATATATCCTTACCCAGAAATAGGGCTGCAAGATGAATTGAAATAATACAAAAATTGCCATACGGCTTAGTGCGATTATAAAATCGCAAAGGCTGTGCTTTAATTAAATAAATATATGCAACGTGTGTTTCAAAGTAAAGCGCAGCACTGTTCATTTACACATGAGCAGCTCATGATTCAGATCGGCTCGATTCACAGGAAATGCTGATCCATACGAACTCCGTCTCTGCATCTCCTCTGCGTTTGTGTGAACACATGTGGCAACCGTCTGCTCAAGTACTAATAAACCGACTTACCAACACTAGAGACGGCTTTCTGATGAAATAAGAGCTTGATGGTTTGATGTTTGAAAATTAAGAAATGATACATAAAGACATAAATATTAATATTGTAATTTTGCAGTTGTACTGTAAAATATTATTTTTCTTACATTCTCAATTTTTTGTACTGTGAAATATTGCAATAGTAAGATTTCTTAATTTGTTATTATTAACATTTTATTTAGTAATAATAGTAATAATAATGATCATTAAAATGATGATGATAATAATAATAATTATTAGGGCTGTCAAGTGATTCAAATTTTTAATCTAACAATGTGGTGATTAATTGATCTAATTAATCGCACATAAAATTTGGCTGAGAAATTACTCCCAAAAGAAGCTTTAAAGTCATTATTGTGTAAAGCATCAAATAGATATTACAAAAAGTAGCTTCAGCAAGAAATATTTGAATTGATTCAACATAGAATTTATTACACATATTCTTTTGGACCATGAGGAGTAAATGATGACTGAATTTTCATTTTTGGGTGAACTATATCTTTAATGTGTTTTTTTTTTTTTATTACTATGGAAATATGAAATTGTTTTTTAATGAAATTATACTCTAAAAAGAAACTAAAACTGCCAGTATGTGGCGGTAAATGTCTTAATGATTAAGTCATTGAGTCATTCATTCATTTGATTCATTCAAACAGTGATTCATTCAGGAGTGAAGTAAATGGCATTTTTCACTGTAATTAATTAATGTAATAAACGTGTTAAATTGACAGCCCTATAATGTGCATCCCTGCTAACAAAAACAGCAAACCTGGAACCTTTTTATTTATTTATTTTTTTAAATAAATTTTTATTGGGGAAATTGGGATGCAAAATCATGCCTCCCCCAAAATCGTGCAGCCCTTCTGGAAAGATAAATTAATATTTAAACGTGTGGAAACCATGTTTTAAGTGTTCCACTAATTGTGTAAAATCGACTGACTGTGACTCCGCCTCTCTCCCATGTCATTTCAAACAGTGCATCGTGATTGGCCTGCAGTCCACTGGAGAGGCTCGTACTCGAGAGGTCCTGGACGAGAACGATGGACACCTGGACAGATTCGTCTCCGCTGCTGAGTAAGTGTGCTGAAAGATTTTTAAAGCAAGTCAGTAAATTGTCCACAAGTACAGCTTCTGTCTGCTTGAGTGGGGAAAGATGGAAATCTCCCACAATTCACCAATAGGCCAATCAGAATTCCAGAGAGCCGTATAAAATGGATAAATATCTGTGCAATAGCTCTGTGATTATGTGAACTGGATTGAGATTTGTGTTTTTTTTGTCATGCAGGGGCGTTTTCCAGTCATTAGTTCAGAAACACTTCCCAACACAGAAACCCAAAAGAGAGAAAAGTGCGGCAAGCAAGAGGAAACGTAAGTCGCATCATATTCCTTTGAGGATTTGTGCTGTATCAAACATTGATTTGTCTCCGGGCCTTTTGGTCTGTGGGGTTTTTGTTATGAATCTCTCCGTTTGTTTTCTGAAGGAAAGCCCAGAGGCCGGACTTCAAAATTTCCAAAGCACTGTGTGGAAGTGGGCGGAGTTATTAAAATCAGTGACGATTCAGACTCTGACTCAGATGAGATTGACAGCGAATCAAACTCCTCCCCTGAATCACTACAGGACAATGATGATGTGATTTTCGTGAACCACATCAACGGACCTGCTGGTAGGTTGACTTAAATGCAAGATAAAATCAAAATTTTGATTCTTGAGTCTTAGGATATGTTCACACTTGGCCGGTTTGGTTCGATATTAATAATCATTAGTGTGATCCGAACCTAACAAGTGGACCGAGATCCCTGAAAAGGAGAATCTCGGTTCGCTTCCAAACAAACTCGGGTGAAATATGAATGCAACACAGACCAAAGACATCTAAATGAACCAAAAACAGGATGTGATCTCACAAGATGCAACCCTAAAGAATACCTGGTTTGGTCCGGGCAAGTGTGAAGTGTTTTTTTCTGCTCTTTGTACTTCACATTACACATTTATTAAATCAGACCTAATTTCTGTCTAGATGGCTAAACCACACAGGAGTGATTAAGTGTGTGTGTTGTGTGTGTTTTCAGCTAGACTAGAAGAACTTAAGCAGAGGCTGCTGGGTAAAATAGCAGAGCTGGGGAAAGAGCTGCCACTCAACACTCTTGATGAGCTGATTGACAGGTTTGGAGGACCAGAGAAGGTGTCAGAGGTGAAAATCACTTTAATGCATGCTTTTGATGCTCAGCTGTGTATTTGAAACAATAATTACATTAATATTAAATTTAGACGGCTACATTAATTAGTATGTTACTGACTAATATTTAGTCTCAGCTTCAAATGGCACATCCAAACATTCACAGACTGATTGATATTTCACTCAAAAATTACTCTTTCTCAGACTATGGTGCTTTTATCAGTCCACAAGAAAATAGACTTCATGACGTCAGTTTTTAGTGTTATTTTTAACTAAAACTATTTAAAATTAAAAAAAAAATTAAAATTAAATTATTTATTTAAAATCATGTCCGTTAATTATAAAGCTAAAAAAAGAATAAAAATGAATAATAAAATATTGAGGAGAAAAAAAAAAAAAAAAAAAAAAAAAAAAAAAATATATATATATATATATATATATATATATATATATATATATATATATATATATATATATATATATATATAAAATTAATATCCTGGCAACTACCTGATATATATAAAAAAAAAGTTAAAATAATAA
The DNA here is from genome assembly GCA_036281575.1 of Ancherythroculter nigrocauda. Lineage (NCBI taxonomy): Eukaryota > Metazoa > Chordata > Actinopteri > Cypriniformes > Xenocyprididae > Ancherythroculter > Ancherythroculter nigrocauda. Next base: position 46,564,502 of record VTFQ01000008.1, on the reverse strand, counting down.
AAATGACTGAAAATAAAACTGAAATAAATGTAAATTAATGCTAAATATCAATTAAAAAAATGTAAATGACAAACGCACATGACAAAATAACAAAAAATTAAAATTTTAAAATGTAAAAAAATAAAAGATCTTTCAAAATATTAATAAATACTGTAATATATAAATAATACTAAAATAAAACTGCTAAAATAATACTAAAATAATAATGCTCTTATTTTTTTTTGAGACACTTGATGATGTTTGTTCACATCTGTATATTAGACTAATATCACAATGTCATGTTATGACACACAAGTAAAATGCTAAATGTGTGTGTGTGTGTGTAGATGACAGGCCGAAAGGGGCGTGTAGTGCGGCGTCCTGATGGCAGCGTACGATATGAGACCAGAGCAGAACAGGGCCTGACCATCGACCATGTCAACGTCAGAGAGAAAGAGCGATTCATGACGGGAGAAAAGGTGACAACCACTGATCTACAAACACACAACACTTTCTGGATTCTGGATATTTGGGTGTAAAATGCAGTGTTCATATATCTAATGCAAGTCTGTTTCTCTCTCAGCTGATAGCCATCATCTCTGAAGCGGCTAGCTCGGGTATTTCTCTACAGGCGGATAAACGCGTGCAGAACCGCAGGAGAAGAGTTCACATGACCTTAGAGCTGCCGTGGAGCGCGGACCGCGCCATCCAGCAGTTCGGTGAGTGTCTGCGTCCGTTTGTGTGTGTGTGTTTGAGAGAGATTGTGGCGCTTGCTAATATTGTGGCTGTGTATCTTATCAGGTCGAACACATCGCTCAAATCAGGTTACAGCTCCGGAGTATATCTTCCTCATCTCAGAGCTGGCTGGAGAGAGACGCTTCGCCTCGATCGTCGCCAAGAGATTGGAGAGTCTGGTAAAGTCTCTGGTTTTCAGATGTTATATACACATAGGGTCCTTAGATACATGCTTGTTAGGATGTGAAATGTACTTAAACTTCTAGATTCATTATGCAATATTTATTAGAAGCCATTCTACAATCATGTGAGAAACTGATTAAATTGCTGTCAGAGCATGTTTATGGAAATGTAGCCATATTAAAATGTGTGTTGTGTTTTTTTTCAGGGAGCGCTGACACACGGGGACCGACGAGCCACTGAATCCAGAGACCTGAGCCAGTACAACTTTGAGAACAAAGTAAGAGCATTTTCATCCAAACCAGGATCTTTTTTATTGCAAATGTACCACAGTTCAGACCCACCAATGCAATGTGAAAAGAGACCAGTTGTTAAAGCCACCTCATTTAATGAAACTGTTTATTGATGACATGTCTTAGTATGGCACCAAAGCATTGGATAAGATCACTAAAGCCATCCTCGGGCACATCGACAACAAAGTCTCTCCACCAAAGGGCTACCCAGGAGGTGACATCATGTTCTTCAGAGGTAATGTCACTCTCAATTCACACACCTGTACTAAACTTCACACTAAAATTATGGACTTCACAAACATACATTACCATTAAAAAGTTTGGTGTCATGCTTTTATTCAGCAAGGATGCATAAAATTGACAGTAAAGACATTTATAATGTCACAAAATATTTCTATTTTAAATAATGCTGTTCTTTTGAACTTTGTTTATCAAAGAATCCTGAAAATACGAAGCAGCACAACTGTTTTCAACATTGATAATAAGAAATGTTTTTTGAGCAGAAAATCAGCATCTTCTGTTAAATTGTATATGATATATTAATAGTTGACATTTCTACACAAATACCATAGTTTCTGTAGTTATTGTTATTATAGTAAATCCATGAAGTCTGCATACTGTGATTTCAGACACTAATCTTACTTTTGCTTACTATTTTGGCTTGCGAGACACTGTTCAAGCCAATGCAAAAGAGCATGACAGTGTAATGTTTGTGTGCACTGACTTTAACATTCATTTGTGTGTATCAGATATGAAGAAAGGCATGATTGATGTGGGAATCTTCTGTAGGGAGCCGCGTCTGAGTCTAAATACAGAGAAAGGTAAATTTAATACAACAACACAATATTGTGCTGATTTACTCAGCAATTGCTTCTGCATACTTATTATAGTGATTACATATATATATCTGTGCCGGGTAACACTTTATTTTACACTGTTTTTTTTACACATTACATGCACTTACTATAATAATACCAGTAAATTTAGCATAATTACATGCAACTAGCTCTAAATTTTAACCCTAACCCGGAGCCTGTAGTAAGCACATGTTGTTAATTGATATTACTTAGTACTTAAATGTGTAATTACATTGTAAGTAAGGCATCTTAAAATAAATATATGGCTATTTTGATATTATTGATGTTGGCTGATAATCAGGCTATGTCAGATTCAAAATATGTACAGTTGTACAGTGGAGTGGTGATGCATAACTGATGGAGTTACATCACATTTACATGCAAATTATTTATTTTTGTATTTATGTAAATTACATACAAGAAATGCATTGATTACATGCAAGTAAGGTAAATGCAACCAAGTGGCTAATCGTCTTCCTTTTCTTCCTGTATCCCAGACTGCACTATCACTAAGTTTCTGAACCGTATTTTGGGTTTGGAGGTCCATCAACAGAACTCTCTGTTCCAGTACTTCACCGATAACTTTGACTACCTGATCAACAAGGACAAAAGAGAGGGAAAATATGACATGGGCATATTGGGTGAGGAATCTGAATTTTAAAATTATTCACAGTATTAATGCAAAATTGGTCTGTCACATATTTATCTTGTATGTTTTCATAGCAGTAGAAGAGCTGTATGTGTGTATGGGATTGATGTTGTTATGTCTGCTGTGTTCAGATCTGGCTCCGGGTAATGATGAGATTCACGAGGAAACACAGGAGAAGTTTCTGACTCCAGGAAACCCTCAGGAGGGCCAGGTCATCCTCTATAAGGTACATGAGGATCTCTAATCTTGCACTTGACTTGACTGTGTCCATCACCTCTAAGAAATGAATACTTTTATTCAGCAAGAATGCATTAAATTGATCAAAAGTGACTTTAAAGACATTTATAATGTTACAAAAGATTCTATTTCAAATAAATGCTGTTCTTTAGAACTTTCTATTCATCAAAGAATCTTGGAAAAAAAAGTTTCACGGTTTCAACAAAAATATGAAGCTGTTTTCAACATTGATAATAATCAGAAATGTTTCTTGAGCAGCAAATCATCATATTAGAATGATTTCTTAAGGATCATGTGACACTGAAGACTGGAGTAATGATGCTGAAAATTCAGCTTTGATCACAGGAATAAATTACATTTTTAACATTATATTCATAGTTCTATGGCTGTTTTCAGATCAGTGTGGATCGTGGGATGCCCTGGGAAGAGGCTTGCAGTAAAGCGGAGAAACTCGCTGGAGAATATGAAGGCTTTTACCTCTCAAACAAGGTACAAGACACACACGTTGATGTCTGACACTAACTCATGCTTGATATGTTTATGCACTTGTTTTCTATTGAAATCATCCAAATGTTAATGTTTCCAATTACCAGCCATCTTTAAGTAAAAGGAATATGTGTTTGTGTGTGTGCAGCTGCGTGGGAGCCAGCCGTGTGTCCTGCTTGCCGAACAGGGTCGTGGTCGGAACCTCATCCTGTATAAACCCAACATCGGTAAACAGGCTCATCCTGAGAACCTGGACAACCTCCTCCTGAGATACTACAAGGTACAACATGCTTAACCCGTCCCTACATCTCTCACACATCATTGTAATGTTAAAACTTACGCAGAGATCTTGTTGCACAGTGACATCTAGTGGTAGAGAGCGGGTTTGTCAGGAACACAAATACATGTTTGAATCATGTAAGAGTTGGTTTGATTGTTTGGTCCAAACCTGAACTTAATACCAGATTGTAGTTATGCTTTTTTTTTCATGTTCATCTTTCTTTAGTGTGTAATGTTGCTGTTTGAATCCCTCCAGCAGGAGTTCTTCTCTATATCAGTGTCAGTGTTTCTGAAACACTTCCTCAAAAAACACTTCATTTCTCATTCACTCTCCTCTGAGATGGTGAATACAGATGTTTGATTGGCTGCATTAAAAGCATAACTAGCCTTAAAATACAATGTTGTAAACATATAAAAAGTTATAATGGATAAAAAAACTATCAACAAGGGCAACGTTTTTGCCACTTTTGATGGCATTTTTGTTCAGCTTTACACTAAAAACTCAAAAAGTGTTGTTCTTCCCGCTCTATAGGTGACGCCTGATGAAGCAAAGGATTTCTGGAAAAGTCAGTTTGACTTCTCCTTCAGAAACTGCACCCATGCCAATTGGTGAGTGACATTATGGTTGTGTGTGTGTGTAAGAGAGGGAGTGATTAATACATACTTTAATCCTATTGACCTTGATTTATTTAGATTTTGTCAGTGTTTCAATATGTGCCAGAAAAAAATATTATTTGCAAGGTTTTTATTGTAATTTGCACAGAGAGATAATTATTTTAACAGCTATGATGTAACTCTGTGAACTGAGCAAGTTTGCGTGTGTCTGAAGTTGTGGCCATGTTTACCGTCGCTCTGCATAATTTCACAGGCAAAAGCAAGCGGGACCGGATGATGATAAATGTAAATGCATTGGCAAATTTCTTCACCATCTGACGAAGTTCATCATTGCACCGATTCCCGTTAAAATGACTGCATTTTGCTCATGAAATTTCCCTGTGAGCAGAGTGTAATAGTGTTGTATTTCTGTGTTTCTCGTAGGAAGGGTAAGTGTAAGCAGATCGAGGAGGGGCATGAGTGTTTTCTGGGGATGCGCCTCCGGCAGTATCACATGTTGTGTGGAGCTCTGCTGAGGGTTTGGAAGCGAGTGTCTGACATAGTCTCGGACATCACCAACTCCAGCATCCTGCAGATCGTACGGCTCAAAACGAAACAGAACAGCAAACAAGTTGGTGAGTTGACATTTTATGTTACTTCTCAATCATGTTTCCTAGCAAACAAATTATTGCAATGAACATCTCAGATTTATCCTAAAACTTATTTTGTCCTGAGTGTTGATTAAGAGTTAATGCCTGTTCACACCAAGAACGATAACTATAAAGATCATGATAAAAATGTAGTTATAGCAAAATGCACACCGCAGCTATAATGATACCTTCAATCAGTTAAGATTATCATGTCTTCGATTTGATTCCACGATGCGTTGCATCCTCAATTTTCTATATATCTGCACATGGCTAAATTTTCGTCAAAGAATACAAGCAGTCAGATATATGAACTCCCTTTTTATTTGATCTGCTCCAAGAAAGTACACTTCCTGAATGTAGTAAACATCAAACAAAACTAACACAGCAGACGACAGGAGCATTTAGAACTAATAAACCAAGTAAATACTAAAAGAGCATGAAACTGTCAAGTAGTGAAATTGAGTTACAATAATGCTCACACACACACTCGCACACATATACTCGCACAAACACTTGCTCACATGCACATTCGCACACACTCACTCACACACTCGCTACACTCACACACACTTGCTCGTACACACACACACTCGCTCACATATACTCACACACACTTGCTCACATACACACACACACATGCACGCTCTCCCACACACGCTTGAACGCACACTCGCCCACACACATTCATACGCACATGCACGCACGCTCACACACTCACATGCGCGCACACACGGTCTTACACACGCACACAAACATTCACACGCACTCGCACACACATGCTTGCACACTCTCAAACACGCTTGCGCACACACATCCCCACGTACACGCTCTCTAACACACTCACGCACACATGCACGCTCTTACACACACACACACTCACACGCTCACGCTCTCAGACACACTCGCACACTCTCAAACACACTCACACTCGCACACACACATTCTCTCACATGCACACACACTCATACGTACACACTCGCATGCACGCTCGCACACACACACACACATTCTCTCACACACACTCATACATACTCGCACACACTTTCACGCACACACTCACACTTGCTCACACACACACACACACACACACACATGCACACTCTCCCACACACGCTTGAACGCACACTCGCACACACTCGCCCACACACATTCATACGCACATGCACGCACGCTCACACACTCACATGCGCGCACACACGGTCTTACACACGCACACAAACATTCACACGCACTCGCACACACATGCTCGCACACTCTCAAACACGCTTGCGCACACACATCCGCACATACACGCTCTCTAACACACTCACGCACACATGCACGCTCTTACACTCACGCACAAATGCATGCTCTTACACACACACACACTCACGCTCTCACAGACACACTTGCACACTCTCAAACACACTCACACTTGCATGCACACACTCTCGCATGCACACTCGCACACACACACACACATTCTCTCACATGCACACACACTCGTACGTACACACTCGCATGCACGCTCGCGCACACACACACACACACACACATTCTCTCACACACACTCATACATACTCGCACACACTTTCACGCACACACTCACACTTGCTCACATACACACACACACACACACATGCACGCTTTCCCACACATGCTTGAACGCACACTCGCACACACTCGCCCACACACATTCATACGCACATGCACGCACGCTCACACACTCACATGCGCGCACACGGTCTTACACACGCACACAAACATTCACACGCACTCGCACACACATGCTCGCACACTCTCAAACACGCTTGCGCACACACATCCGCACATACACGCTCTTACACACACTCACGCTCTCACAGACACTCGCACACTCTCAAACACACTCACACTTGCATGCACACGCTCTCACATGCACACTCGCACACACACATTCTCTCACATGCACACACATTCTCTCACATGCACACACACTCATACGTACACACTCGCATGCACGCTCGCACACACACATTCTCTCACACACACTCATACATACTCGCACACACTTTCACGCACGTTCTCTTGCTCGCATACACTCTCTCACACACACGCTCGCACACTGTAAATGTTAAAATAGTGGGCGCATTTTTTTTATGACTCTTTTGTTTTGCTATTTTACGTTAGCGCGAGAAGCGCCTATGCAACGAATGACATCAGAGAAACTTCAGTAGGCTATTACTGCATCATCGTAGAAACGATTAATTTCAACACCCCTAATGCTCATAATAAACAGAACGTTATCATGCATTGTTGTGGACCCTGATATTCTATCGTTCTTGGTGTGAAAGTCATGGGAAATAACATGTCGATTTAATAACGACTTTCTGTGTTTCACAGGTATAAAAATCCCCGAAAACTGTGTATCCCGCGTACGCGCCGAGCTCTCTCGGATGGACGAGGAGGTGAAGAAAGCGCGACGAGAGAGAGAGCAGCTCGCAAAAGAGCGTCTTCACCAAGAGATGCTGGCCAAGATGATCCACGCCCGCAAGCTCATCGCCAACCCTCCCCGCTCCCTCCCGAACCACCTTCACTACCCACGATCCCTTCTGGCACCTGCGGTGCAGCCAAAACCTGAAGCTGTCAGCGAGGTCCTGGATCTGACCATCAGCCCCTGCCCTTCGCCGGACATCAAACCGCCTGCGTCAGACCTAAACGGCGTGTCCCTAAACGGAGCGATGCTCACCGGCAGAGGACGGCCGTGCGCAGTTGTTCCAGAGACGTACAACCTGGAAGAACTGATTTCCCAGGAGCGGCAGAGACATAGTCAGGTGCCGCTGAACTTGAACATGCGTGTGCCGTCGTCGCACGCTGCTTTGAACATCCCGCAGCAGCACGTTCACACACTAAAGAATCATTCATCATTCGGGGTGCTGACGCAGCAGCAGCAGAGCGGCTCCCACGCACAATCGTCCGCGCAGTACAGCGCGCTTCTGTCGCAGCTGCAGCGAGGGCACGACAAATCCTTAGTGCTGCAGCTTCTCAATCAAATGCAACGGCAAACTGTCACGCCAGTGCAATCGCCGCACGTAACGCTACACCAGAACAGCCAACGCATGCCGCACACTTCAAACTCGCACGCGCAGCTGTCAAAACGACAGCCGCAACCCCTGGAGTCGCATGTCACTCAGCCTGCTCACGAAAGAGCAAACGATGACTTCACTTTCGACGACTTGGACTTCGGTTACCCTTCGCCCGATTCGCAACTTAAGTACCCGTTCACCTCACAGGCCCTGCCATCCTCGACTCCGCCCCCTCCTCCTTATTCCTCCTCCCTCTTCGCGTCGGCACCTACAAACTCCTCCCTCTCTGACTCTAGCTCCTCCTCCTCGCACTTCACTCCTTCGTCTTCTTCCTCCGAACAGACGCATCTGTTACCCAACGGCCACAGCAGTATGGACCCCCTGGATACACTGGATCACATGATCCACGGAACGCCCTCGGATCTCCGCCAGTCTGTCATCCAGTTTAAATCAGTGGATTGGGACGCCACCTAGAGGCTGGTACACGCACAGTCAAAAGTTTTGTTTTCCCAAGTCATTCTCAGTCCATAAGCTACGAGTTGCATTGACGTTCAGTGAAGACGATTTGAAATACACGGGCACTTGAAATCAGTTTGGTTTTTATTTGCCTTATTTGAAGCAATAGGGCTTTTCCACCCACCATTTCATCACATCAAACATTGAGGTAAAAGAGATATTTATTTATTACGACATTGGTGTATACTGTTTCCTATCTTAGGGAGTTTATCTTTTCGAATGAATGCCTTCTGTTAAATCAGTGCCTTTATCTCCTTCAGATGCAGTCTTGTGTGCGTATATATACATATATATATATATATATATATATTTCTAGACAGAGTAGTGCTATATTATTTATTTCCGCCGGTGTCGATATCCTCTACCCAGAGTTCTGTGCTTCTTCGTAGGCGGCGTACGTACGGACCCGATCGCATGATTATGAAACTGCTGTTTGACCCCTTAACCCTGTGAATTTCTCCTTTTCTTTCAGTAATCTGAACACAGGGACAGATTCGCTCACAATATCAAGGTTACAGTGATGGCGCCGCTCACCCGCTTTACACCGTTTGTGTAATTTCTCAGGTATATCATAGACTCATCACTGTCCAAAATGATTATTTTATAAAATATAATAGACTGCAGATGGATCGTCGTGAGCTTTGGGAATTGGAAACCAAATTATTTATTAACAGATCTTATGAGGTTGCGAAATAGCGCTAAACCACTGGACCTCACGCTGAGACGTCTTTATAACGAGTGCGAGTGAGACTTAGCAATAAAAACCAAACGAATGATTATAAAAATCAAATACTGCCCCATGAACAACTCGCGATTCTCTTTATATCTGTTCAGAAGTGATATTTTTGAATTGTTTTCGAAGAATATTATATTTGTTAAGAGAAAAAAAATGGACTTGTTTGTTTGTTTGTTTGTATGAGGTCAACGTTTTTTCCTTTGGTCTTGTATTCTCGTGTAGTTGGAATGAAAGCAAATGTATTGGTGTCTTTGATATTGCTGTTCGTATTATTATTATTATTGTTATTAATACTATTATTATTGTTGCTATTTATATCCAAGGGACATTATTAGTAGAAGTAGACTTTATTATAATAATCACGTGTAGAAGTTCAAACACTTTTCCAATGCCTTGTCAGGGTTTTGTTTGATTTCTCCTGCTCCCAAAAGACAGAATCAAAGCCTGCAACCTGCCACCAAATCCAACTGCACTGCCCTGCGCTGCTTACTTATTCCTTCACTTCGGAAAAGTTCAGTTTTCTTCTTTGGGTCGGGCGTCTAGATTCCCATCGCACCAAAGTTTTCTGTGCAGTTTTTGCAGGCTCCGTACGGTCGTGCTTAATCTCAGGAAAAGTCGAGGGAAAGAATGCGGCGTCGCGGATAACGACGCGTGATACTGACTACTGTATTCTACAGGCCTGGCTACCGTATTCTAGACTTGAAGTATATGAGAGAAAATGCGAATTTAGGAATATTGCTCGAGTATTACTACAAGTTCTCTGCTTTTGATATGAGGTTTTTTTTTTTTTTTTTTGATAACTTTTATGAGAAATAATGCAAGCAGCTTTGAAACTGGATTGGCATATCATGTGAACAAAAACAATCCCGCTCCCATGAGGCTGTGATTGGCTCTAGTTACTCAATTTAAGTGTTTTTTGTGTGTAAAAAGAACCTTGCAGATGTGTTTTTGCCCACTGTGTTTCTACTCCTTTTGTCCTGACAACTTGCCAGAATTTTAAAACTCATCTGCTGCCCGGCGTTTTTTAAAGACATCACAAATGAACACTTTAATAATAAAAACAAAACATTTAAGACTGCTACTGATTGTATGTATTGTTGTTGCTGTTGTTGATATTATTATTGTTATATTATTAATGTTTCCAGTTAGAATTCTGTTCAGCACTTTTACTTTGGGCTTCTTTGTTTTATCCCAATATTTATGAGTTTAGATGGAACTGTAAATAATGTAAACAAATGTGCCTTTTGACTCATTCTGAACGTTTTCTACATTTAACAGAAGGAATATATTGTACTGCAATATAATTTTTAACAAACAATAAAATTTTAAGAGTTTGTTCAAATTGCTCATCTGTATTAGTCTGACGGTGTTGTCTGTATCAGCTCTAACCAAGAAATACCATGTATGTGAACATGCCGAGTTAAAGGTGTAGTAAGTGATTTCTGAGAAGCTGTTGATATTTGAAATCACCAAAACAGACACGCCCCTACCCAAAAGGATCACACCCCTATCTTGATAGCTCCACCCCCAAAATCATGAATACGCTATGCAAAGGCTGCTCTGATCCTGCTCACAAGTCAGTGTAAAGGCCCAATGCCGCATAAAAGCCAGACTAAGTATTCCTGCTTTGGCCCTAGTATCGAAGTATATGGTTGTAATTGTAAGAGTTTGTGTAAAGACACCTAAATGACACTTCAGAAGCAGCCTCTGTACGGTGTATAGCTATGTGGCATTTGACTACCATGGTAATATCATATAATATGAAAGTTAATCCTTTATCTTGTGTACTGTGTATATTTACATATCACATGCACATCACTCTTTTTGGTTTAGTTTAGGGTTACACTTTATTTTAAGGTGTCCTTGTTTCATATTCAAGCAGCCTACCGAGTAATATTATTTAACTTAATGTACTTACTATTTTAGGGTTTGGTTAAGACAAGGCTGCCAACTCTCACGCATTCAGTGTGAGACTCACGCAATTGACCCAATTCTCACGCTCTCACGCCACACCCCCATATTCTCACGCAGACTCGTGCAGAAGTGAGGAAAAAAAATCGCGCCGCATGATCTCGCAAACTCATTCAGAATCAATGTAAACATCAAAATAAACACTGTACTTACGTGATTAGACATGCTGCATGACGAACACTTTGTAAAAATCCATTTTGAGGGTTATATTAGCTGTTTGAACTTTTTTTATGTTGTTTAAGGCAAGCGCGAGCTCTTGGGGCGTGGAGCACGAGAATTAAAGGGCCACACACCCTGAATCGGCTCATTTCTAATTACGCCCCAAAATAGGCAGTTAAAAAAATGAATTAAAGAAAATCTATGGGGTATTTTGAGCTGAAACTTCACAGACACATTCAGGGGACACATTAGACTTATATTACATCTTTTAAAAAAAAGTTCTAGGGCACCTTTAATCTTATTAAGCACAAACAATAAGGTTTCATTTGTTAACATTAGTTAATGCACTGTGAACTATCATGAACTAACAATGAATGACTATTTTTATTAACTAACATAAACAAAGATTAATAAATACTGTAGCAAAGATATTGCTCATTGTTAGTTGATGTTGGTTATTGTAAAGTGTTACCATTTTTATTTATACTGTTTTTATTATATGATCAGTTTGTGGAAAGGAGTTCAGTTAGGAGGTCAAAAGTCGTAGAAGCTCATAAATCATGTACAGTAAGGTCTGAAGAGACTGAAATCATACAGAAGAGAAGCCAGTCACTTGATTTTTTTGGTAAAACCTTTTACAGTGCTTGAGTATTGTTGTCTTTTACTGCATATGATAATTCAGTCTCAGAAAGTAGAACTGAAATGACATTCATTACAAGATGATTAGTTAAAACATTTCAAATACACCTGCAGACTACTTTTTCTAGTCATGTATTTCGCCATCTTGTCTCTTCTCGTGAACTCAATCTCGAGTCACGTCTCATCTCGTGAGATACCTGTCTCGTCACACCCCTAATAGTTTATATAGAATTAAGTTAGCATTAGCAGAGTTATTTGTTTTGCAGCACTGAGCAGTTATTTTACATAACTTTATCATTAAAAAAACAGAACAAAAGCAAGCCACGCCCCTCCATAAGCCCCTCCCCATAACCAAAGCCCTGCCCCCCAAAATCTCACTCTAAGATGAACTCAAAAGTTGGCAGCCCTGGGTTAAGATTAGTTGCATGTGATTAGCCTATGCATAAGTTATAGCTGCTAACTACATGTAAAGTGTAGGACACTCTAAAATGAAAAGTCTTAGTTTGACTGAACGTGTTAGCGGCACTAAAAAAGACCAGAAATGTATTTTCCCTCTGAAATTAATTGACCTACGGAAGCCCGCCATTTCCGCCATTTTAGGTAAATATAAATCAGCTTTTGATAAATAAATCTCATGACTCAAGTCAAAAATATGAGATGAAAAGTCAAAATGATGACATATTAAGTCATAATTATGAGATAAAAAAGTCGAAATTGACTTTTTACAGTATGTCGGAGTATGTGCAGCTACTTGACGCAGCCAATTTTACCTCATAATTTTTAAATTTTAATGTCATCGTTATTAATTTTTAAGTCATAACTTCGATTTTTCATTTAAAGTCTTTTGACTGAACGTGTTAGCGGCGCTAAAAAAGACGATTTAAGTTCCCTCAAATAGATTGTGTCCCAAAAATAACCACCAGAAATGTATTTTCCCTCTGAAATTAATTGACCTACGGAAGCCCGCCATTTCCGCCATTTTAGGTAAATATAAATCAGCTTTTGATAAATAAATCTTATGACTCAGGTCAAAAATATGAGATGAAAAGTCAAAATTATGACATAAGTCATAATTATGAGATTAAAAAGTCGAAATTATGACTTTTTACAGTAAGTCGGAGTATGTGCAGCTAATGTTACGTGACGCAGCCAATTTTACCTCATGATTTTTCAATTTTAATGTCATAGTTATTAATTTTTTAAGTCATAACTTCGATTTTTCATTTCATATAGGAAAAGTCTTAGTTTGACTGAACGTGTTAGCGGCGCTAAAAAAAAGACGATTTAAGTTCCCTCAAATAGATTGTGTCCCAAAAATAACCAACAGAAATGTATTTTCCCTCTGAAATTAATTGACCTACGGAAGCCCGCCATTTCAGGTAAAATAAATCAGCTTTTGATAAATAAATCTTATGACTGAAGTCAAAAATATGAGATGAAAAGTCAAAATTATGACACATTAAGTCGTAATTATGACTTTTTACTTAGTATGTCGGAGTATGTGAAGCTACGTGACGCAGCCAATTTTACCTCATAATTTTTAATTTTAAAATTTTAATGTCATAGTATTAATTTTTAAGTATAACTTTGATTTTTCATTTCATATTTAGTAAAAGTCTTAGTTTAACTGAAGGTGTTAGTGGCGCTAAAAAAGACGATTTAAGTTCCCTCAAATGTAACGTTATTTCCCCCTGAAATTCATTGACCTACGGAAGCCCGCCATTTCAGGTAAAACAGCTTTTGATCAATAAATCTTATGACTCAAGTCAAAAAAAATGAGATGAAAAGTCTAAATTAACACATATTAACTCATAATTATGAGATTAAAAAATCGAAATTATGATTTTTTACTTGGTGTGGAGCAGAGCCGTTAAATTTCAACGGCTGGTGTGGAGTATGTACGTCACGCAGCCAATTTTACGTCATAATTTTTACATATTATGTCATAGTTATTAATTTTTAAGTCATAACGTCCATTTTTCATTTTATATTTAGGACTTAGCATATAATAATTTCGACTTTTTATGTCATAATTACGATTTTAAAAGCATGAGTTTTTCCTAAATGGGCTTTCATATTGACCTTAGCTGTTCAAATACTGAAGAAACCTGTACCTTGATTCATATCTGAATCTCGTGTCATGTTGTTGGTGGTGATGTTTGTTTAGTGGCTCTCCGGCAGGTGCCAGCAGCGTCTTTGAGACAGACGCGCGTCACCGCAGCAGGAAGAGAGCGCGCCGCGCGGGAGCGAGTAACTGAACTCTCATGATGGGGAAGTAACTGTCAGTCACAGACGAGTCTGCGGAGACATTTTCACAAGTATTTGTCTCATTCCTGAAGATTTGCTGCACGATTTCTGTGAACAGTGTGAACATGTTTTCTCGAAAGAAAAAGGAGCAGACGACTAAAGCTTCTCCAGCATCCAAAAAGAGCAACTCCGCTCAAAGCCCTTCGGTAAGACCAACAGCCTTTCTTTGGAAAATCAAAAAGCGAGTTTAGTTTTGTTGATATTACTGCTGTAAGGGTGTTTAAAAGAGGAAAAACTGGTTTAATTTCCCCTAAAACCTACGCGTAAAGCGACTTTACAAAATTTGCTCCATTTTAAACGGTTGACAAACTAGTTCACATTCATCCTCTTGCTTTCCTTAAACAGTTCACACAAGAATTTTGTTTAAAAGACTAAATTTACTCTTTTTCTTATAGATACTGGACATGTGTGGGAGGTCTGATTCATTGCAGAGAATTTGTTTGCTCGAACGATTCATTAAAACGAACCGGTTCACAATAGTCGAGTGTTTTATGACTATGAACACTTGTTTCGACTGAATCATTAAAAAGAATCGGCTCAAAAGGATGATTTGTTCAGATGGTGTAATTCACTAGTGAATATTGCATATTGATGATGAACGGTTCTGTTCAACTGTTGTTGGTGAACAATGTCTGTTGAAGTATGTCTTTCTCTTTGTTTCACAAACAATGCCAAAATTAAACTGAGAGGAAGTCATGCAAGAGTCATCTCAGAACGAGCAACTGTTTAGTTTTACAGCTCCAGATGGAAACAAGAATAGAATAGAATCCAGACGGGCTTCACTTTTTCTGTTAATGCAAAATAAGATGCAATACACTGATCTGAACAACCTATAATTTAACAAAGAACTTATACAAATCTCCATAGAACCATGATTCTTGATTAAAAGAAGAGAGTTAATCCAAAAATGAAAATTTTGTGATTTTTTTTTTTACTGTTATTCCAAACCTAAAACACAAAAGATATTTTGAAGAACAGTGGGGTCCAAACAACTTTGGACCTCATTTACTTCATACAAATGACAGAAGAACAGTCATTTATTAATTTGCGATAAGAGTATTTTCAGACTCATAAGGCGTGTTCAGACCTTTATTTTGAAATATTGATGTACCAACCCAATCTCATGGGAAAAACGTAACTATTTTTTTTAGTGACGAGGCGTTAAACGGCGGCGATAATCGTGCGCGATATTCGTCCCGGTGTGTACAGGCCTTAATGCACAGATCCAATAGACTGATACACATCCGATATTCTCCCAACTGTTTACGTTCACTTAAAGGGTTAGTTCACCCAAAAATGAAAATTCTGTCATTTATTACTCACCCTCAGTGAAATGACAATTTCCTTTAATTTCCTTTTTACTGGTGCTTCAAGGAACCCAGGAGTGCATCACAACTAACAGATGACATCTAGAACCTATAATTACACATCAAGAACTGTATAAAGATGCAGAACCTAAAGTAATACTGACAAACTAAATATCATTTGAAAGTCTAGTTTTCATTCTTGGTGACTGATTTTCAATACAAATGACAGAAGAACAGTCATTTATTAATTTGCGACGAGTATTTTCAGACTCATAAGGCGTGTTCAGACCTTTATTTTGAAATATTGATGTTGCAACCCAATCTCTCGGGAAAACGTAACTATTTTACGAAGTGTGAATTTGTATAATTTGAATTGTACAAAAAACGCATGATAGCATATAGGCCTATACAGTCTTTATAACAACTTATAACAAAAGATAACAAAGAACATTGAGTGATTTTTCACTTTATCCCTATGAAATCCGTTTTATTTTTTTCCCAAATTCCGCTTTTTGCATTTGAATTTTTCTGGATTCTGTTTTTTTTTTTTTTTTTTTTCAGTTTTTTTTTTTTTTGGATTCATTTTAATGGTTAAATTAAATTTTAGTAATCAAAAAGCATGTCTAAATAATTGAAAAAATAAAACATCCAATTTACCAACAATTTATTAAAAGTTTAACAAAAAATTTAGAGTCCTATGATATATGTTTTATTCTCTCCCCTTAAATTGTGTTTTATTTTTTACCAAATTTTGTTTTCTGCTTTAACATTTCTGCGATTCCGTTCGCGTTTTCTGCATCGCGGAAATCATAGGGCCCTAGATTAATAATAATGACAGCAGGTTATTAGGCTGCTGTCACTTTAAGATCTAAAGCCTTGTACACACCAGGATGAATATCGCGCACTTATCGCCAGCATTTTTCAATACGTTTTTCATGTTTATACCCAAGCGATTTTCACTGGCAATGCGCCGAGTGAACGTGCAAATTCACTCCCTGACAGTATATGGTGCTTGTGCTGAACGGTAGTGCAAATAAACATATTTATGATATAAAATTAAGGAAGATAAAAGTACAGATATACAATGGCATATACATGACATGAGGAGATGGTAGTCAGAAACGGTAGTGCAAATAAGTCACAATGAGAGTAGTGCAAGTGAACGGTAGTGCAAATAAACATATTTATGAAATAGACATTCTCAACTATATTTCTTGAATGTAAAAGTAAAAAAAACTATAAAAATACAGAAATAAAATGGCATATAATACACATCTAGTATTGGTGTGGCCAAGAACTGGCAAGCACCCATAGTTTGTAGGGGTCTTCCTCATCTACTTACTTCCTCTTCATCGTCTTGGTATCAATGTGTGCTTGGCAAGACTGTTTTGTGCTTGAGTGCCACCAAGTCGTGTTTTAATGTAACTTCAGCAGCTCCAGGCACGTGAACAAAAGTGCCAATCTCATTGGTCAGCCAGTTTTTAAACCCTTTTTTTAAAATTTATGCTTTTACGCCTGCCGTTTTTCGCGTCGGTGTGCACACTCACAGTGGCGCCCTTTGTTTAGTCATGAGGCGTTAAATGGTGGCGATAATCGTGCGCGATATTCGTCCCGGTGTGTACAGGCCTTAATGCACGGATCCAATACACTGATACACATCCGATATTCTCCCAACTGTTTACGTTCACTTAAAGGGTTAGTTCACCCAAAAATGAAAATAATGTCATTTATTACTCACCCTCATGGTGTTCCACACCCGTAAGACCTTGGTTAATCTTCGGAACACAAATTAAGATATTTTTGTTGAAATCCGATGGCTCAGTGAGGCCTGCATAGCAGGCAGTGACATTTCCTCTCTCAAGATCCATTAATGTACTAAAAACATATTTAAATCAGTTCATGTGTGTACAGTGGTTCAAAATTAATATTATAAAGCCACGAGAATATTTTTGGTGCGCCAAAAAAACAAAATAACGACTTATATAGTGATGGCTGATTTCAAAACACTGCTTCAGGAAGCTTTGGAGTGTTATGAATCTTTTGTGTCGAATCATGATTCGGATCGTGTGTCAAACCACCAAACTGCTGAAATCACGTGACTTTGGCGCTCCGAACCGCTGATTCAACATGCTGATTCATAACGCTCTGAAGCTAATAAATGACATTATTTTCATTTTTGGGTGAACTAACCCTTTAAGACATAACCGACTGTGTTTATGTGAGTGCTCACCAAAACTGACATTTTGGCATAATTTTGTGTGTTTTTGTCCATTCAAGCGTGAAAAGAGAGCTCAATTCAGTACTCGTGCGCTGTCTGAGAGGCAGCTTTCTGTGTGTTTGTGCACAGAAAACCACACTGAATTGAGCTCTCTTTTGCTTCGTCACGCCTTTTCAGATTTATTCATATGTCTGCTCATCTCTTTCTCCCAGATGTTTACATTTTTGAAAGTTTTATGAGGAGGACACAATCATGCATGCAGGACATCAGTTTTGACTGGATCTCTTCCCAAATCATCCCTCCCTTACATTTTTGTATGGTTTTTATTCGTTGATGAAACGATATTTTTTGTTATTCAAAACTGTTTTTTATTTAGCTATCGTCTCGTTTTCGTCAGTGAAAAACATTATGATGCAAATTGTTCGCTGGAACTCTAAAAATAATGTAAACAAATGTGCCTTTTGACTCATTCTAAACATTTTCTACTTTAACAGAAGGAATATATTGTACTGCAATATAATTTTTAACAAACAATAACATTTTAAGAGTTTGTTCAAATTGCTCATCTGTATCAGTCTAACGGTGTTGTCTGTATCAGCTCTAACCAAGAAATACCAAGTTAAAGGGTTATTTCACCCAAAAATGAAAATTCTGTCATTAATTACTCACCCTCATGTCGTTCCACACCTGTAAGACCTTCATTCATCTGCAGAACACAAATTAAGATATTTTTGAGATACAAATTAAGATATACAGCCCATACTACTTCTGAATAGGATGTGTACTTCATAAATTGTTTGAAAATTTCCTTATATGATCACCAGTGGAGCCTGGATATCATCTAGTGGAAACGTTTGGTACTGCGCCCAAACAAAATCTCACTGAAAGCTCATTTTTTAAGATATCAACCTAAAATTTGGAACACAAAGTAAAACATGTTTTGTAAAATATATATTTTATATGAAATATTAAAAAATTATATTTGTATTTTTTCATTAACTTAAACTTCTATAACTTTTTTTATTTAACTTTGATCATTTCTTAACTTCTACAATAATCTGCCAAGTGTCTCATTCAAAAAGAGACCAAACTTAAGTCTGTGCTCCAAAGATTTATAACAATTTAAGTTGGAAATGTCATTTTGGGATATATGCCCCAACAATGGGACTGACAGTTAAGAGGTAATATTGTTTTAAGTAAAATTTGTACATAATTTATATATTTAATGTAGTTTTATTATGAATATTTTAATTTTCAATACATCGAGCTTGTCATAAAATAGCCTTTGCTGCTGATATGGCATTAAATCATAAACAAATAAACCAGAAAGATTGTAAGATATGTAAATAATTAATATTTAAATAAATAAATACAAATTAAATATAAACATTTTTATTGTAATATTAGTAAATATTGCATAAAATATTTTAATGTACATAATATTCACTCAAATTGCAATTAAAAATATAAAAAGAATTAATATTAATGTTATATTTAGAATATTTAACTAGTTTTCATATTTGGTGACTGATTTCCAATACAAATGACAGGAACAGTAATTTATTAATTTGCAACATTTGAATATTTTCAGACTCATAAGGCGTGTTCAGACCTTTATTTTGAAATAGTGATGCACATGAAAAATCATGAAAGATTGGTAGAAACCTATTTTGTTGGTCTTCATGCCAGAAGTTCAAAAGATAACATCCATTCTATTTTTTTGAGAGGAAAAAAGGTCTGAATATGTTTTAAATATAAAGAAAAAATGATAAATTCTCCGTTTGTGATGCGACGATGAGAAATGCATGTAAACGCACACCTGTGACTGCGCACAATCTATATTAATCCACCAAGTTTTCAGCCTTGCAGAATTGTTTAATAATTAATTTAACTATTTATTCACTGTTGAGTTGTTATTTAAACATATTTCTGTTTCCTCATATATTACATCATTAACCCTGTCCATATTATTCATCTCCATAATCATCCACCGCCTGTCATTCACACTCCATTCTCTCTCTCCTTCCCACGTTAACCCAGTTGTCCATCCTTCAGGAACACTCTCACAATGACACTATCGATGGCCCCTGCATGCTGACCCCTCCTGATTCAGTCCCCTCATCCTGTCCGGGAACACCGTCCGCCCACTCCAAGCTAACAGGATGCAGTTCACCTGTCGGCACACTCAAGCGGCCCACGGCTCTCAGTCGCCACGCCAGCGCTGCCGGGTTCCCCTTCCAGACCTCTGGGACATGGGGCTTCCATAAGGGCTACGTCCGGGCCGCTCTCAGCTTTGGACAGGCGTCGGAGGGTGCGGAAGCATCGGTCATCGAGGTGGAGGACATTCCCTCGCTGCTAAGAGACGTTGCCCGCTTTGCAGAGGCTGTGGAGAAACTAAAGGACATGGTGCTGGGCGAAGGTATGAGATTTTGGGTTGGTGTTGGTTTGAAAAGAGATTTTTAGATGTTTTTTGGATGGTTGGTTTTTGGGTGGTTTGTAAATGAAGTCTGTAGGCCAAAATAGCAACTGAATATATATTCAGCCTTGTTAATAGATAATATACATTTTCTGTTTTTAAATACTTTTGATTGTAATATTAGTAAATATTGTCTAAAAGAATTTATTGTCCGCAATATATACTCAATTTGCAATTAAAAAATGTGAATATTTAAATAAATGAATAAACATTAAAAAATAATACTTATGATTGTAATATTAATAAATATTATGCATTATAATTTAAAATTTAAACATTTAATATTAAAGTAAATGAATAAATAAATGACTAAAAATTAAAGAATACTTTTAAATATATTAGAAAATATTGTCTAAAATAATTAAAAAGTGTAAATACTTAAAATTTATGTGAATGAATAAATAAATAAAAATTAAAGATAATACTTTTGATTGTAGTATTAATAAATATTTGTGCAATTTGTACTATTTACTCAATTTTCGATTAAAAAGTGACAATATTTACTCGATTTGCAGTTAAAAATGTAAACATTTAATATTTAAGTAAATTAATAAATAAATGAATAAAATTAAAGAGAATACCTTTGATTGTAATGTTAATAAATATTGTGTAAAATAATTTATTGTACACATTATTAACTCAATTTGCAAAGAAAAAAGTTTACATTTACATATTAAAGTAAATTATTAAATAAATTACTAAAAATTAAAGATAATACTTTTCATTGTAATAGTAGTAAATATTGTCTAAAATAGTTCATTCGACACAATATTTACTCAATTTACTATTAAAAAGTTGTATGTATTTAATATTTACGTGAATAAATCAGTGAACAAAAATGTAGAGATTGAATAAATGATTGTAATATTAGTAAATATTTTGCAAAACAATATATTATACGTAAAATTAACTTAATTTGAAATTAAAAATATGTAAATATTTAATACTTAAGTAAATAAAAATGAAAATACTTTTGATTGTAATAATAGTAAATATTGTGTAAAAGATTTTTTTTTATTTGAAGAATTAGAATTATTTGAAGCTCTTATAAATGCATTTAAACCAAGTTACTGCATTGCTTTTCGGCCTTGAACATTAATTTACAACTATTTTACTGGCTAGAAGAATTGTTTAATACTTAATTTAACTATATATGATATAAATATATTTAAATATATGTTATATAATATTCCCTGTTATATTCATAGTTTCCATATTTTTGTAGAAGGAAGAAAGACACTCGAGGTCAAATTAAAACTAGCATTGAATTTTATCTGATGTATTTCAACCGCAACTCATCAGTGATCTCATTATCAGCTGACTAATCAACATGAGTTCAGGAATGGCTATTTGTAACACGTGTTTTGTCATTGGGTTTCCATGGTGAAAGAGAGGAAGGAAGAGGAACCGTGCGTCAGATGTTTTCATTGCAGCCTTCAGTTTGAGATTACACACGTCCGCTGGGGTCCCCCCCCCCATCTTCCCTTAAAAGTGTGTTTCACAGGCAAAACCCTACAGAGTGTAGACCCGACGTCTACTGCTTCTCACCGCATGCAGAAATGTGGTGATGTGGTGTTATAGAGGGGCTTTTGATATTCCTCTTTTAGTCTTCATGCACAGTCACTCACTCATTGAAATATTATCAGACATATAAGGTGCACAAATTTAAGAAGGACTATTGACAAACTGAGATGGTAACCATGCAAATCAGCACCATAAAAATAGTCCATTCAACTATATTCCAAGTCTTCTAGTCTGCTGTGATGAACAGACTGAAATTTAAGTCATTATTTGCGGTCAAATCTCATTCGACTTCCACATATTCTAACATGTTTAAAGACATCTTGTAGCACATGCTGATGTCGGTTCTTGCGTGTCTCGTAAAGTGAGCGCTGTGCACCTTGTCTGACTTTATCCAGGGCAGAGGAAAGGAGATAGAGGTGTATCACGTCTGCTCTTTAAAGAGCAGAAGTCAGTTGAGTCTCCTCAGGCCTTGTGGACTTCCTTAAAGTGTCGCTATTTTCATCAGCTCTACTTCCTGTTTACATCTGCCCTGCTTATAGAGTTGCAATAGAAATGTGTCCAATGCATCTCAAGGCAAAACTTTCTTTCAGTCGTTTGGTGTTAGCGTAACCCAGGGATTGCCAAACTTTCTTGCCAGCTGGACCCCTTTGACCTAAAATGTTTTCTTGAATATTTTCTCTGAAAGTTAATATTTCAATAATTTGGCGACAGAGTTCTTATTGTTAACAAAAACATTTTTTTTGTTAATCATAATTTTACCTAAATAAAAACTAACTATATTAGAAGTTGGAAAATAAATAAATAAAAAACTAAAATAAAGATAATAAAGAAATAAAATTAAACCTAAATAAAAAAAGCTAATAAAAATGACAAAAGAACATAATAAAATTACTGAAAATTAAACAAATTAAAATTTTAAATATATAACAGTGCTTCCCACAGGTTTGAAATATACTTGCGGTGGTAGCCGGGTGAAAAATCCTCCTATTTCCCAAGACACAAAAATGTGACAAACAAATAATGTGTGATTTTTAACAGTGTTTTTATTTATTGAAATTAATTTTAATTACATAGCATATTACATTTAAGTACATACTAATATTATGCAGTATTATGCATTGTAAATTATGCAAAATTACAGCATTTAAATGGTTATCCTTTTCCTATGTTCTCCTTGCTGTCATACAGTGTCTCTCTCAGTGAATGGGACACACATTTTACTAGTAAAATTTATATAATGAATAATATATGTGTCAAATAATGTTCTTAGTCTTTTCTTCCTGTGGGGGAGACTACTATTACTACTACTATGAATTAAATGGAAATGAAATACAATTTATTGTGTAACCAAAATACCAATAATGCCCAAAAGAAAAAGAAAAAACTTAGCGTGTGACTTTTAATTATAAACAAGCCCAAAATTCACCAGGACTCTTATTTTGAAATGTCTGTACTATTGCAGGCTGATCCTTCAGATTCTTACAACTGTATAAAACATTTTATATAAAGGCCATAAAGTAGACATAATAATTCATCAACTTGAGTTCATTAGCAATCGCTTGGCATAATTCTGCGCTTTCATTGATTGAGAATCACTTTGAAGCAGTGTTGCGCGAGCTTGTTCATGTTCCTCTGATGTTGGTTAATGGTCACATGACATGCAGCTAAACAAATAGAATATTTCATTTTCATCTTTTTCAAGTTTGTGATGTGTTTTGTTTTATTTTTAAAATTATTTATTTATATTAATTGGACATTTTTATGATTTAGTTTTTGCTTTTCATCAACTCAAGAACTGACGTAACTTAAAAACTAAAGAAATATTGGTAACACTTTCCTTAAAGCCTTTAGGCTCTATCACACACCCGCAATGCGGCGGCAGGCATGACGCAATTGTTTTTTGCTTGTTTCATCCCGACGCAGCTATCATTTTTACGTCCTGTGCCATGTTGTTTAAATAGCAAATGCATTTGTACCCATCTGTTCACACACGAGCATGCTGGTCTGAAAACGAGGTGTGTTCAGGTGCATTGTTGGCGTGTTGCTATTTTGAGGCAATTGAAAACGACTGCGCCGTTGACCAACAAAAACCTGCTCTAAAGTCAATGCCGCAGTATTTTTTGTTTTTTAAAGGGCGTGTTAGTAATATGCACTTATGTGGATGCACAACACGCTTACACTCTGCTTGTTACACACACAGCACAGCAGCACACAAACATGCCAAATATAAAAAAAAAAAAATTATTACAATGTAAAAGATTTTTATTGTGTGCATAAAGATAAAAATGCTTTGGTGGAATCTGGCTTTTCCCGTAGATGGTCTGCTCGCGTGCCTTAACCTCGTGCACGAGCAGATCCGTTTCCTCACTAGAGAAGCGTTCAGTTTTTCCACTTGCTAATTCCGCCATGTATATAGTGCAGTGTTTCCCATACATTGCCCGCCACATTCTAATTTGTCCCGCCACAGTCTCAAAATGAAACGGAAATTAGGCTTGTCACGATATTTAAATTACCGTCTGATAACTGCGCTCTTTTATACGGCAAAAGTGGGAGTCATAGAGCAAAATAAGTAGACTAGCACCAATTAAGTTTTCGTGCACTATATTCAAAGTCACCTGAAGCCATTCCATAGCTTCATGTGAGGGACAGAAGAATGTACATCGATAAGTTCACGGTCAGAAACTCGTCTTCCCTCTGCCACAGCTGTCAGTCATTCAGCACTCAAACAGCGCGTCGCGTTCGGTAACGACAGTCAGCACGGTAAAACTCTACAATATGATATATTCCCATTATTATACTTGATATGTAGATAAAGGGCTGTGGATTTCCATAAAACGACTTTATCTTGCTGGAGTTTATTGCTGTTTCTGAACGATGTCATCATACTGGCTACAGGGTGTCTGTTAGATCGCACAACACAAGGACTATGAATTCGTGTCACACGCACAATAACTGGAATTTAAAAAAGTGAGAAGAAACATATGATTAATAAACTGCTATATGCAGATATACACAGGGATTCTCTTTGTACCGTGAACTTTTCAATGCGCAGCGCAACTGCGCGCTCTGACTCGATTTTGCTTCAAACACATCATTCTGCACCTGGGATGCGCATTAGCGTTTTTTTTTTGTTTTTTTTGCTGCTGTTTTGAAGCGTTTCATATTATCATGGTTTTGCTGTTTTGCACACTGAAAGATTATTAATAGCCTATTTTGTTCTGTCGTATCTATCATATCTTGTTGCCCCATTAAAAAGCTGCACAATACATTTAAAATAAGCGTCTTTTAATCTTACATTAATATAAATACATATAACTATTTACATATAAATCTAATATAAATCGTTTTTTCATTTCATAAGAATACAAATAGCAATTTTAAACTTTTTATTAACCTTTGGATTTATAAAATTACTGTGCAAAGTTTTTTTTTTTTTTTTTTTTTCCCCAAGAATTAGGCTAGCATACTTTTTGCTGCTGAATTATATACTCACCTAGTTTACCTATTTATTTATTTATTTATTGGTCAGCTTATGATTATATATTTTTATTCATTTGTTATTTTCCTCTATAATGAAGTAGTGTGTTTAGTGCATTCTGGATTGGTTAACAAATCAAAGAGTGACCATTAGTTCCACAAATACAGATACAGGCTCCCACTAATAAATTAATTCAACAAAGGTAACCTCTTTTGCTACATATTTTAATGGTTTAAATATGTACTCTACATGTTTGACCACTTATGAACTATCTTTTAGCCTACTATATGTTGTGTACGCGACAAATGTGCCCTACCATCACCAATAAATAAATTACTATTAGAGCACAAAATTGTTTACAAGAGAACAAATTTCTTCATTGATCTAGTCACTTAAATTTGCTCTCAGAATGCACCAGATTCATGCATTTAAATTTAAAATTTACAAAATTTTCCTCCGGGGGGGCATGCCCCAGACCCCCCTAGAGGAACCGATGTCCGCCAACCACATTCTCACAAAATCCTGTGGGAAACACTGTAGTGAATCCTGGCTTTTAAAGGGAATGGGAGATGAGACTCTGATTGGTTTATTGCACGTTATGCCCAAAACACACACATGACTCATTAAGAGAATAGGGACAACCCTTTTAGACCATGCACCGGGTGTGCCGACCATTTTTCCCCGCGTTAAACTAGTAAAAGTGGATTCAGACACGCCCAGTGCGCAGTGCGCTTTAGACCACGCGCTTAGATTGTTAAAATAGGGCCCTATATGTATAAATGCATTATAAAGGTATTCATAATGTATGTTATAATGCATTATAATTGTAACCAAAATAAAAATTAAAGATGCACCACTATATCGGTCAATAATCGGTATCGGCCAATAAATGCACATTTTAAAAACAGACAATAATCAAGGCCGATATATCCTGTCAATCAAAAGAGGACATGAAAATACACTGAATTTGTGCTTTGTGTAAAGAAAATGCTAAGAAACCAGTTTGATGTTCAACATTAATATTGATTATACGAATTAATAACATTCAGAAAGTTAATTTAATCTTCAGAATTTAGTTAATGTGTGTTAATATTAATTTGAGTAATGTGTTTGTTTATAACTGATACCAGTTACTCTGAAACAAGTTGATGAAATGGAGAGAATAAAGTTTTTATTTGCATTTCTTTCAAAATATAATAACTAAAAATATAATGATTAATTATAATGAAATTCATTAATTTAAAAGAAGGTATAGAAGGCAGAACCCCCAAACTATCTGTATCATTATCGGCAGATATCACTTTAGTATTGGTGCATCTCTAGTTAAAATGCATAATAATCTCTGCAGATTCATTGTTACATCTGAAATTGGTTGTTTATCATGTGTTTTAATGCATTATACTTTCTAAAGGTGTAACAATGAATAGATAATTATTAGAACTGAGGTTACAATTATTCATGAGATCATACAGTACATTATAAGGCGCATAATTAATGCATTAAAGATACTTTTATAGTTATATAAAGGCTTTAAGTAAAGTATTACTGATAAATCACTATCAACTGATTTGTGTCTATTCTGATATTTCCTAAATACCTGAGATGAAGCTGATATTAAATAAAGCATAACAGAGAACTCAATGAAGTCTCCTGTGCAATGAAAGAGCAACCTCTCTGGGAAGTCACGTAGCGTATTCGTGTTTTTCTTCAAATATAGTTGTCATTTCCTCAGCAGTCTCAGAGCTGTAAAATGATTCATTCACTGCTCACAGCCACAGATCGACTGCAGCGTACAGGCCTGTACAGGCTTTTACAGTTTCTTCTTACATAAAACAGCATTCAGTGTTGAATCACGCTCGATTAGATGCCTGTGAGAGGTGGGGGCCATTTTTGGGCAGATGGCATGATTTTTTATCTCTGTCATCATCGTATCATGTGTTGAAGGGGTGAACAGTGACATGTCAGTTTTAGATGGACAGTTAAAAACCTGCACAGGTCTGCATGACGTGCATGCATCAACATGCACAGAAACTTTCTCCTGTAAAACATCAGAGGCTTGCATCACTATTACTATTACTTTTGCAACCACCCAGAATGCTCTGGCATCGGGACAGGGAGTTTTGCATGTGCAAACGCCACTTGTGTTTCCTTCAGAACATCAAATTGTCTGAGAGTTACACACTTGTGTAGGAGTTCATCACATTTCCAGCGCTGCATCAAAGAGGAACGACTTGTTTGAAATGATACACTCTTGTGTTGTGTGTTGTGTTTTTTGCATTTTTAAGAACACCCACACTCCGAACATGCATTTAGGCATGGACACACACACACACAAGGACTTTTGTCGTGCACAACAACAGCTTTCATTGTCCTGCTGAAAAGGATACGGTTCCAGCAGCCAAACTCCTGCTTTTTTCCCTCAAACGCCATGGTATAATGGCTGCTGACGTTGATTTACAGTGGAGTTGCTACAAGTTCTGTGATGTTAAAACAAAACATTTACTTACTTATTTTATAGACTAATGGTTTGATTTAATCACAAAGTGAAGCAAAAGTCATTGCTCTGAACATGTGCATCTGCTGAACCTGATGAACTCATGAGGTGACCGTAATATGTAGTATCATAGACGTAAGTGTGTGGCTGTAAGTTCCCTCTTGTGGTATTGAGTGGAATGTTCAGGCACTGAGAAGTGCATTGTGGGAATGGGTGGGTAGGAAGTGGACAAATAACTGACATGTTTTGGTGAAAATAAGAGGCAGTACAACAGTAGATCTACTTCCTAACATGTGGCAATTGTGTTTCTGTGTGATTTACAGTGTGTACAAATATTGCTTGCACACTTAATGCACATTTAAAAGTATCAGAATGATGTGGCTTTAGATTAGTTCACTTCAGAATTAAAATTTCATGATAATTTACTCACCCCCATGTCTTTCAAGATGTTCATGTCTTTCTTTCTTCAGTCGAAAAGTGAGTAAAACATTCCAGGATTTTTCTCCATATAGTGGACTTCACTGGGGTTCAACGGGTTGAAGGTCCAAATGTCAGTTTCAGTGCAGCTTCAAAGAGCTCTACATGATCCCAGACGAGGAATAAGAGTCTTATCTAGAGAAACCATTGGTTATTTTCAACATGACCTTTCCAACATGATTACGTAATGCGTGGCGCATCACAGAGCAGTGCAAGACGAGCATTTGTGGTTAAAAAGTATATAATTTTTCATTTTTAGTTAGAAAATGAGCGATGGTGGAATGTTTTCCTCACAAACCTTAATTTCTTTTCAACTGAAGAAAGAAAGTGAACTAATCCTTAAAAAAATATAAAAAGTGAGTGTCATTTATTTGAAAGACTTTTAACCCCTTAAGACCGGATGGGGCGTCGGCGCTCCCATTTGCGTGTCTCTCTTTAAAAGCCAATAAAAATTGAATCCATATAGGTAGCACAAAAATTATTTTTGCATACAAAACCAGAGACTTTAAACGTTCATATCAAGCCTCCAACATGCTTCTGTTGTGTTGTTTTCACCCTCTAATGAGTCTGAGTAATATGCGTTTACAACAAAAATAGCACAGCCGCTAACTGAATACAAGTATGTATATTTCACGTGCTCATAACTTCATGAAAAATGCACAGATCATAAAAAATTGCACATCAATATTTAAAGCAGATTCTCAAGATTGAAATGAATTCAAAATCAATATAATATATTGCATTGATCACAAGATATTACTCATGGAATTATTTAACTAGTGATCGACCGATATTGATTTTTTATAACCGATACCGATACCGATTATTTGCATGTTTATGTACCCGATAACCGATATGCAGAACCGATATTTATTTACTGTTATACTTCTGTTTTTGACAATTATTACAACACAAATGAGCTGAACAAACCATTTTATTTATAACAATCACTCCCTCCTTGCATACAAAAAAAACTTTATATTTATACACAAATAAATAGAGGGGTCTGAGTCCAAAAAATTAAAGTGCAATTAACTAAATAATGGTTATGTAGTAAATCAAATGATTATATAATCTAGGGTGTTTAAACGAGATAATCTTGTCAAAAATTTCATGCAGTGGCCGTGCTTGAGGCTTCCTGATCATCAACCCATTCAGGTGCTGAGCAATATGAACGAACTTTTTTTCCCGAGACTATATAAAGTTAAACAGCACTTGTCAGTTGGCATTTTATGATCTAAATTTAATCATAGGGCAGGACATGACGAATTACACTACGTGACTCAATGAGTTCATCTCAATTGTTTAGAAACATGCTGCATAAATTAACTATATCAGGAATTTATGTCTCAGATCTCATTTGTGCATATCTGTTATGTTAAATAAAGTTGATTAATTAAAGCAAACCAAGTAGAACATATACTTTACCTGTGCACTGAGTTGTTGTTGACTTATCTCCTCAGACGCCCGGGCTGCAATGGCGGAAATCTCAAAACGGCCACAAGATGGCGCCGTAAAATCGGCGAATCCGATATTACAAAACCGATACCCGATTATGGAAAAATGCTTAAATATCGGGAAAAATATCGGTAAACAGATATATCGGTCGATCACTAGATTTAACATACTTGGCTAAAAACATGTCTCTCATCTCTCCGGGATGCAGTGTGTATCCAATGTTCCCGGACCCATCCATGTTCGTTTTCCAACGTGGAATAACACATAACAGATATCATTTTAAAGCTTAGAATCTCATCTTTTTAATGCATCCTAACGAGCGCTGAGCTGCGGAAAAAATGAACAACAATTTTTCAAACTATTTTTTATGCTATCACCACGAAATTTGAACCAGATGCATATAGGAGAGCATCACCAAAAAAGAATTTTTTAGCGATCTTATTGTTTTCTTGAGTTATTCCATGTCAAATAAAAAAAAAGAAAAATTATTTTAAAAAAAATTATATATATATATATATATCTCAGCAAGATAATGTCCAAATGTAATGTAATTAAAATTTTCTTAAAATTTAAAATGTTTTCTATCAAATGATACCTACATTTTGACTCTCCTTGCTAGAGTTTTGGAGTTATGAGTCTTTACTTTTGTGTGTGTCGCTCAGAAAAAAAAACTCTAAAAAAGCCTTCAGGTCTTAAAGGGTTAAAGCAAACTGTTTGTCCAAATGCTTCTTGATGTGATGAGCGTAAATGTGTCCGTGTTCATGAATGAAGATGTTTTCTCTCTGCAGTGAAAGAGGAGCCGTGCAGCAGGCCGGCCGTTCACGAGTGTTTAGGGGAGGTTCTGCGTGTTTTGCGGCAGGTAATCAGCACGTATCCTCTGCTGAACACCGTGGAAACACTCACCGCAGCTGGAACTCTTATCTCAAAGGTCAAAGGTCAGTCATGTTTTCTTTACTTTTATTAAACCTCTTCAAATAACATAAAGACATTATTTTTATATCACACAACCACACTAAAAAGGAATATGAACAAATTATATTCAATTAAACTTTAATTAATCTATACATATTTTAAGTAATTTAGAGAGTTTTAAGGCACAACTGCCATGTTAAACTCAACTCATGTCATCGGTTCATTCCTCTCACACTCTCATGATTGCAAACACATCAACATGTTTAGTGCAAGCCACATTATATACCCAAACAGCAGTTAGCACACATCTAGCATCTAATCCTCTGAAGGAAAAACACATATAGCATGGGGACATGACTAACTGAACTGTTTCTATTTTTTTCCTCTAAATGTGATGTCACTTCTAGTTTTATTTGTTATTAAAGCAGAAGCACACGTTTGTTTTAGATGAGTTGTGCCAGTAAAGTTGTTCTCTTCTCTGTTTGTCAGGGTTCAGTTATGAAGGCACGACTGACGCTCAGAAGAAAGACTTTGAGAAGGCCATCGAGACCATTGCCGTGGCCTTCAGCAGCAAGTAAGACCCGACGCTCTGCATTCACAGATCACCTGCTCTTTTTCTTTATTTTAAATTATAATACAGGGTATCCGCGGGGCATTGAAAAGCATTAAAAGTCATTAAATGGATTTTGCGAAAATTAAGGCCTTAAATGGCATTGAAAAGCATTAAATTTCATTTCTGGAGGCATTCAATTTTTAGATAGTTTTGAAGAAAAAGAATACTACCAGTTTATTTTGAATAAAGCCTAAATAATTAATAACTTTGATTTGCTGTCGCAAAATATATACATTGGTGTGATACGCACACGGAACCAGTTTGGTCATTGTCTCCGGCCGGTGCAAAATTGCCGTAACGCCGGTTTGGACAGCCGCGGGCTGGGACCTGTAGACAGAAGGCTGCATCATTGTTGCCAACTTAGCAACTTTTCAGGCCCCTTTTGCGACTTTTTTCTAAGAAAGCTTGTTGTGACGAATATAGCGACTTGTTAACCTGATCCAGCTTCCGAGACTCCCCGGTACTGCCGCACGAGCGCAAGATATTGCTTTCCTGCCGCAGCCGTTCAGCCTCTCTGGTTCAGCGTTGAGGATGTGCGCTTGGAGAACAAATAAAATAGATACTATTGCTTCTAACTTGAGTGATCATTTTACGTGTACATATAGCCAAAATCACAGCAAATGTCTATCTTATGTGTATGGTGATTTTGTCAGACAACGTCTCGATTAAGTCAGGGCTCGAACTTTCCCGACCGCACAAGGACCTGATTAAAACGTAAATACCAAAAAAACCAAACAAACAAACAAACAAACAAAAAAACAGCAACTTGGGAATCACCAAAACGCGAGTGACTGATTTTATTACATTTAGTGTTAGTGGCGATCGATAGTGGATCATAATAGGCTGTATAATGTAGTGACGATAACAATGTTGCGCTGTTGAGGCTCGCGCAGCATCTCGAGGAGAAATGGAATGAAGCACACACAAAAAGAAACTCAGTTAAACATACTGCGGTAAAAATTCAAAATGTGGAGTTTTTATAACTTGATACTGGTAAGCAAAACCACACAACAAAGAATGCTGTTTACAGGCTACCATCACGATTAAAAACGTGACACTGATTTCATACAACTGTTCAATTAACAAGTAGTTAATATTAAGCCACTTACATTTTAGAAGGAACATCGACTGTTTTTGTTCTATTTTATCAGCAAAAATAGTTTCAAACAAAGATCACAGCAAAGCACAACACTCAGCCTTGTTTTCATTACTGAATCATTCAGCGTTTTGAATGAATCGGTGGAGTCAAAGATTAAATGACCCATTCATAAACAACTGCTACATTCTTGAATGAATCAGCCTTTGGAATTAATCGTTTGAATGATTCAATCAATGACCCACTCAATAAGACGGTTACTTGACGCCGCCTACTGGTGGTTTAGTTTAATTTTTAAAATATAATTTCCACTCCAACATTTCATATTTGTATTTTCAAAAAGTATTTAAAACAATCCCATAACATTAATTAATGCAGTTGTAATCAATCAAAAATATGCAGATTTACATATGTCAAAGCTGCAATATTCTGAAAGGATATTGCTTCAGAACAAATTTATATTTCTACCACACAAAAAAAAAAAAAAATTCCAGACAAGCTAATGTTTTACTCGTACAAGTGACTGATTTACTCTTGTCCACATGACGAGGCTTAATGTCGAGCCCTGTGTAATCTTAATGTGCCGCGTTTCAGTCACCATTTCATATTTTCTGACAACAAAAACAGAAAAAATATATGAAACATTTTTACTGGGAATTTGGCTGTGATAAAATATATTATGTGAGCAAAAGTGTAGCAGCAGAGAAGCAAACAAATGTAAAGGGCTGACACTTGGCAGAATGCGAATGCAACAATGACATGATGAATATTCTAATTGCCGTATGTCGTCATCTATTGACATTTAGCGGCATATATATGGCATTAAAAAATTTAAAATTGGCATTAAAAAGGCATTAAAAAGCATTAAATTAGATTTGATGAAACCTGTAGAAACCCTGTAATATAATTATATTAAATATGATTAAATAAACAAATATTAATTATATGTATTTGATTATATTTTAATTGTGTATATATGTACTAAGTTAAAATATTATTAATACAATTAATTTTAATATAATATAAAAAAAAAAAAAATATATATATATATATATATATAAAATTTAAATGTTATTTTATATATATTTTATTTTAAAAATAATTTTATATATATATATATAATTACATATAATTAAACTTTAACAATATTATAAATGTTTATATATATATATATATATATAAACATTTAATAGATTACTTTATATATTATTCAAATATTTCAATATAAAAATATATCATACTAAATAAATAAATATTAATTAATTAAATATGTATTATATTATATTTTAATTATATACATGTATAACTAAATTAAAATATTATTTTAAATTCAGTTAATTTTATGTAATAATAATATTATGTTTTAAATTGTGTATATATAAACATTTAATATATTACTTTATATATTATTATTATTCAAATATTTCAATATATAAATATTAGGGGTGTGACGAGATCTCGTGGCACGAGATCTCGCGAGACTAATATGTGACGAGATTTCTCGTCGAGGCGAAAAGTAGTCTCGTGATGTTGTTGCCATGACAGAGTGTTAGGATGATTAGGAAATAATATGCCACCGCTTCGTTTACATTACGCCTCCACTATCGTTTTGCTTTGTATTTAAATAAAAAACATTTAATTCAGTTGGATAACGGTCGCCGCCGATCCATATTCACAGAGTACGCGCGATCACTGAAAGTGAAAGTAAACGCGCGCGCGCGCATTCAAACGCGATTTCAATACCCCGCAGCGGCTCCCTGATGAATGCAAGTATGACGCCTCAGTTTGACGAATGCAGTTTGTGGAAAGAAGTTCAGTTAGGAGGTCAAAAGGGACTGAAATCATACAGAAGAGAAGTCAGTCAGTTGAGTTCGTAGCAAAACCTTTTACAGTACTTGAGTATTGTTGTCTTTTACTGCATATGATAATTCATACTCAGAAAGCAGAACTGAAATGACATTCATTACGAGATGATTAGTTAAAACATTTCAAATACACCTGCAGAATATTTTTTCTAGTCATGTATTTCGCCATTGAGGATTTCTTAAAAATAGTGTGTAAAAATCTTGTCTCGTCTCGTCTCGTGAACTCAATCTCGAGTCTCGTCTCGTCTCGTGAGATACCTGTCTCGTCACACCCCTAATAAATATATATTTAAAATTGAGAAAATATATTAAATATGATTAAATAAATAAATATTAATTATATATATTTTATTATATTTTAATTATATACATGTATAACTAAATTAAAATATTATTTTAAATTCAATTAATTTTATGTAATATAATATTATTATTTACATTATATATATATATATATATATATATATATATATTATTCAAATATTTCAATATATAAATATTATTTAAAATAAATTAATGTAATGTAAATCCCCATATATATATATAACTTATATAACTTATAATGTTGGATCATTTTCCACCTTCTCTCTAAAATTTTTGTAAATATTTTTGGCTCTGTGACAAATGCTTTTTTTTCTCTATTGTAAGTTGCTTTGGATAAAAGCATCTGCTAAATGCATAAATATAATGTAAGTGTGGAATGAAACTTCATTTTTTGCCACTGTACCTTTAAGACCTCTTCTGTAATGCCCTCTTCACATGTGTCACTCTGACTACTCTGCATTGACCCTCATAACATCCTCGTCTTGCACAGCCAAATGCAGATTTTATCTTACAATGATTATTGAAAAACAGAGAAGAAGATTTTCATCTCTTTAATAACTTTTATCTAAAAGATTAAATGTAGAGGAAATGAACACTTTTCTGTTTTTTAGAAGAGATCTCTACAGTGGCTCAAACTGTGCTCAGATTCACCAACATATGCAATTGAAATTCAGAGACCTCAATATGAACTCAAACATTGCTCCACATGCACTTTATAGCGCTATACTCTTACTAGACAAGAAACATGGACTCATTAGTGACTTTTTTATTTCTTTATCTATTTATCAGTGTTTCAGAGTTGTTGATGGGGGAGATTGACAGCAGTACTCTTCTGTCCCTGCCGCCGACAGAAAAGAGCAGGGTGAGTGTGTGTGTGTGTGTACGCAGTGCGGATGTTGTTAGAAGCGTGTGTGTGGGTCGCTTCCTGAGTTGTCTTGCAAGCATATTGTTTCCTCCACACCTCTATGCAGACTCAAGTCTTCGAGAAACACATCACTGATGACAAATTAATCATTTTGACTATCCAGAAGAGCCACTAATATTGTTTCGCAGAAATACTTCACTTCCCACTTTTTAAAAAAGCACAAGCTACGAACCAAAAGTAGTAAAGTACATCGAACATACATTGGCAATGTTATTTTATAAATATAACTATTCAATGATATAATTTAGTTTTGATTCAACATTATATCTAACATATCTTTTTTGACAACACTATATGTAACAGATAATCATTTAAATAATGATTAATAACTAAATAACTAAAACTTAGAAATGAACTGCAGCATTTAACTAAATATTTCAGTGCATAAAAGAAGATCTAATGTTTGATTTTTAGTCAGTTCACTTACGTTCATTTCCCAGGATGCAGAGAGTTTGTGAGTTCATGAAAATTGAGAGTTCATGAGTTCATTATTAAATCATAAAAATGTAAAATTAAAATAATTTTAATGTCTAAAAAATTTTTTTTTAATGAAAACAATCTAAAATATAGCTGCGAGCAGCGATGGCGGGCCCAAGCCCGGTGGCACCGCCACCCCGGTGGCTTCAGGGCAACTGTGCACAGCGGGCAATAGGCACTTAAAATGGTTAAACATCAAAGGACTATGTCAAATTCACTCCACATTTACTGCACTACAAGGTGCCGCTATAGAGCCCCTCCTCCCTGCCCATTTTCAAAGGATTACATGTGCCAAGTTTTAACATTATTCTGATGAATTTTGAAGCAAATCAGGTAAAAATAAGAGGGTGATCTCAATGTATGCTGAAAGTGACACATTTTCTGCTTCCAGTTGGTGGCGCTATGACTTTGAATCACAATAGTCAAATCCATGTGATCAGCCTTGTACAACGAAGACTAAGCCAAAGTTTCATCAAAATCAATTAATGTATGCAGAAGTTATAACACTTTGTTTCCCTTTTCTTGCCATAAATTCGTTGCCTCGCCACGGCCAAACCGTTTGAGATATCCAAAATCCGTTTGCAATTAAACAACTTCAATGTGTTAGCAACAAGTTAAAAAAAGCTTGGTGTAAATTGGATAAACCCTGTAGGAGTAGTAGTATAAAATTCATAGCCTGTTTTTTCAAAAAATTAACATTCAAACAAAAATAGCCGACTTCCTGTTGGTCGGAGCTAATGAATGTAAATTAGAAAATTGTCCAGCTTGATGAGAACAATATGTGTACCGAGTTTAGTGACTGTAGGAAAAACTAACCCCCCCACTTTTGACAAAAGGTGGCGCTACTGAGCCCCTCCACCACGCCCATTTCTATGGCTTTGTCCATGTCTACTGGTTGACAATATTGATGTGTGTCGAGTTTCACGCAATTTGAAGCATGTTAAGAGCCTCAAAAACACTCAAGAATATTATTACAGTTTGACCTGTTGCCATGGCAACAATATTTCAAATATCAAAAATCCTGTCATAGGTCTACATCTGCTGTGTATTGACATTACACTGATGAAGTTTGAAGCAAATCAGGTAAAAATAAGAGGGTGATCTCAAAGCATTTCAAAAAGTGATACACTTCCTGCTGCCAGTTGGTGGTGCTATAACTTTGACTCACAATAGTCACATCCATGTGATCAGACTACTACAACTAACACACTCGTGAAGTTTCATAAAGATCAATATATGTATGCAGACGTTATAACACATTTCCTGTTTCCTTTTTCTCGCCATAAATTTGTTGCCTCGCCACGGCCAAACCGTTTGAGATATCCAAAATCCGTTTGCAATTAAACAACTTCAATGTGTTAGCAACAAGTTAAAAAAAGCTTGGTGTAAATTGGATAAACCCTGTAGGAGTAGTAGTATAAAATTCATAGCCTGTTTTTTCAAAAAATTAACATTCAAACAAAAATAGCCGACTTCCTGTTGGTCGGAGCTAATGAATGTAAATTAGAAAATTGTCCGGCTTGATGAGAACAATATGTGTACCGAGTTTGGTGACTGTAGGAAAAACTAACCCCCCCACTTTTGTCAAAAGGTGGCGCTACTGAGCCCCTCCACCACGCCCATTTCTATGGCTTTGTCCATGTCTACTGGTTGACAATATTGATGTGTGTGTCGAGTTTCATGCAATTTGAAGCATGTTAAGAGCCTCAAAAACACTCAAGAATATTATTACAGTTTGACCTGTTGCCATGGCAACAATATTTCAAATATCAAAAATCCTGTCATAGGTCTACATCTGCTGTGTATTGCCATTACATTGATGAAGTTTGAAGCAAATCAGGTAAAAATAAGAGGGTGATCTCAAAGCATTTCAAAAAGTGATACACTTCCTGCTGCCAGTTGGTGGTGCTATAACTTTGACTCACAATAGTCACATCCATGTGATCAGACTACTACAACTAACACACTCGTGAAGTTTCATAAAGATCAATATATGTATGCAGACGTCATAACACATTTCCTGTTTCCTTTTTCTCGCCATAAATTTGTTGCCTCGCCACGGCCAAACCGTTTGAGATATCCAAAATCCGTTTGCAATTAAACAACTTCAATGTGTTAGCAACAAGTTAAAAAAAGCTTGGTGTAAATTGGATAAACCCTGTAGGAGTAGTAGTATAAAATTCATA
Source organism: Ancherythroculter nigrocauda (assembly GCA_036281575.1). Lineage (NCBI taxonomy): Eukaryota > Metazoa > Chordata > Actinopteri > Cypriniformes > Xenocyprididae > Ancherythroculter > Ancherythroculter nigrocauda. Next base: position 46,526,361 of record VTFQ01000008.1, on the reverse strand, counting down.
GCCTGTTTTTTCAAAAAATTAACATTCAAACAAAAATAGCCGACTTCCTGTTGGTCGGAGCTAATGAATGTAAATTAGAAAATTGTCCGGCTTGATGAGAATAATATGTGTACCGAGTTTGGTGACTGTAGGAAAAACTAACCCCCCCACTTTTGTCAAAAGGTGGCGCTACTGAGCCCCTCCACCACGCCCATTTCTATGGCTTTGTCCATGTCTACTGGTTGACAATATTGATGTGTGTGTCGAGTTTCATGCAATTTGAAGCATGTTAAGAGCCTCAAAAACACTCAAGAATATTATTACAGTTTGACCTGTTGCCATGGCAACAATATTTCAAATATCAAAAATCCTGTCATAGGTCTACATCTGCTGTGTATTGACATTACACTGATGAAGTTTGAAGCAAATCAGGTAAAAATAAGAGGGTGATCTCAAAACATTTCAAAAAGTGATACACTTCCTGCTGCCAGTTGGTGGCGCTATAACTTTGACTCACAATAGTCACATCCATGTGATCAGACTCCTATAACGAACACACTCGTGAAGTTTCATAAAGATCAATATATGTATTAAGACGTTATAACACATTTCCTGTTTCCTTTTTCTCGCCATAAATTCGTTGCCTCGCCACGGCCAAACCGTTCGAGATATCAAAAATCCCCTGGCAATTTTTAATCATCAGTGTCTTGACTTCATGCTGACCGAGTTTGGTGGCGATCGGATTAATCGTCTAGGAGGAGTATATCAAATTCCAGAGCATGCGTTTTTCAAACAACCCTTAATAGCTGACTTCCTGTTGGCGTGGCGATTAACTTAGAGCGCGAAAGTTGTTCGGCCCGATGAGGTCTATATGTGTACCGAGTTTCATACTAATACGTGCAAGCATGTTTAATATATGGACCAAATTTTCAGACTTTTTTCAAGGGGGCGCTGTCGAGCCCCCCTGCCACGCCCGGGTACCAGCCTCTCCGGCGTCCTAATGGCCGCGGATTCCAATGTGTGTGCCAATTTTCAAGAGTTTTTGAGCATGTTAAGGCCCCCAAAAAGCCCCGGAAGACGGAAAAAAAAAAAAAAAAAAAAAAAAAAAAAATAATAATAAATATAGCTGCGAGCAGCGATGGCGGGCCCAAGCCCGGTGGCACCGCCACCCCGGTGGCTTCAGGGCAACTGTGCACAGCGGGCAATAGGCACTTAAAACGGTTAAACATCAAAGGACTATGTCAAATTCACTCCACATTTACTGCACTACAAGGTGCCGCTATAGAGCCCCTCCTCCCTGCCCATTTTCAAAGGATTACATGTGCCAAGTTTTAACATTATTCTGATGAATTTTGAAGCAAATCAGGTAAAAATAAGAGGGTGATCTCAATGTATGCTGAAAGTGACACATTTTCTGCTTCCAGTTGGTGGCGCTATGACTTTGAATCACAATAGTCAAATCCATGTGATCAGCCTTGTACAACGAAGACTAAGCCAAAGTTTCATCAAAATCAATTAATGTATGCAGAAGTTATAACACTTTGTTTCCCTTTTCTTGCCATAAATTCGTTGCCTCGCCACGGCCAAACCGTTTGAGATATCCAAAATCCGTTTGCAATTAAACAACTTCAATGTGTTAGCAACAAGTTAAAAAAAGCTTGGTGTAAATTGGATAAACCCTGTAGGAGTAGTAGTATAAAATTCATAGCCTGTTTTTTCAAAAAATTAACATTCAAACCAAAATAGCTGACTTCCTGTTGGTCGGAGCTAATGAATGTAAATTAGAAAATTGTCCGGCTTGATGAGAATAATATGTGTACCGAGTTTGGTGACTGTAGGAAAAACTAACCCCCCCACTTTTGTCAAAAGGTGGCGCTACTGAGCCCCTCCACCACGCCCATTTCTATGGCTTTGTCCATGTCTACTGGTTGACAATATTGATGTGTGTGTCGAGTTTCATGCAATTTGAAGCATGTTAAGAGCCTCAAAAACACTCAAGAATATTATTACAGTTTGACCTGTTGCCATGGCAACAATATTTCAAATATCAAAAATCCTGTCATAGGTCTACATCTGCTGTGTATTGACATTACACTGATGAAGTTTGAAGCAAATCAGGTAAAAATAAGAGGGTGATCTCAAAGCATTTTAAAAGTGATACACTTCTTGCTGCCATTTGGTGGCGCTATAACTTTGACTCACAATAGTTACATCCATGTGATCAGACTACTACAACCAACACACTCCTGAAGTTTCATAAACATCAATCAATGTATGCAGAAGTTATAACACATTTCCTGTTTCCCTTTTCTCGCCATAAATTCGTTGCCTCGCCACGGCCAAACCGTTTGAGATATCCAAAATCCGTTTGCAATTAAACAACTTCAATGTGTTCGCAACAAGTTAAAAAAAGCTTGGTGTAAATTGGATAAACCCTGTAGGAGTAGTAGTATAAAATTCATAGCCTGTTTTTTCAAAAAATTAACATTCAAACCAAAATAGCTGACTTCCTGTTGGTCGGAGCTAATGAATGTAAATTAGAAAATTGTCCGGCTTGATGAGAATAATATGTGTACCGAGTTTGGTGACTGTAGGAAAAACTAACCCCCCCACTTTTGTCAAAAGGTGGCGCTACTGAGCCCCTCCACCACGCCCATTTCTATGGCTTTGTCCATGTCTACTGGTTGACAATATTGATGTGTGTGTCGAGTTTCATGCAATTTGAAGCATGTTAAGAGCCTCAAAAACACTCAAGAATATTATTACAGTTTGACCTGTTGCCATGGCAACAATATTTCAAATATCAAAAATCCTGTCATAGGTCTACATCTGCTGTGTATTGACATTACACTGATGAAGTTTGAAGCAAATCAGGTAAAAATAAGAGGGTGATCTCAAAACATTTCAAAAAGTGATACACTTCCTGCTGCCAGTTGGTGGCGCTATAACTTTGACTCACAATAGTCACATCCATGTGATCAGACTCCTATAACGAACACACTCGTGAAGTTTCATAAAGATCAATATATGTATTAAGACGTTATAACACATTTCCTGTTTCCTTTTTCTCGCCATAAATTCGTTGCCTCGCCACGGCCAAACCGTTCGAGATATCAAAAATCCCCTGGCAATTTTTAATCATCAGTGTCTTGACTTCATGCTGACCGAGTTTGGTGGCGATCGGATTAATCGTCTAGGAGGAGTATATCAAATTCCAGAGCATGCGTTTTTCAAACAACCCTTAATAGCTGACTTCCTGTTGGCGTGGCGATTAACTTAGAGCGCGAAAGTTGTTCGGCCCGATGAGGTCTATATGTGAACCGAGTTTCATACTAATACGTGCAAGCATGTTTAATATATGGACCAAATTTTCAGACTTTTTTCAAGGGGGCGCTGTCGAGCCCCCCTGCCACGCCCGGGTACCAGCCTCTCCGGCGTCCTAATGGCCGCGGATTCCAATGTGTGTGCCAATTTTCAAGAGTTTTTGAGCATGTTAAGGCCCCCAAAAAGCCCCGGAAGACGGAAAAAAAAAAAAAAAAAAAAAAAAAAAAAATAATAATAATCCTTAGAAGAACAAGAGGGCCCTGCGCGAATTTTCGCTTGGGCCCTAATAATCCTTAGAAGAACAAGAGGGCCCTGCGCGAATTTTCGCTTGGGCCCTAATTAAAGCTGCAAGCAGCGATGAAAGGGCCCTCGCACCCGGGCTCACCGCCACCCGTTGGCCTTAGGAAAACAGAGAACAGTGGTCGACATGCATGTAAGCGAATGAATACAGGAGAATTATGCCATTAAGTCATTTCGAATTGCCACACTTCCTGCTGCCAACAGGTGGCGCTTTGACCATAACCAAATATTGCGATATAGATGTGTTCAGACCCGGACTGTTATCAAACACGTGAAGTTTGGAGCAGATCAGACATTGTATGCCCGAGTTACAACAACTTCCTGTTTCATGGCCAAACATCGAACTTTGCCAGGCCGCCACGGACACGCCTTTCAGCGAAACCTCTAGATCTTCGCAATTTAATGTCTCGAAGGCCTTTAGATTAGACTGACCAAATATGATGTTGATCTGATTAAAGCTCTAGGAGGAGTTCATTAAAGTACAACGCCTGGAAAAGGCAAAAACTGCCCAAATTTTGCAAAGAAAATTCAAAATATCTCACTTCCTGTTGGTTTTCAGATTTCACTCCAAGAGACTTTTTTGTAAGTATTGGGCTGTTACATCTGTCTACCGAATTTCATAACTGTACGTGAAACATAGCACGAAGGGCGCTTAATTGAAATTTTGTAGGTGGCGCTATCGAGCCATTTTGCCACACCTAATTCTGAAACCCATATCAGATGTAAATTTTCACCACTTCTGACGCGTGTGCAAAGTTTCATGAGTTTTTGAGAACGTTTAGGCCCTCAAAAATGTGATTCATTTTGGAGAAGAAGAAAATTTTGGCTGAGCAATTCCAATAGGGTCCTCACACCATCGGTGCTCGGGCCCTAATAAAACACTTTAAAATATTTTATGTTTACCTGCATGTCATGTGACCATCAGAGGAACTTGTTAGCTTAAAATCTCAGGACAACATCAAGAAAGGGTTTCGGGCCTTCGGCTTGGGAATTCGTGTTCAAGTGAATCATGACAAATGAACCGATTCACTAGAATGAATCTGATTTACAGTGCGAGAGCATTTTACGAGAGTGTGTTTGATAACCGCCTCTTCTAAGGTAATATCAGTCCCTAAAAGGTGAAGTAATACTGCAAGGGAAGAGCCAGATCTACCCAACAGCCCTCAGAAAAGGAAGTGATAAGACTACTGTCTCACCGCATGTATCTGATGTTGACCTCGGCTTTAAGATCACCGTGAAATTACAATCCACCCTGTTTAATTTCATAGTGCATGTTATTTTCAAAAAAAAAAAAAATTTAATAAGTTGCCGTGCCTCTGTCTTGTGAATGTGTGCAGTCTATGGAGGACCTGTACAGGGTGTCATCAGGTCAGGGTCCTGAAGGAGGAGGAAAATACGACCATCAGGACTGCAGTGAGTCAATCACTCTTTTGTCTTTAGTTATGAGCAGAACGGTGTTTTTGAAAGTACATGTTATGCATAGTGTGCAGAGCGTTACTGACAGACTGGGAAGAGAGGAGCTGCAACAATGGAGAATATGAGGAAAATAATCAACCTGTTCTAGTAGAGACAAAAACAACATCAAGAATTGTAAAAGGGCATAATATGGCCTTTTAAAAATATATAATAAGCAGTATATACTATATATGCATCACTCTCATATTCCATTCTGAACACAGCTATTTTTCATTTAAAAGTGTTATTTGTTCATATATGGGATGGCTGATGTTTAGCATGTGTGTTGGCAGTGAGTCCACAGGAAGTTGATATCCTCCTGCAGCGCAGTGAAGGTGGCGTGGACTCGGCTCTGAATTATGCCAAATTTATCGCCAAATACATGAAGGACATCATCAGCTACGTAGACAAGAGAATCGCTCTCGGTAATGCCATGCTGTTTATTTTATTGGTGATTTTTGAAATCCATGTGTTTTTACTGTCATAAGCATTTCAATGGCTTCTGGTAATAACTTGAAGAGCCCATCTAGACAGATGCATTTAAAAACCATCCCATTGAGTCATATTATGTTTTCGTCTTGTTTTTCTGTCACAGAGAACGAGTTTTCTAAAGGTCTTCAGAGACTCTACCAGTCCTGCAAACAAAACATCATACAGGTACATCAGTGTGCTTCGTTTGTGTTTCAGTTGTTTCTGCAGATTGAAATGACACTAGTCAAGCTTATGTTGTAAAAGCTTTAAAGATTACCCAGACAGTGAAAAATCATCTTAAAAGACACCTTAAAAGTCTTTAAAACTATCATAAAATAGTGATCAGTACAATTTTAACAGTACCTTCCAAGCACATTAAATATAGAATAAATGTCATATAGACTATTTTTAAGTTATGTTTATGATAATTTTATAGTGTTTAAGTCATTTTTGAACACTGTCGACTTATTTTACTGAAAAAACAAACAAAAAGGAAAGATCAGAGTTTGAATGGATCATGACAGAATTATCATTTTAATTTAAAAACAGAGTTATCATTATCATATCATCTATTCCTGTAATTGATACTGAATCTATTTTTATATATTTATTTTATATATTTATTATTTAACATCACATGCTTACAGTATACAGCATACAGTGCAGGAGGTTTCTCAATCTTCTCTCTCTCTCTCTCTCTGTCAGGAACACATGCCGTTGTTGTCTATCTTCTCTCTGGCTCTCGAGCAGGACTCAGAGCAGAGCTGCGGTTTACAGCAAGCCACAAATAACATCTACACACACTCGTTTCTACAGGTACCACACCACCTGCTCTGGCAACACACATTACAGCAAGATGACAGTGTGAAAGTATATTTGCAAAAATGGGTGAAACAAAGAAATGTCTGGGTCACATTTCACTGCTAAAACAAAAGAAAAAAATAATAATTATATTTTGAAAAATAATTATAAATCTGTTTTTAAATATTTGTATAATACAATAAATATTGTATTTAAATTTATTATTTACATATAGTATTTCACCCCTTATTTACAGTAAATGTTGTATTTAAATTATATATATATATATATATATATATATATATATATATATATATATATATATATATATATATATATATATATATATATCGAGAGCCAGATAAAATTTTATATATATAAAATTTATTTTATTTATTATTATTACCAATAAATAAATAATAAATTAATAAAAAAAAATATATGTTATATTATTATATATATTTTTTAAATTAAAAAAGCCTAATTTTTGGATCATTACGAATCTTTTTTTTTAATTATTTATTTTCTTTTTTATTAATCTTATTTTTTAATTTTTTATTATTATTATTATTTCACATATGACATTTTAATTTCTCATTTCTCATATATAAAATGTAGGATCATTTTAGGATTTTGATATTATTTTCAGGACAATTAAAGATATTTTTATTGTAATGAGAAAAAAACCCCTCCATTTCCATTGTTTTAATATGAAAAAAGTGACATAAGTGAAATTGTTCCCAAAAACATTATGCCAGTACTATCACAGCCCAAAGTATACATCAGTAGTCCACGTTCTGTGGAGATCCGCGCACTGTCCACGTGATGTAATCATCGGAAGGTAGGGATAATCGTCAACTTTTCGCGCAAATTTTGGTGACGCAGTATATTGCCATTTGTGTTTACATGCATGTTATATATATATATATATATATATATATAAAATTTATTTTATTTATTATTATTACAAATAAATAAATAATAAATTAATAAAAAATATATATTATTTATTTTTTTATTATATTATATATATTTTTTTTAAATTAAAAAAGCCTAATTTTTGGATCATTACGAATCTTTTTTTTTTAATTATTATTATTATTTCACATATGACATTTTAATTTCTCATTTGTGATCCTGGACCACAAAACCAGTCATAAGTAGCACAGGTATATTTGTAAATTATCGATTTTTCTTTTATGCCAAAAATCATTAGGATATTAAGTGAAGATCATGTTCCATGAAGATATTTTGCACATTTCCGTCCATAAATATATCAAAAATGTGTTTTTGTGAGTGGATATGCATTGCTAACTTTAAAGGCGATTTTCTCAATATTTTTTTTTGCACCTTCAGATTCCAGATTTTCAAAATAATTGTATCAAATAAAATGTATCTCTCCTATCCTAACAAACCATACATCCATGGAAAGCTTATCAATTCAGCTTTCAGATGATGTATAAATCTCAATTTCAAAAAATTGACCCTTATGACTGGTTTTGTGGTCCAGGGTCACATTTTGTTCTTGGCAGATTTTGTGAGATTCACCTAAGTCTAATGAAAAATCAAAAACAAAAACAAATTAAATTAAACCTTTAAAAGATTCTTTCCCTCTCTTTCTCTCGTTCAGCCCATGACACAGCGCAGACAGGAACATGAGAAGAAGCGCAGAGACATTAAAGAGCAGTGGCAGAGAGCCAAGAGAAAACTGGTAACGAACTAAACGAACTAAATAACTCATATGTATATCTGTGTTGATGCTTTAAATATTTGTGTGTTTTTGTGTTCATCAGGCTGATGCTGAGAGTAACCTCCGCAAGGCACGTCATTTGTACATGGGCCGCTGTGAGGAGTACGAGAGAGCTCGGACAGTAGCCAATAAGGTTGAAGAGGAACAAAGCGGAACAGGAAGTGGCTCAACCACTAAAGCCCTGGACAAGAAGAGACGACTAGAAGAGGAAGCACGCAACAAGGTCAGAAAGCTCAAACAGGAAATGATCTAACATGAGCTAATTTCACACAATTTGTGAGGGGAGTGTGAATTTGTTTTGCGGTCACGTGCAGGTAACCAACATTTTGTTGCATAGATTGACGTTAGATTCTCTTTACATGCATCATCTCCTACATTTTATTTTTGATATGAAATGAGATTATTTTAATTTTTTCTCTGCAATTTATTTGTTCTCTGCAATTGATACATTATTGTAGTATTTGTGGAGTTGCCTTTAATTAATTTAAAAAAAAAGAATGTTTTTAGCAGCATTTGTGCCATTGTGTAGTTTTCTTGATATAACCCCTTTACGACAAGCAAGCCAGAGGAAGTATATCAAGTCTCGTGTGTGTTTGTGTCCACAGGCGGAGGAGGCCGAGGCAACATATCGCACCTGCATCGCTGACGCCACGACTCAGCAGCAGGAGCTGGAGGACATGAAGGTGAACGTGCTCAAACAGATCCAAGAACTCATCAGACAGACAGACCAGATCCTGCGAGCGGTGAGAGTCATATATGTCTTTATTTGTATATAAAATGTAGGATCATTTTAGGACTTTGATATTATTTTCAGGACAATTAAAGATATTTTTATTGTAATGAGAAAAATAAAACCCCTACATTCCCATTGTTTTAATATGAAAAAAGTGACATAAGTGAAATTGTTCCCAAAAACATTATGCCAGTACTATCACAGCCCAAAGTATACATCAGTAGTCCACGTTCTGTGGAGATCCGCGCACTGTCCACATGATGTAATCATCGGAAGGTAGGGATAATCGCCAACTTCTTGCGCAAATTTTGGTGACGCAGTATATTGCCATGTATGTTTGTTAACTTAAAAATGAATTTCACAAACATTTTAGCCTATCGTGCTGCTTTCTGTGTCAGATGCAGAGGTTGAGCTCAGGCAGCTCCTCCACACACACACACACACACACAAACACACACACATAGGCTACGTTCCACTCCACTTTTAGACACGCACTCGCAAATTTCCTTAAGAACTTCCCCTCAAAGGGGAATCCCCGCTGCCATTTTGAAGCGAATTCCACTTCGTGAAGTGGACAAGGGAAATTTATATGGGCAGACCGTATACTGATGTACACTTCAAGCAACTATACATCCCACAATTCAACTTGATTGTGACGTCACAGCACATAACTGAAGTGTATAATATATTAATTAGATATTTGAGATACTTGTAGCTACCTTAGGTTCACAAAGGTTATAGTATTGATATTTGTTTGTTTTGTACCTATATGATTTTATATATTTTCTCCAACAACTTAAATGCCTATAGAATGATGCATAAAACAAATTCATAAGTAAAAAAGGGGTTTAAATAATAAATCAGCTCCATAGTGAATTCCAAGTGATCAAGGGCAATGATATTGAGCCATTCAAAATCACCTCAAGGGAAATTCCTTTACCTCGACAGCCCTATCGGGAGGATCTCTGCAATCCATCCGCGTGCGACCGCGTGGATTTTGCACATACAACACATGCGCAATGTGAATGTTGAGACAGAAGAGTCCACCAGGTGGCAATAGGCACAGTTATGATGTACTGTGCAGTAGTCAAAGAAGACTTTTTGTTTTGGTTCTTGTTCTAAACATTGGCTGTGTCCAAAATCACATACTCTTTTGAGTAGGTACTTATTTTAAGTAAGTAATTACTTCAGGACAGCTAAAAATGTATGTTTTATATTATAGTATGAGTGTGTAGTAGGGCTGGGCGATATGACGATATTATCGTATATCGACGATGTCTTGGAAGTATCACGATGTCGATATTAAAAGTCAGTTACAGACGATAATCGCCAATATCGAGAGAAAAAAAAAAATTTATTTAACATAGTCCCGTAGTTACCATTCACATATTTATTCACATGCAATAGCATAAATAAAATATTTTGTAGCCTATAGTATCTAATTAATAGGGTTAGGAATAAAAAAAAATCTATTCTGGAATCATTTACTTATAAGGCCAGGAATCGAATAGGCCTATGCTACTCTTTATAAAATTAACATTTTGATTTTGCTTATTAACAATGTATTTTTATTTTTAAAACATAAACACAGTTTTGTCACCCATGAGTGTGTAACAGACTATATTGGATTCGTGCATTGACATCAACCTAGACCAATTCCGCGGCGCTAATAATGTAGGCTACACTTCTGTTTAAACCGACAAGATTATTAAATTAGAATAAAAAAAGCTTAAATTAAATTAGAATGGATAGCCTAAATGTCTATAACTCGTTAAAAATAACCACATTTGTTTTCCAGTGGTTTCGTTTTACACGCGCAAACAGAAAAGGATTCACATCACGCACAGCAAAATAAACTCATATAGCCTAAATATAATGAATAAATACACAAAATATATCCACTTAAACAATTAACAGATTAACAAAAGAAAGAAAAAAAAACTGAAGCCATATGCTGTTTCAATTGATTTATTTTTTGCGACGCTCTCCATAAACACGTTCAAAAGCAAACTAAGACGGAAGAAAGTGGTAGGCCTACCTGTTTTCTTTATTTTACAAAAACAAAATGTTTTGATTTTATTTTGAGTGTACACAGATATGATTAAACTCTTTACAGTTCATGTATGACCAAAAATGAGTAGGCCTAGGCTATTTTAAGTTGTTTTCACCGGTGTAAGGAAGCAGTTCTTGTGATCACGCCGGCGCCTCGCGCGCACACATCAATAGCACTGCTTGACATCGCAGCCTGTCCATTATCAAAATATTTTTTTTATTATAATTTCGTTATAAGAGGCCTGTAAGGAGGACACATCGGAGCTCTAATGAGAAAAACTAACATGAGAAAAAATAACCTTTCCGTTTCTGGTCATGCAGAACGAATCAAACTGTTTTTAATCACTTTTAGACAAATAACAAATACATTATAGCGTAACTAGAAGTTTAAAAAACAGCGCTACGCATTTAAAATGAAATAAATTAAACGTATCATCATGATATGTGTTCGATGTTTCTCTTCCAAAAATGAAAGAAACATCGGACCTTAAGAAAAAATAGACAAGACACATTTGACATCAACATGCATCATTCAATCACCACCAGAATGTCCACCTTCACAATGAATTCAACAGTTCTCTTCACGAAACGAAATTCATTTCAAACACTTGAGCAGTGTGGAAATGATTAACATAAAGCTAATGTTTTATATTAAAGCACAAACAAAGAAAAGAAAAACAAACCTTTAACCTTTAATTAAATTAAGTTTATGCCTACTGATTTGCAGGCTATTGTCAGATAAAGTGCAACCAAACTGATGTGTGTTTACAGTGCGTGTCGGCTATGTTGTCTCCGACGGGGAATGGGCGGGGCTCGGCGATATTATCAGATATCGCGATATTTTTTAAGGCGATTATCGTTCAAATAATTTTTACATATCGCCCAGCCCTAGTGTGTAGTATGAATGTAAACTAGATTTGCAATGATGTCATTATCACGTGACCTATCAGAGTCAAATGCGTCGCTTCATTGCCAAAACACACTGTTTTTGTGTGTGTCCCTTTAAATGCAAATGAGCTGCTGCTTCCGGCCACCTTTTTAGAAGAGGGCGGAGCTTTAACAGCTCGCGCTTCGGTTGCTCAACAACAACAAAGCTGGAGAATCTCACACAGCTAAAATGACAAATTCCATGGCCTCATGGGATAGCAAAGTGTCCATCGTATGCACAATTCAGAATCTCGCCGGAAGTAGTAGGTCCGTGTACTTTCTGCATACTCTTCCAGACATACTTCTTTTGTCACATACTGTTTTTTGCCTACTATATGGTAGGGAAGTATGCAATTTCGGATACAGCCTTTGCATGCAATGGCGAGGGTTGCCAGGTTTTCACAACAAAACCCGCCCAATTGCTACTCAAAACTAGCCCAATTGTGTTCCAGGGGGTAAAATCCGCATTTTTGGCGGGGTTCCTGTGGTTAAAATTCACATTCCAAAGGCTAAATATCATGTTATTTGGGGTCGCTTCAACCCAGGAGATGAAAAACAACCCACGGCAACAGTGTTAAAGTAGCCCAATTCCACAAGAAAACCATGAACTTGGCAACACTGGCAATGGCGGATCCACTACTTTTCGACTCAGTGCTGCCCTCAGATATCTGGTAGGATATAAAAAGCAATTGTACTGCATGTCAATTGCGTCCATCTGCACTCGAGTATACTTGTGAAAGCTGTGTGGACATGACTGTGTGCAAGATAAATATGCTGAGTCCTTTAATGGGGTTACAAGGTTTACAAAGGGTTGTAAGTAATATTTGCCAAAAACTGTATTTGTACCGTATACTGTATTTGGGACACACAAATCCTAATCCTGCCTACCTTTTAGGACATCTGGTGCGTGAATAGGGATGATTGTGTTTAATGAATCCTTTTTCTCTCTGTCCAGTGCACCATCTCCTACTATCAGACGATGCATGTGCAGACAGCAGCACTGCCAGTGCATTTCCAGACGCTCTGTGAGAGCTGTAAGCTGTACGATCCGGGTCAGCAGTACGCTTCATACGTCAAAAACCTGCGGCTCCGCACAGACCTGCCCGTACAGTACCAGTTTGAGCCGTACTCTGCGTCCAGCCACCAGTAAGACCACTTCCTGTTAGAACAAGACTGTATTCAGAATGGAATACTTAGCAAACTATGAAAAAATATGAACCGTGCATGTTTCAAACAGTTCCGTGCTACACTGTTGTCACATGACCTCACTACTTTGCATGTTTAATTTACAGTTGATGTTAGGGCTGCATGATTTATCAAAATAATTTGGAATGTGTTGCAATAAGGAAATGATGAAATAATTTTTATCCTAATCAGGCATGTTCGAACCCGGAACAACAGCCTCTCTAATGACCAGCGGCAGAACAGCTCTGAAGCTCCTCCCACCACAGAGGAAGCGGGATTTGGAGAGGGCGCTGTGGTTAAACAAAGACGAAGTCAAGGTCAGTTTTACATACAACCTGAATTCCGGAAATGTTGGGACGTTTTTTAAATTTGAATAATGAAAACTAAAAGACTTTCAAATCACGTAAGCCAATATTTTATTCATAATAGAACATAGATTACATAACAAATGTTTAAACGGAGAAATTTTACACTTTTATCCACTAAATGAGCTCATTTCAAATTTGATGCCCGCTACAAGTCTCAAAAAAGTTGGCACGGGGGCAACAAATGGCTGAAAAAGCAATACATTTTGAAAAGACTCAGCTGGGAGAGCATCTAGCAACTAATTAAGTTAATTGATATCAGGTCTGTAACATGATTAGCTATAAAAGGGATGTCACAATAAACACAATCCGCCGTGCCATCTGCAGATGCCAACTAAAGCTCTATCATGCAAAAAGGAAGCCATATGTGAACATGTTCCAGAAGTGCCATCGTGTCCTGTGGGCCAAGGCTCATTTAAAATGGACTTTTTCAAAGTGGAAAAGTGTTCCAAATTTGACATTCTTGTTGGAAATCACGGACACCATGTCCTACGGGCTAAAGATGAGGGAGACCTTCCAGTGTGTTATCAGCATTCAGTTCAAAAGCCAGCATCTCTGATGCTCATTTTGTGCATAAAATTGTAAAATGTCTCAGTTTAAACATTTGTTATGTTATCTATGTTCTATTGTGAATAAAATATTGGCTCATGTGATTTGAAAGTCTTTTAGTTTTCATTTTATTCAAATTTAAAAAACGTCCTAAAATATCCAGAATTCGGGTTGTACAATAAATTAACGAAATCAGCTTTTAGGGGCCGCACACACAACATATCTTCTTACCTTATAAACAGAAGAGATTGCTGTCAGTGTGATCACCCCTTCAGGCTGTTTTTATCATTGCAGTCACAATATTTAGGGTATTTGATGTGAAATGTCACTTTAAAGTGTGATTATGTGGACATATGTGTTATGATTTGTCATTGCAGGTAGAGACCATCATCAAGCTCATAAGTCCTGGCCGTCCACATTGAGTGACACGGACAGTGTTGGTCCAGGAAGTGGACTGGGCTCCCCGACCTCCAGCACAGGTATGAAACACAACCACAATCAATCTGGTTTGTTTTATTGACCTTTCAGCATTAATACTGATTTTTAAAATGCTGAATTATTTTGCTCTTACAGTGAAACATCAGTATTAAATACACCATAAACTTCAGAACAATCTACACAAAAAAATAGATCAATATTAAAACATACAATCTAACATCCACAAACATTTAGGAGTCTACACATAAAGAAATTTGGTGACCTCCGATATCTCTCAGTTCAACACTTCGGGATGGTTTACAATAATATTGTATAATGTTTTGGTCTCAGGTGACATCTCAAAACCGTCAAGGCCAGTTTCTGCAGCCACCTTGTCGTCCAATGAAGATTTAGAGGAGAGAGATGGCACCATGACTCAGTTTGAACAAAGTGAGTGACAGATTACAGTTCAAGGAAACATTAAATATAAATACCCAGAGGGACTTTTTTATTGCCCCAGGCTTGAGTGCACACTTTGCAGATCTGAGCACTGAAGCAATCTCAAGATCTCTTCTGAAACTACAGAGGAAACACATGAGATTACTGGGGTCTTTTTCTAAGGAGAAACATCTGAGAAGCTGGAGACTTAAACTAATGTCTCAATTTGCTCTCCATTTAACAATCATTGTTTTTCATGCACTGGCCAATTTTGAGATTTTGGGCTATTTTGCTTCTATAACGTGGAAAAGAAAGCATCCAAAATGCACATTTAAGTGTTTATTTTATTACACTTTATCTATTTGTGCCCATAGATTTCAAATGCTGTTAATAATGTTACTTAAATGCACTAGTTTTATCTATAGATATCTATAGATACAACTATAATATTTCCTCAAATAATTTACTCTATAATGTTTACTCAAATGCCACTCGGCAACACATAAAGTAGCAAATGATTATCTAAATCAGACTGTACTTTGCTGTTTGGTGATCATTCAACATCAAACCACATTTATAGTATCAAACTGATGTGTCAGAGGTGAATATATGCAGGTTATGCAGTTTCTGGTTTCTTTACCTCATAAGTATGTTATTACTTTGAGAAAACATTGACAAAAACCCTGTTATATTCACAGTAACTGTACTGTATACCAAATATAATGTTGAAAATAATGCTTGTATGAACCATTTATGTTAAATATGTTCTGAAACATGACATTCCAGAAAAATTGTAAGACAAAAGTTTATGTCTCCTGTGATTAATCAACTGGGGAAGTATGGTGATACCTATGTTAAACATTGTATCCTATTCATCTGTAGTGTCCTGCCTTAAATTCATTGCTGTCTAGGAGAAACAATAATCTTGTTTAGTAGATCTAGTATATAGTCATGATATTTGACGAGTGCGTCTGGATGTTTGTTGTGTTTTAGGTATAAATGGGATTGAACCGGAAAGCGTGGTGCCCACTGGACCTTTCAAAAATGTGGGATTGTCCAAAGCTGCAAAAACCCATCGGCTGCGCAAACTGCGCACGCCATCAAAGTGCAGAGAATGTGACAGCTACGTTTATTTCCAGGGCGCAGAATGTGAGGAGGTGAGACTGACCGATGCATTTATGTTGATGAAGAAAACTGTAGGTGTATAATACCTGCAAATCAACTGTATAAAACAACATTATTGTGCGTTAGATCACTGATGTTGAAAGACAACTCAAGTCACATTTATTTTTATAGCACTTTATACAGAAGGACTCGAAAATAAGGATTGCATGTATTTATTTAATTTATTTGTGTGCGTGTGTGACCCTGGACCACAAAACCAGTCATAAGAGTCAATTTTTTTTAAATATTTATATATACATAATAAATATACACAGTACACATATATTATGTAAACACAAACTTTTATTTTGGATGCAATTAATCGTTTGACAGACACGATTTTTTAAATTGAGATTTATACATCATAAATCTCCATACATTTCCATTGATGTATGGTTTATTAGGATAGGACGATATTTGGCTGAGATACAACTATTGAAAATCTGGAATCTGAGGGTGCAAAAAAAATCTAAATATTGAGAAAATCACCTTTAAAGTTGTCCAAATTAAGTCCTTAGCAATGCATATCCACTCACAAAAATACATTTTTTATATGTTTATGGTAGGAAATTTATAAAATGTATTCATGGAATATGATCTTTACTTAATATCCTGATGATTTTTGGCATAAAACGAAAATCGCTATTTTTGACCCATACAATGTACAGTTGGCTATTGCTACAAATATACCCGGGTCACTTTTTTTCTGTTTTTTCTTTTTTGACAGACAGTGTTGCAAAATTCAGTTATGAAACAACTTAATTTTCAGCCGTAAAGCAGCTCTACAGAAGACAATATTGTCATTATTCAGCTCAATTCAGTTCCTGTTTGTTCTCATCAGTGATCAGCTTGCGTGTGTTTGTGTGTCAGTGTTTCCTGGCCTGTCATAAGAAGTGTCTGGAGTCTCTGGCCATCCAGTGTGGTCATAAGAAGCTCCAGGGTCGTCTGCAGCTCTTCGGCCGTGATTTCTCTCAGGTCCTGCAGGGTGACGTGGAGGGCGTTCCCTTCATCATCAAGAAATGCATCACAGAGATCGAGAGGAGAGCGCTCAGAATGAAGGTGCGAGAGGAAAGCTTTGAAAAGAATAAAGTTCTTCCTGTATTTTCCCTTTTTCTTCCTCTATTTCTGATTGGTTTGAAAGTTTACCTCTGATGAACGCATTATAAATGTACTGTTTGCTCATTGCTTCATTTGCATATAAAATTTGAGCTAAAATAGCAGATAAACTACTTTATACATTATATGCATGCGAGTTATGCACATAAATTCATGGTTAATTGATAATCATGATAATCTTGTTACAAGGTTGCAAAAAACAATTCCCTAGTTGTGCAGATTTGAACTTCACTACTCCCAAAAATAACTGTTTACTTTATAAAAATCAGTGCAGATTTCACAGCAAAAAACACATGTGAAGCACGAGCTGAAGGAGGATGTTTTATAATTACACTAAAAGGACTTTTACTTGCTAAAAAAGTCTTAACTGTCATTCAAACAACAGAAGGCATGTAGTAGATTTTGTGCAACAGATTTTACAGCAAAGTTTTGATCATTTATAGGCCTTAGAGATTCACATTTTTAAATATGACACAGTAGGGTTTATAGGGTTAATGCTCTCTTTGCATGTCTTCAGGGAATCTATCGCGTGAATGGCGTGAAGACCCGTGTGGAAAAGTTGTGCCAGGCATTTGAGAATGGCAAAGAGCTGGTGGAGCTCTCGCAGGCGTCTCCACATGACATCAGCAACGTCTTAAAGCTCTACCTGAGACAGGTGAGTCACCTGACACAGGCAAACACAAATACAAGCTCACACGTATTTATTGTAAAGACGTCTCCTGTTCATTTTGCAGACTGATATGTGAGTGAAAATGATCATCTATAGCATCATATTTGCTGAATGAACTCCAATACTTGTTTCATATTCATTTTGGGGTTTTGCTCTAGCACGGCACTTTAACACAAAATATGACGTGCATTTTGTAGCTTTTTTGCTTTTGAGTCTTGTATTATTAGGGCTGTGAATCTTTGGGTAGACAGCGATTCAATTCGATTCACGATTCATAGGAGTTCGATTCGATTCAAGAACGATTTTTGCAAATTCAGAACGATTCGATTCGAGACGATTCACATTAAAATTCAATGCGATTTGATTCATTCGATTCGATTCTGCATTTTAATATGCATTTATAGGGACATTGAAATGCTTCCCTTAACGTGTCTTAGTCAGGGTGTGAATTACACAGCGGCCTTCAGGGGGTCAGAGAGTAAGGGCAAAAACAAACAAACAAACAAACAGAAAAACCCTTTTGTCTATTGTTAATGTTGGTTCATGTTAGTTCTCAATGATGCTACATAACTTTATTTTAACAGCCTATAAAAACTGGCATTTGTGGAAATTTACATAAGCCAAAACTTTAAAAGGGCTTTAAAAGTATTTTTAGGCCTAGTTCATGTTAAATATAGTGGAGGATAGTGTTAAAGGCTACACAACCTTATTAAACTGTTCCAGGTACATTAAACATACTAATGCTTACATGGAGAGACTATCATGCACTTTCCCAACTAATCTTAAACTAACTTTTCTTCACGGAATAGTTATAAAAGCCATCTTCGTTCTCTTTATATTTTCCTTATGGTGATTCTGAAAGAAAACGCGCTGGGTTTCTACTGTTGCTATAGTAATGAGCGCAACTTTAACGCGCATCTGATTGATAAACCGCGCGCTCTTATGTCAGTGTTGTTAATGTTGTAGTTATTTTAGCAGTTTCCTCACACATTCAGTTTAATGACATTAAGTTCATCATTTCATTTATCATTCATTGAACTGTGCGTATGCATTTAGACACTTACATTATGTGTTTGCTCCGATCATGCAATAAATGAAACTGCTCAGGTAATGTCAATGAACCATTTCCGACTTTTCCACGCAATAAAAGCGTTTTATTTCAACAGTAGTGACGGCGCAATGACTTGGCAGCTTTATCAATGGCTTGAGCAGTCTGACTCAGGACTATTGTTGTCTTAATAGAGAACTGTCCTATGCTCATGTGAACAGCAGTGGTCGTCCTGAGGAGAGCTCAAACGTGGGCTACGAACTGAGGGAATCCAGTGAGAGGCGGTAAAGAGTGCAGCGCGTGTCTGTGAAGGAGAGCTGTGAGGAAAGGCGCAAAATGACGGCGCACAACGTCTCCATCAATTCGCGCATGTAGTAATTTAATGTTTATATATTTTAAAGCACTGAATCACTATAGAATCGCGATTAATCCGATTCTTTACATTTTACATCGATTATCGGCTGAAATAAACGATTCACGATTCAAAAAACATGTTTCAAGATCGATGCATATGCATCGTCAGGAATTATAATCGATGCATCGAGAAAACGAGTGAATCGTTACAGCCCTATGTATTATCCCTTTATTACCAGAAAAACTGCTACAAACATATCTGATGATTCTCACATGTATGACATTATGTTTTTTGCCTAATCCTGATTTCAACATTAGAATTATGGGCAGTGACAGGAGAAAATACAAACACATAGAAAACACATAAAAAATGCAAAAGCTTATTTATTTATAAACTTTTTTAGTGTTTTTAGTAAAATAATTTTTAATTAAAGGCACAATATGTAAGATTTTTGCATTAAAATAGCACAGTTGTATATTTTGTTCACTTGTATACTTACATTATCCCAAATGTTTCGAACAATGTTTAAATCCAGAGAAATGCACAATTTTAACCAGCGTAGTGTCCCGTGTCATTGTGTCACCTGTCAATGACGTCATATCTGCGTTATCCTCAGTCTCCACTTTTACTGCTGAGAAACATAAGTACGGGTGGATACGTTCAAATGTACTTTTAGTATAATTGTTTTGAACACATAAAATTGCGCTTCATTACCCCACCATTTAATTCGACAAATAAATTGACATTTTTGAGTAGTAATTTAGCATTAACATTACGTTACTTGTGGCTAATTTATTAGAATGAAATAAAATCATGTGATCAAACGTAACAGTTATAAAACTTTATTTCATTACCTCATCTATGAACATGACTTATGAGTCCCATCAGATTGATTTCCATCGGCAGTGGAGGTGAAAACTACAACTCCCATCATTCCACACTCCTTCACAGCGTCTCAAGCTATGCCTTTGTTATTGTTTTGAATATGCGACCTCTAGTGGCGAAAATTACATACTGTGCCTTTAAATGGAGTATTTGAACATGTTTTTTCACTTCTTTTGCAATACTTTTTGTCATTAAAACAGAAACTTTTGACATTTAATATAGGTGCAGGGCTGTGTAGTAATTGACATCATGCCACAGATGCTGTTGATTGACATAAGATGAAAATGCTCCTATAATAGACGAGCGTTGTGGCATGTTCATCGTCTCTGTCTCCTCCTCAGCTCCCAGAGCCCATCATGCCCTTCCGTCTGTATAATGATCTGATGGGACTAGCGAAGGAAAGCCTGAACTCAGACAGCTCGGAGGCCGGTGAGGGGGTGAAAAGCCCAGAGCTGGTGGATCGTGGGTCAGAAACAGAACCAGAGGTGCTGACGTTAGTGCAGAAACTCAGAGAGCTGCTCAAGCGGTTGCCACATGCTAACATCTCCACGCTAAAGTACATCGTCCGGCACCTGCGCAGGTGAGATTCTGATCCTGCAGATTCATAACCTACCACAGGGTTTATAAACCCCCAGAGATTCACAGATTAACTGAAGGGGATTTATGAGATTGTGATTAGAAATGTCAGTAATATTGTCTTAATATTGGCACTTTGCTCTGAACTGTACAAAAATGTACAAAAACTACGATAAAATATTATTTTTTTTAAAGTATCATAAAATATATTGGTTATCATAATTATAGAAAGGCTGGAACTTTACTAAATCTTAGGGGGATACTTTAATAATAATAATAATAATAATTATAATTAATTTATTAATTCAATAATAAAAAATATAAACACTTTTAATAATTACTAATTAATATTTCATAACAATTTTAAAAACTAATATTTTGATGATTTAAGTTTTAATATATTAATAATTTAAGTCTAATAATTTAATAGTTTAGGTGAAATATTGGAAATGTCAATTCCATTTTAAGTATGTATAATTCTTAAAATTAAAGGTATAATATTTAAAAAGTCTAAAAGATACTTTGCTCTGAACTGTACAAAAACTATGATGAAATATTTTTTTAATGTATCAAAATATATTGGTTATCATAATTATAGAAAGGCTGGAACTTTACTAAATCTTAGGGGGATACTTTATTTAATAATAACAATTAATTAATTTAATAATTCAATAATAAAAAAATATAATTTTTTTTATTAATTACTAATTAATATTTTATAATATTTTTTTTAAAAATGTATTATTTTGATGATTTAAGTTTTAATATATTAATAATTTAAGTCTAATAATTTAATAATAATTTAATAGTTTAGGTGAAATATTGGACGTTAATTCCATTTTAAAGTATGTATAATTCTTAAAATTAAAGGTATAATATTTAAAAAGTCTAAATATTGATACTTTGCTCTGAACTGTACAAAAATTATGATAATATTTTTTGAATGTATCAAAATATATTGGTTATCATAATTATAGAAAGGCTGGAACTTTACTAAATCTTAGGGGGATACTTTATTTAATAATAACAATTAATTAATTTAATAATTCATTAATAAAAATCTAAACATTTTTATTAATTACTAATTAATATTTTATAATATTTAAAAAAAATAGTATTTTGATTATTTAAGTTTTAATATATTAATAATTTAAGTCTAATAATTTAATAATTTAGGTGAAACTTAATATTTTAATAATAAAAAATAAATAAATCTGTAATAATTTAAGTCAGGTGTTCAGAAGACATTTTTAGCATTTTCATATATGAGAGCATGTATTTTAGGTCCTGTAACTGGTCTCCATTTTAAGTTGCACTAAACTGCATGAATATAAAAACAAAAAAACGTTTTTTAAAATAGTCACTGCTTGAAATATCAAGTATGCAAACAGCCGTTTTATAGATCTGTCATAAGTGTGCTGGGAATATAAATCATCACAGGATAATGTCTTGTTTTCTCTCTTTCAGAGTGTCAGAGTTGGAGCAAGATAATAAAATGAGCGCCAGTAATTTAGGCATCGTGTTCGGCCCGACCCTGATGAGACCCAAACCCACCGGAGCCACGGTGTCGCTCTCTTCTCTGGTGGATTACCCTCATCAGGCTCGCATCGTAGAGGCTATGATCGTCTTCCAGCAGAACATCTTCATCTCCTCTTCCTCAGTCAGCTCTCCAGCTCAGAGCCAGGTCTGCACACAGTCACTGCTAACATGTGGATATCTGATGTGATGTACTGTAGTAGTGCACGGGTTTATGTCAATGATTGAGGATTGATGTGGTTCAGTCACAGCACACTTCTGATGCTCATCTTCTCCTCCATACAGGACTGTGAGGCTGGAGCTCAGGAAGAGCCAAACAGAGCCGATCTGGAATGTGGTGAGAGAAATATATATGAGAAATAATAAATATTACATAATTAAAAAAATAAATTATATATGAATATTATAAAATATGTTTCATGCTTGGGTTTGCAAATTAAGTGGGATATGTATCAGAAATATAATTAAAATGAATAAATATTTATATAAAAATGAATTTAATATATTCATCTTTATTATTTTAAATATTAATATTATAAAATTTGGATTGGGTTTTTTGAATTTGAATTGAATTTAAGATTTTTATTTTTAATATTTTATATATGAATGTTATAAAATAATATTTTGTATCCATAGGCTTGTGAATTAAAAATTAATATTAGGATTAGAGTTAGGAATATTATTTGTATATTATTATTTATTACAAACTGAAGTTAAAATTTGTATTTTTAATATTTTATATATGAATGTTATAAAATAATATTTTGTATTCATAGGCTTGTGAATTAAAAATTAATATTAGGATTAGAGTTATAAGTATTTATTTATATTAATATTATTTATATATTATTATTTATTACAAATTAAAGTTAAGATTTTTATTTTTAATATTTTATATATGAATGTTATAAAATAATATTTTGTATCCATAGGCTTGTGAATTAAAAATTAATATTAGGATTAGAATTATTAATATTTATGTAGCATATAAAGAAATATTCAAATTTTTATTTTACATATTGTTTTAAATATTTTTAATATTTTACATATAAATTTTATAAAATATTTTGTATCCATAGGTTTATGAATTAAAAATTAATATTAGGATTAGAATTAGGAATATTATTTATATTGCATATAAAGAAATATAAGAAATTTGATTTTACATATTGTATTTAATATTTTTATTTTTACATTTTTTAATATATTTATCTTTATTATTTTAAATATTAATATTATAAAATGTGGATTGAGTTTTTTGAATGAAGAGGATCTGGACTGTGATATATATAATATATATATTACAAATTGAATTTAAGATTTTTATTTTTAATGTTTTATATATGAATGTTATAAATTAATATTTTGTGAATTAAAAATGAATATTAGGATTAGAGTTAGGAATATTATTTATATATTATTAATTACAAACTGAAGTTAAAAATGAATATTAGGATTAGAATTATAAATATTTATGTAACATATAAAGAAATATTCGAATTTTAATTTACATATTGTTTTAAATATTTTTAATATTTTACATATAAATGTTATAAAATATTTTGTATCCATAGGTTTATGAATTAAAAATGAATATTAGGATTAGAATTAGGAATAGCAGAAATTTTATTTTACATATTGTATTTAATATTTTTATTATATATTTTTATTTATAATATATATTTGTATCCACTGGGTTGTGAATTAAGAATTAATATTAGGATTAGAATTAGAAATTTAAATTGTATTAGTATTTATTAGTCTAGCTGTAATTGTTTTAATGCCTTTTTATTCTTTTTAATGGCAGTTATCATATTGCAGTTAAAATCACAATATTTGTTAAAAAATCCTCAATTTTATTTTTTATAAATTGTGCCGTCTTACTGTTGAACAAGTGTCATGTTTTGTCTGTCTTCAGGTCATTCGGTGGACTCCTCTGGCTCTCAGGAGCGTTCGCTGGACTCAGACTCTGACGTGGAGGATCCGGGCAGAGGAAGCAGACAGCGCCCTCCTCTGGTGAGTCAGGAGAGTGAGACCAGCACAGAGGACGACCAGATGAGTCCCAGAGTGAGTCTGGACCTGAGCGGACTCGTTCCAGAGACCATCCCAGAGCAGACCACCGGTACAGACCCGCAGTCAGATGACGCAGAGGAAACCAACTCCGAGCAGGTCTCAGATCAGTAAGACGAGGGAGGCATTAGTCAGGCCAAAATATTAGAAATGTGTTCTTTCTGTGTGTATATGTTAATGCCCAAAAGTCAGAATAGCAACATTTATTTACTTTTACATTTACGGTTTTGACTGACAGGCAAACGGATATGACCTCTCAGTGACCTCTAACCTTTTTTTTTAGAACGGAGATCAGTGTAGTTTCAAATATTGGCTGATATGAACTGGATGTTTATATAATATCAGTCTTTATTCAGTATAACAGATCATCTGTGCACTAGTCTGCATAAACCACAATAATTACTGTCCTTCAGAAACAAACATGAACGCCATTATTATTTAATACAATTTCAAGGCGAGTCAGTGTGTAGATATTAAAAGTGCTTTGCATAAAGTCTCAATATATATATTGAAAGGATATATAGGAACTTTTAACATTTTGATATTTATTATAGTTTCTTCTATGCACTGGAGATTTTCTTTTGTTTATTGACAAAAGAGCATCAAAAGATGTTACGGTTAAATGAACTAACAGTGGCGCTGCTGGTCAGTGCCGGATTCTCTTGTCTCTTCCAAACATTTGCTTCATTTGTAATAGTGTGTGTATTTCAGAAATGATGGTAGGATGGTTGTTCCCGCAGGACTGTACTGTGAGATCTGGGACTGTAGCTTCATCTGAACCATGTTAACAAAAGCTCCACTTGACTTGATTGATGACATGTTGACTTCATTCACATCCGTTTTGTACATTCTGAAACTGTATATATTCAAGGAAACATTTATGACCAATAAGACTATCATTTCTATTATATTTGCAATTAATAATTTACTTTGTAAACTTTTTGCCATTTATGTAAAATGTTCACAAAACCCTAATAAAACCATTCAGTGAACAAAAATTGATTTATTTTTTTATTGTTTTGCAAAATCCAAGATTGAAGTTTTAGGAGAATTTAATTCATAATTGTTGCCATCCATCACAAGAATCCCATTATAAAACAAAAGAACATGAGAATTAACAAATATAAAAAAAAAAAAAAAAAATATCTTTATTATTTTAAATATTAATATTACAAAATGTTGCTTGGGTTGTTGGATCTGGAATGTGGTTTATATATATTATTATATATATACACACACACATATATATATATATATATATATATATTGTCCTCTTATTTTGTTCAAATTATTCACATTTTCACAGATTCTCCAAATAGTTCATATTTATTTATTTATTTATTCATTAGGAGTGTCATGCCACATATTTCAAGGAAACATATCTAATAAATCTATAATTTCTACTATGAATAATTTAGTTTTTTTTGTAGTATTTTTGCCATTAATGTGTTAAAATATTCATAACACCATGATAAAAACCGCTCATGAAACAAAAATTGATTTATTTTGCATTAATGCATTTTTTTTTATTGTTTTGCAAAAACAAAGAAAATCCAAGATTGAAATTTTAGGAAAATGTAATTCATAATTGTTGCCGTCCATCACAAGAATCCCATTATAAAACAAAAGAAAATGATAATTAATACATTAAAAAATATATATATATTATTTAAAAATGATATATTATTAATTACTTTATTATTTTAAATATTAATATTATAAAATGTTGCTTGGGTTTTTGAATTAAGAGGATCTGGATGTGGTTTATATATATTATTATATATATAAACCACATTATATATATATATATATTGTCCTCTTATTTTGTTAAAATTATTCACATTTTCACAGATTCTCCAAGTAGTTCACATACTTTTTCTTGTGTGTATATATATATATATATATATATATATTTCTACTATGAAAATATTCATAACACCATGATAAAAATCATTCATGAAACAAAAATTGATTTATTTTGTTGTTTTGCAAAAACAAACATAATCCAAAATTCAAGTTTTAGGGAAATTAAATTCATAATTGTTGTCGTCCATCACAAGAATCCCATTATAAAACAAAAGAACATGAGACGCAATGAAAAATCAAAGCTTGATGACACTCTGGTCTTCACTGTACGAGTCTGTATGTGATGTAGCGTCCAGCCGTCTCACTGGGCCGGATGATCTTCACCACCTGTTAGACGGAGAGACACGCCTACAATACTTCAAACTATATGACACTCTCTTTCCATGACAGGAAATGTGAAGTGCTCCAGACTTCAACTTACACAAAAGTGTTCAGATAACATGATTTTCTCACCTGCCCTCGTTTCAGCCCAAAATATCGTGCCACGGGATCTCCAGACTGAATTCTGGGTAACTGGCTCTCCTTGAGTTTACTGACGACAGTCAAGAAAAGCTGTTAACAGGTGACGTCACAGAGGAGCCAAGTGTGAAGAGTGTGTTCTCTTGTCTCAGTTTAACGTGTGGTCAGCAGTGAGTGAGTTTGGAGCAGGACGACCTGCTTTTCTGACCAGTGGCAAGAGGGAGTGTGTGGAAACATGTGACAACGGTCATTTTGGTAATCGGTTTGACACTTTAAAAGTGTCAACACACTTCAGGATTTGGATACTATCTGGCCAGCAGCTCTGTCACTTCCTCTTTTGTCATAACGATGTGTTCAGGGACCAACTACAAGAGATCATAGGGATTAATTAAAGATTTCCTGATTTTTAGAATGAATAATGAAATATTTTACTTTAACATTTATTAGAATTTAGTAGTTTTTGTTCATTTATCAGACCAGCAGATGTTAAATGTTCATCATCACAGTTCAAATCGCAATTTGTTAATATAAGAAATCTCAATGATTTTTAAAATTATTTTTATATTTGTAATATTTATATTACTAATGTTTTTAAGTACTATACGCTTTAATTAACATTTTAAATATTCATATAAAATACTTTTATTAATGTAAGAAATCTCAATGATTTTTTAAATAAATGATCATTTTTATTTTCATAATATTTATATTGTTAATGTTCTTAAATACTATATGCTGTAATTAATATTTTAAATATTCATATAAAATATGCAATTTTTGCGCAATTTAATATAACAAATCTCAATGATTATTTAATACATTATCATTTTTATATACATAATAAAATGTATATTATTAATGTTATAAATACATTTAATATTTTAAATATTCATATTAAAATATATCTTTTGTGCAATATTGTTAATATAACGAATCTCAATATGATTTTTTAATAAATAATTTTTATATCCATAATAATATTATTAAAGTTCTTAAATATTATACACTAATATTTTAAATATTCATATTATAAAATATTTTGTGCAATATTTGTTAATATAACAAATCTCAATATTTGTAATTTCTATATAATATTTATATTATTGATGTTCTTAAATAATATACGCTTTAACATTTTAAATATTCATATAAAATACTTTTATTAATGTAAGAAATCTCAATTTTTTTAATAAATGATCATTTTTATATTCATAATATTTAGATTATTAATGTTCTTAAATGCTATATGCTGTAATTAATATTTTAAATATTCATATAAAATATTTTGTGCAATTTAATATAACAAATCTCAATTATTATTTAATAATATAAAATTTATATTATTAATGTTAAATACTATACATTTAATATTTTAAATATTCATATTAAAATATCTTTTGTGCAATATTTGTTAATATAACCAATTTTAATATGATTTTTTTAATAAATAATTTCTATATTCATAATAATATTATTAAAGTTCTTAAATATTATACACTAATTAATATTTTAAATATTCATGTTATAAAATATTTTGTGCAATATTTGTTAATCTCAATATGAATTGAATAAGTAATTTCTATATTCATAATATTTATATTATTAATGTTCTTAAATACAATACGTTTTAATATTTTAAATAAATATTCATATAAAAATATTTTTTGCGCTTGGGTTAAAATTATAACCCAATAATATTTTTAGACAGAATTAGAAGAACAAAAACTGCTAAATTCTAACAGCAGATATTCATCATATCACAATTCAAATCACAATATTTATTAAAAACGATCTCAGTGTGATTATACAATTCAGATAATATAATAGGGTTAGACAGAGAATGTTTATTATGCTTCTCTTTTCCTGTGTTTTGCATGTAACAGTGGAAGCGTCTCACCTCATGCTCTGTGATGTTTATTAGCAGCTCTTGCTGTAGAAACTGTTCCAGGATGTATTTTGGTGCCATGTCAACTAAAGACTGCAAAACAAACATCATCAGGTCACCTCATACCATCCGTCTGCTTGCTTGGCATCTGATCAGCTGTTTTTACGTACCTGTTTAGCAGATGGCGTCATGCCCGTCTGGACTACGATGATGGCCCGAGTGATGTTTTCTTCCTGCATCCGCTGGCAATACATCTTAATGGTCTTGATGCCCACTTTAGGCTCCTCTGCATGGATGCAAAACACTCCTTTAGCACATTTGAAACGTTCAAAGTCACATGGACCCGTGCATCAGATCTCACCTGGAAAGAAAACAAACATCTGGTCGGTGGGGTCGTCGTTGTGGGCGACCAGCACGGTGAGATCCGTCCGTCTGGGTCGCCCCTCACTGGGCCGGTCACCGAACTGACCTTTAAATTCATCCAAGGTCTGGTCCAGCTCATCCTGGGTCACCAGAAACCCTCGATCATGGCAGAGCTACAGCAGAACACAACGTTAATGTGAGGTTTGCTTGTTTTCTGCTGTATTTATTAATGCAGCTTATGCAACCTAAAACTGTCTTTCAGTCAGTCAAATAGCAAATAGTGGAGCATCTACTGGTAAAAGTGATCATTTTTTACTTTTAAAACTGCATTTTCAAAATCAATTATATATTAAGCTTCCCCTGCAACCAGTTCGGAAAGCAGGTATGTACAGGAATGCAAATACCAGTGTGCACTGCATTATATACGGTGTTTGCATGCTATGTAAATAAATAGTATGCTGAACAGTATGCAAGAATATACATTTGAAATAGCGACATGCACTATGTATGTTGCATGTTTAATCCATTTTTTTTTTTTTTAACAAAGTATGGAAGCTTGTTTCTGCCATGAAATAAAACATAAAAAAAGGTCATTGCGACTTTTTAATCTCACAATTCTGACTATATCGCAATTCTGACTTTATATCACGCAATTCTGACTTTATATCTCGCAATTCTGACTTTATATCACGCAATTCTGACTTTATATCTTGAAATTCTGACTTTATATCTTGAAATTCTGACTATTTTACGCAATTCAGACTTTATATCTCACAATTCAGACTTTATATCACACAATTCAGACTTTATATCTCGCAATTCAGACTTTATATCTCGAAATTCTGACTATATCGCAATTCTGACTATTTTACGCAATTCAGACTTTATATATCGCAATTCAGACTTTATATCTCACAATTCAGACTTTATATCTCGCAATTCTGACTATATCGCAATTCTGACTATTTTACGCAATTCAGACTTTATATCTCACAATTCAGACTTTATATCTCGCAATTCTGACTATATCGCAAATTCTGACTATTTTACGCAATTCAGACTTTATATCTCACAATTCAGACTTTATATCTCGCAATTCTGACTATATGTGAGGTTTGCTTGTTTTCTGCTATATTTATTAATGCAGCTTATGCATCCTAAAACTGTCTTTCAATCAGTCAAATAGCAATAGTGGAGCATCTACTGGTAAAAGTGATCATTTTTTACTTTTAAAACTGCATTTTCCAAAAGATGGGCAAAAATCTTACACTAAACCATGTCAAATTATCCATGTTATCCCCATGAATGAAAGTTAGAAATGTGGGTCTTTTATAAAGTGAATTTTACATAAAAAGCTGTTTTTGTATAAAAACCTATTTAAAAAAAATATTTTTAATTTATTTATATAAATTTAAAAAATATGACAAATCCTCCAAAAACTGCACAAATGTGGAGTAAAAACATTAATAAACAGAGTAAAATTACATTTTGTTGGCTGGGGTCTCTGGAGACCCCAAAGACCCTGAGTATACTTCCCAAACGAAGACCGCACAAGGGTTAAATGCACCTATTTAAAATCCCACATTATACTGTGAAAAATTAATGTAATATATTGTTGAATATTATTAAGACGATATTTTGAAGAATTTGGGTAACCAAACAGTTGATGAGCCCCATTGACTTCCATAGTATGGAGAAGAAAAAAATACAATGGAAGTCAATGGGGACCAACAGCTGTTTGGTTACACACATTCATCAGAATATCTTCCTCTGTGTTCAGCAGAACCAATAAATTAATACAGATTCGGAACAACATGAGCATGACTCATGAGTAAATGATGACAGAGTTTTCATTTTTTGGGTGAACTATCCCTTTAAGATCACGTGTTTAAAATTTATTAACCAGCAAACGGGCTATAAATGGAGGAGAGCTACATTCACACCTGCATTATGGTCTTGCGAATTTTCCATAATCGATAAGTCTCCTCCTCGTCGTCCATTAGCGCGTTTCATTGATCATAAATTCCTAAAACACTCTGCTTTCAAACCACGCGCGCTTCGTTTCATCAGTCACGTGCTCACAGAGGAGGCGACGCAGATGACTAGCTATCGCCTTAATTTTTTTAATATATTTTTAATACATGTATGTTTTGTATTTGTTCCATTGCAATTCCAACGGAAATAAAAAATAATAATATGTAAAATAATAATAAAATAAAAATAATACGTATTAATCATATGATTATACGTTAGTTGCATAAGCGCCGTCTCTGATTGGCTGAAGTTGACAGAAGAGGCGTGTCTCTCCAGCAGTTGGGCGGAGTTTAGTGCCGCAGCGCTATGTGGTTGATTCAGAGAGCGCTGTTGATCGGGGCGCTGGGCAGCAAGAGCTTCACTAGAGCCATGGTAAGACATCATACGAGCCTTTTAAATGCTGTTTTACTCTGTTTAAGGCGCTTTCGTGTTTCTGACAGCTAGTTTATGATAGCTAGTTTATGATGTTGTTGTAAGTAGGTCAAAGTCCGGTGTGTTTATATGTGAGCACCTGCGTGTCTCCGGTAATTCATTCCGGTGGAGGAACATTAGCTCGTTAGCTTTAATGATGTAATCATGTCTCTGTGGGATTATTTGTGATTTAAAATGAAATTATATGTGTTTTGTTAGTGTATTTTGTTACGAAACGACTCGTAAAAGTCCAGTTTGTTGGTAAACAGAGGTTTTAGGCCTGGTTTGGGTTTAGTGTTGCTGACTTTTGAATTAAATCACGTGGAGAAGATAAATCAGTTCTGCTATTTGGTGATAATGTTAATCATTTATAAGTTTTAATCATATATATATTAATCATATATATTAATCATACATACACACATATATATATATATATATATATATATATATATATATATCAAGAGTATTAATTTATATTTATTATTATTAAGCCTTGAAATGCATCAAACATATATAAATGTCACATATAAAGAGCTGGTGTTTGTTTTATGGTAGAGTGTAGCAGGTGCATTCATTTAATCTGTCAAATTTAATATCTTACTAGAAGTATAAAATCATTCCAAACAAATATGTAATATGTAAAGTGTCTCCTTAGGCTCATTTGCACTGTTTTCCACTCCCAAATCTGTAGTAAAATCAAAGTTGTTGTGCCTGCAGATGTAATGATTAGTATGACCCGTTCAATCACATACTGAAAATGACGTGACATGACAAGCAATTTTTTTTGTCCAAAGGCCTTAATAATAAGATATGACATCCAAACTATGTAAGGTAGTACAACTAGATCTCTTCTATGGAATCCAAAAGGTTTTGATTATATTTTGCTTCATATAAAGGTATTTTAAAGATTTTGAAGCGTCAAAAGGTCATTCGGTTTAACCGTCCAAAGGCCAATACAGCCATTTCAATTGTGATTAAAATATCTTAAAATGTAATAAATGTATATATTTTTTATTCTGGCATGATTTTATAACATCATATATCAACATAGAGCAAAATGGTATTAAATTATGTGTAGAAGTCGTTGATTTGTTATGAGAAAGAATGTCCGGAAAAATGAATTTCACTGATGTCATTCGGAGTAACCGATATAAAGGGACCATTTTGGATCAAGTCATGCGGTCAGTATCATGTGACAGGATGTGACATCATTCAGACACCTGCAAAGGACCACATGGTCATGAAGCAAAGTAATTAACTCTCTCTTAATTATTTGAAAAATCCATGTTTTCACTTGATCATACGCATCTCCCGAAACATCATTCGGTGCAACCGCTATAAAACATGGAAAATGTTGTAATATTTTAATAACTTGGACTAAA
Source organism: Ancherythroculter nigrocauda (assembly GCA_036281575.1). Lineage (NCBI taxonomy): Eukaryota > Metazoa > Chordata > Actinopteri > Cypriniformes > Xenocyprididae > Ancherythroculter > Ancherythroculter nigrocauda. Next base: position 46,493,792 of record VTFQ01000008.1, on the reverse strand, counting down.
TATAAAAGGTTTGATTGTCCTTTTGCTAGTTAGCTAGATATCAGCCTTTTAGGATTGTTTGAAAATATCGTCATTTGGTAAAACCGAAATTTTGGTGAAACCAAATGACTTTTTTTGGTGACACATTTTCTTGTTAAAAAAAAAAAAAAAAAAAATGACAAAAGCAGTGTTCATTGATTATAAAAACCACATAATCTCATTGTTAACATTTAATAAAACTTCAAAATTAATTATCTCCATTATGTTTTTTTACACTTTTAAAAACCTTATTTGTCAATGACCCAAATATCATGTGATTGTGTCATATTTGAAGCCTAAAAGCGTTGTACTAATAAATAAACCCACACAGCATGAACTTAATAGGAATCTATATTTTCCAAAGTATGTTTTTGTATAATTGTTAATCTCAAACACACAAAATGTACTTTGGATTGCCATATAGAGGCAAATATAGTCTGAACTCTCAGATAGGATTACTCTCAAACCTGTTTAGCTTGACTAGTTCCACCTGTGAGATGTTTACGTGTTTCCCGTAAGTGCAACGAATCCCCTGTGACGCTGTGTTTGCTGTACACAGTCCCACAGATGGAAAATCTGCTTTGTGTAGGAGCTCTAGATAATGTCATGATGTCATTTTAATGCCAAACTTTTTATTAAAACCCCAATAAATGAATATATAGTTTCTTGTGTTAAAATCACACACATGACACCTTCAGGGCAAAGATGACTTGACATTTCACAAGCCAAGCTATTGCATTAGGAAGTTGCATAACTGATTTATAGCACATGATTGTGCATCATTGTTCTTGTGGTCAGTATCTGATGGCATTCATCTAGACATTCGTCACGCCTCGTGACCTTTAACCCCTCTCTGTTTATTGCAGTGTGCCCAAGCCAATGACTGGCAGTCGGCCAAGTCCATATACGATTTCTCAGCCAAAGACATCGATGGAAATGAAGTGGCTCTGGACAAATACAGGTGAACAGAATTGATTTGATGTGCTAAATCGCTCATAAATTTTTTTAGGGGTAGTGATTTGAACAAAGTCTTAATGCAAAGTATTAAACTTGCATGTAATGCAGCTCATCATCTGGATGCAGTCGAGAGGGAATGAATGTGGTGCATGTCAAAACAGCCAAATAAAAAATCCTATAAATGCCAGAGCAAATGTCAGTCCACCCACACATCCTCGCATCATGATGGAGAGTTTTGCACTGCTTTTGCATCCGTTGCAGCTGTCCTCTTAATGCACATTCATCATTGTGCATCCAGTTATTTTTAGTCTTAGTCCAAGTGTAATCTTGCTCTAGGAAACTGGGTCATAGTGTGTTTGTCTGTTGTCAGGGGTTACGTGTGCATCATCACTAACGTAGCCTCCAAGTGAGGGAAGACTTCTGTAAACTACACTCAGTTTGCGGCAATGCACGCCACGTACACTGAGAAAGGTTTACGCATCCTGGGCTTCCCCTGCAACCAGTTCGGAAAGCAGGTATGTACAGGAATGCAAATACCAGTGTGCACTGCATTATATACGGTGTTTGCATGCTATGTAAATAAATAGTATGCTGAACAGTATGCAAGAATAAACATTTGAAATAGCGACATACACTATGTATGTTGCATGTTTAATCCAGTTGTTTTTTTAAAACAAAGTATGGAAGCTTGTTTCTGCCATACAATAAAATATAAAAAAAGGTCATTGCGACTTTTTAATCTCACAGTTCTGACTGTATCGCAATCCTGACTTTATATCACGCAATTCTGACTATATCGCAATTCTGACTTTATCACGCAATTCTGACTTTATAACTCTCAATCCTGACTTTATATCACGCAATTCTGACTTTATATCTTGAAATTCTGACTATTTTACGCAATCCTGACTTTATATCTCGCAATTCTGACTTTATATCTTGAAATTCTGACTATTTTACGCAATTCAGACTTTATATCTCGCAATTCTGACTTTATATCTCACAATTCTGACTTTATATCTCGCAATTCGGACTATTTTACGCAATTCGGACTTTATAACTCATAATACTGACTTTATATCACGCAATTCAGACTATTTTACGCAATTCAGACTTTATAACTCGCAATTCTGACTTTATCTCTCGCAATTCTGACTATTTTACGCAATTCAGACTTTATATCACGCAATTCTGACTATTTTACACAATTCAGACTATATCTCGCAATTCTGACTTTATCTCTCGCAATTCTGACTATTTTACGCAATTCAGACTTTATATCATGCAATTCTGACTATTTTACGCAATTCAGACTTTATATCTCGCAATTCTGACTTTATATCTCACAATTCTGACTATTTTACGCAATTCAGACTTTATATCTCGCAATTCTGACTTTATCTCTCGCAATTCTGACTATTTTACGCAATTCAGACTTTATATCATGCAATTCTGACTATTTTACGCAATTCAGACTTTATATCTCGCAATTCTGACTTTATATCTCACAATTCTGACTTTTACGCAATTCAGACTTTATATCTCGCAATTCTGACTTTATATCTCGCAATTCTGACTATTTTACGCAATTCAGACTTTATATCTCGCAATTCTGACTTTATATCTCGCAATTCTGACTTTATATCTCGCAATTCTGACTTTATATCTCACAATTCTGACTATTTTACGCAATTCAGACTTTATATCTCGCAATTCTGACTTTATATCTCACAATTCTGACTTTATATCTCACAATTATGACTTTTACGCAATTCAGACTTTATAACTCGCAATTCTGACTTTATATCTCGCAATTCTGACTTTATATCTCGCAATTCTGACTTTATATCTCACAATTCTGACTATTTTACGCAATTCAGACTTTATATCTCGCAATTCTGACTTTATCTCTCGCAATTCTGACTATTTTACGCAATTCAGACTTTATATCATGCAATTCTGACTATTTTACGCAATTCAGACTTTATATCTCGCAATTCTGACTTTATATCTCACAATTCTGACTTTTACGCAATTCAGACTTTATATCTCGCAATTCTGACTTTATATCTCGCAATTCTGACTTTATATCTCACAATTCTGACTTTATATCTCGCAATTCGGACTATTTTACGCAATTCGGACTTTATAACTCATAATACTGACTTTATATCACGCAATTCAGACTATTTTACGCAATTCAGACTTTATAACTCGCAATTCTGACTTTATCTCTCGCAATTCTGACTATTTTACGCAATTCAGACTTTATATCATGCAATTCTGACTATTTTACGCAATTCAGACTTTATATCTCGCAATTCTGACTTTATATCTCACAATTCTGACTATTTTACGCAATTCAGACTTTATATCTCGCAATTCTGACTTTATCTCTCGCAATTCTGACTATTTTACGCAATTCAGACTTTATATCATGCAATTCTGACTATTTTACGCAATTCAGACTTTATATCTCGCAATTCTGACTTTATATCTCACAATTCTGACTTTTACGCAATTCAGACTTTATATCTCGCAATTCTGACTTTATATCTCGCAATTCTGACTATTTTACGCAATTCAGACTTTATATCTCGCAATTCTGACTTTATATCTCGCAATTCAGACTTTATATCTCGCAATTCTGACTTTATATCTCGCAATTCTGACTTTATATCTCACAATTCTGACTATTTTACGCAATTCAGACTTTATATCTCGCAATTCTGACTTTATATCTCGCAATTCTGACTTTATATCTCGCAATTCTGACTTTATATCTCACAATTCTGACTTTTACGCAATTCAGACTTTATATCTCGCAATTCTGACTTTATATCTCACAATTCTGACTTTATATCTCACAATTATGACTTTTACGCAATTCAGACTTTATAACTCGCAATTCTGACTTTATATCTCGCAATTCTGACTTTATATCTCGCAATTCTGACTTTATATCTCGCAATTCTGACTTTATATCTCGCAATTCTGACTTTATATCTCACAATTCTGACTATTTTACGCAATTCAGACTTTATATCTCGCAATTCTGACTTTATCTCTCGCAATTCTGACTATTTTACGCAATTCAGACTTTATATCATGCAATTCTGACTATTTTACGCAATTCAGACTTTATATCTCGCAATTCTGACTTTATATCTCACAATTCTGACTTTTACGCAATTCAGACTTTATATCTCGCAATTCTGACTTTATATCTCGCAATTCTGACTTTATATCTCACAATTCTGACTTTATATCTCGCAATTCGGACTATTTTACGCAATTCGGACTTTATAACTCATAATACTGACTTTATATCACGCAATTCAGACTATTTTACGCAATTCAGACTTTATATCACGCAATTCTGACTTTATCTCTCGCAATTCTGACTATTTTACGCAATTCAGACTTTATATCACGCAATTCTGACTATTTTACACAATTCAGACTATATCTCGCAATTCTGACTTTATCTCTCGCAATTCTGACTATTTTACGCAATTCAGACTTTATATCATGCAATTCTGACTATTTTACGCAATTCAGACTTTATATCTCGCAATTCTGACTTTATATCTCACAATTCTGACTATTTTACGCAATTCAGACTTTATATCTCGCAATTCTGACTTTATCTCTCGCAATTCTGACTATTTTACGCAATTCAGACTTTATATCATGCAATTCTGACTATTTTACGCAATTCAGACTTTATATCTCGCAATTCTGACTTTATATCTCACAATTCTGACTTTTACGCAATTCAGACTTTATATCTCGCAATTCTGACTTTATATCTCGCAATTCTGACTATTTTACGCAATTCAGACTTTATATCTCGCAATTCTGACTTTATATCTCGCAATTCAGACTTTATATCTCGCAATTCTGACTTTATATCTCACAATTCTGACTATTTTACGCAATTCAGACTTTATATCTCGCAATTCTGACTTTATATCTCGCAATTCTGACTTTATATCTCGCAATTCTGACTTTATATCTCACAATTCTGACTTTTACGCAATTCAGACTTTATATCTCGCAATTCTGACTTTATATCTCACAATTCTGACTTTATATCTCACAATTATGACTTTTACGCAATTCAGACTTTATAACTCGCAATTCTGACTTTATATCTCGCAATTCTGACTTTATATCTCGCAATTCTGACTTTATATCTCACAATTCTGACTATTTTACGCAATTCAGACTTTATATCTCGCAATTCTGACTTTATCTCTCGCAATTCTGACTATTTTACGCAATTCAGACTTCATATCATGCAATTCTGACTATTTTACGCAATTCAGACTTTATATCTCGCAATTCTGACTTTATATCTCACAATTCTGACTTTTACGCAATTCAGACTTTATATCTCGCAATTCTGACTTTATATCTCGCAATTCTGACTTTATATCTCACAATTCTGACTTTATATCTCGCAATTCGGACTATTTTACGCAATTCGGACTTTATAACTCATAATACTGACTTTATATCACGCAATTCAGACTATTTTACGCAATTCAGACTATATCTCGCAATTCTGACTTTATCTCTCGCAATTCTGACTATTTTACGCAATTCAGACTTTATATCATGCAATTCTGACTATTTTACGCAATTCAGACTTTATATCTCGCAATTCTGACTTTATATCTCACAATTCTGACTATTTTACGCAATTCAGACTTTATATCTCGCAATTCTGACTTTATCTCTCGCAATTCTGACTATTTTACGCAATTCAGACTTTATATCATGCAATTCTGACTATTTTACGCAATTCAGACTTTATATCTCGCAATTCTGACTTTATATCTCACAATTCTGACTTTTACGCAATTCAGACTTTATATCTCGCAATTCTGACTTTATATCTCGCAATTCTGACTATTTTACGCAATTCAGACTTTATATCTCGCAATTCTGACTTTATATCTCGCAATTCAGACTTTATATCTCGCAATTCTGACTTTATATCTCACAATTCTGACTATTTTACGCAATTCAGACTTTATATCTCGCAATTCTGACTTTATATCTCGCAATTCTGACTTTATATCTCGCAATTCTGACTTTATATCTCACAATTCTGACTTTTACGCAATTCAGACTTTATATCTCGCAATTCTGACTTTATATCTCACAATTCTGACTTTATATCTCACAATTATGACTTTTACGCAATTCAGACTTTATAACTCGCAATTCTGACTTTATATCTCGCAATTCTGACTTTATATCTCGCAATTCTGACTTTATATCTCACAATTCAGACTTTATATCACGCAATTCTGACTATTTTACGCAATTCAGACTTTATATCTCGCAATTCTGACTTTATATCTCGCAATTCTGACTTTATATCTCACAATTCAGACTTTATATCACGCAATTCTGACTATTTTACGCAATTCAGACTTTATATCTCGCAATTCTGACTTTATATCTCGCAATTCTGACTTTATATCTCACAATTCAGACTTTATATCACGCAATTCTGACTTTATATCTCACAATTCTGACTTTATATCTCACAATTCTGACTATTTTACGCAATTCTGACTTTATATCTCGCAATTGAGTTTCAATCTTGCAATTGTGAGATAGTCGCATTTAACTTTTTTATTTCTTGGCAGAAACAAGATTCCATAAGAAAGGGTAAGTATTGAAATCGTTAACATTTGTATCCGGTTCGTTTGTCACAATGGAAATGATTGAATCAGGCATTATGGGATACAGTGTTATGCAATGCTGCAAAAATATTATATTGTGAATTACAACTGATTCAGTCCCGAACAGTTGTTCTTGGATGATTAAATGTACGTGTTAACTGACTGTAGGACTGTTCGCTGTCATCACTGTAAGTAGGTCACGCGAGTGAAGCTGTAAGTGGATTATATTTTGTTGTGGGGTGAGATTTAATCTTACAACAACAGATGCAAAATGCTTTGAATTGCTTTACAAGTCCTTCATCTGAAGTCACATACAGATCTCTATGATCAATATGTGCCTGTAGTTAAACTATCATCTGCTCCATCACATGCAGCTGTGCTGAAAATAAAGTGGGTTTTTTCCCCCCAACAATTATCCCCCAACATATTATCCAAGACGTTCATTTCTCTTTCTTCAGTTGAAGAGAAATGAAGGTTTTTGAGGAAAACATTCCAGGATTTTTCTCCATATAGTGGACTTCACTGGGGTTCAACAGGTTGAAGGTCCAAATGTCAGTTTCAGTGCAGCTTCAAAGAGCTCTACATGATCCCAGACGAGGAATAAGAGTCTTATCTAGAGAAACCATCGGACATTTTCTAAAAAAAAAAAATGAAATGTATATACTTTTTAACCACAAATGCTCGTCTTGCACTGCTCTGAGATGCGGCACGCATTACGTAATCATGTTGGAAAGCTGTCATATAATCTTCTGTTCTGTGTTTTGTTGTGTCAGGCTGCTTCTGACACATCAGATAAAAGTTTTCTGTTGTGTGATCCAGTCTAAGCGTTCAGACTGTTTCTCTGTTTTCATAGGAGCCTGGAACCGAGGCGGAGATCAAGGAGTTTGCCAAAGGCTACAACGCAGAGTTCGACCTCTTCAGTAAGATCGAGGTGAACGGCGACGGAGCCCATCCTCTCTGGAAATGGATGAAAGACCAGCCCAAAGGCAAGGGCACTCTGGGAAAGTGAGTTTGTTTGGTTTCTCTACTCAACATTTTTCACTCATTCTCTAATGCATTGATCATTTGACATAAATGCTGTTTTTGTTTCCACAGCAACATCAAATGGAATTTCACTAAGGTAACTCTATTGCATGTTAATGAATGATATTAATCTTTAATTGGCTGCAATATTGTGAACTCAAAACTGATGTTTTTATCATAGTTCCTCATTGACAAAGAGGGTCAGGTTGTGAAGAGGTACGGACCGATGGACGATCCCAGCGTAAGTCAACTATACTGTTTTTTTCCATTTTTTATGAAATTTAAAAATGAGAAATGAATCATCATTTACTCTCCTTCATGCATAAGGATCATTAAGTAACTCCAGTACCCTTAACGTCAGATTCGAAGAGTTTGACTTAAGAACATTTTGAATTTGATTAAATAAAAATAACATCCGATGTTTCATTTGTCCCATCAGGTTATTGAAAAGGATCTCCCCAAGTACCTGTAGCCATTTGGATCAAATCCGATCTCCGTCCATGTGTCTCGTAGGCGCTCATCTCCTCTCTGGCCGATGACTGGACGTTGGCAGGGTGTCGCCCAGATCTGTGACGGCCGTTCCTCAAGCCTGTGTTCAGGTGGGGACGGCCTGATGTCCTCCGGCGTGCAAATTCTCTGGGAACAACCCTCCGATGTCCAGATGCGTCACCAGAGAGGAGATCAATGCCAGCCCTGCATGCACTGAAGATCAAACTCATGTACCTAAAGAACATTTTCTAATGAGCAGTGATGATAATTAAACAGTAGTGTCAGAACTTCCTGTGTGGCCAGTTCTTTTACAATGTATGTGTTTTCTTTCTTCACGATATAGGAAAAAACTGACATTGCAATAAATTAAACATGATTAATCTGTGTTAAAGCTATTTATCTCTGTGTTTTGTTGTTTGATTAACATTCATCACACGAAGCAGCAGGAATATTAGGCTGCTGTCACTTTAAGACCGAATGTGCCAATGCAAAATTCTTTTAGACATCCGGTTCTTTCTCAGTTGTTTATTTTCACTAATAAGCCATAAGCAACTGTTTATGAGGATAAAGTGCATTTTGATGATTTTTTTTGTGTATGTGTCTGTTCAGGCACAAATAGACAGTGTGTGTGCACGCAGAGAAAACGGACGCACATTCAGAATTGAGCTCTCTTTTGTGCCATCTTGTGCTCAAATGGTTTAAAATCATTTGAATGTTTAAACTGACGTGATCTAAAACACGTGCAAACGATAAACAGTCATTGTATGATGGTCAAACTTTGAATCACATGGGTTTTGAACCGTGGTGTCTGGTCCGTATGGATACTAAACATCACACATCCTGCCATGTGACTATTGCGGATGCACATCTCGATATCGATGCTAAAACGATTTATTTAGAGATTTATCATATGTAGATTAAAGGGTTAGTTCACCCAAAAACACAAATTAAGATATTTTTGATGAAATCCGATGGCTCAGTGAGGCCTTCATAGCCAGCAATGACATTTCCTCTCTCAAGATCCATTAATGTACTAAAAACATATTTAAATCAGTTCATGTGAGTACAGTGGTTCAATATTAATATTATAAAGCCACGAGACTCTGACTGGATTGTCTTAGAATAATGGCACAGTTTAACTAATCCACTGTTTAAAAAGTCTATGTAATTCCAATAGAATTCCTGTGCTGATTCCTGTAAGTAAAACTCAGTTACTTCAGGACAGTGTCTGAAATTTACCTTCTTTTATTAGGGGCAATATTTCCTCATATTTTATCTTTATGACAGCATTTTTTCCTCTAACCAGATAAAAGCACAGGGGTCCATCTATGTAAAATGTTTCAAATAACCCAGTGATTCCCAAACACATTTGACCTGAAACATTTACTTGAAATCCACCTGAGATTTTATTAATATTTTAATAATTTAACACATTCACATGTTCAACGGTCTCTGATGTTGGTCAATAGTCAAGATGACTTGCAGGTAAACTAATAAAATATTTAATCTATTTTTAGTTTTTATTTTAAAATTATTTATTTTATATTATTAAACCTTTCACAGTTCCTTCACAAACCCTTGAATTAACTCAGAATTTAGTAGAATTTTTATTTCGGTTAATTGTCAGATCATATGCAAAAAAAGTTGTGATAAATGCCCAAAACAGAGCACAATGAATTATTTTACAATTAAAAGCATGTAGTTATGCATGACTGGTGTCCAAGATGAGATAAGAGAGAAATTCACTATTTTTCTCCCTTTCTCCTTTTGGTGACATTTTGACCTTGAGTCCTTCATGTGAACTGTGCTTGTTATTCATGTCCTGATAGTCAGTTGTAATAAATATCTTGATTAGCAGGTTATAAAGTGAAGTTTGTTGTTTCTCAGATGTTTTGCAATTTGAATATCATGCAGTAGAGGGCGGTGTTTACTTTTTTTTTTTTTAAATCCATTAGCTTTTTCTCAATTTCTAATTTAAAGGAAAATTAAAAATTTCCTTAAAATATTATTTTAATTATGATTACATTAAATTGTTTTAATGCCATTTTATATTAATTCCATTTAATTTTTTTTTTTTTTTCATTAATGCTTGAACAACAATAACAAAACAGAAAAAAGTGCCAGGGTTAAAGATACAAAAATATAACAAAAATATAAAACAATATCTATTCATTCCATGCATTGCTTACGCACTTTCCTCCATGTCTGACGTCGTTTTGAAAGGCGATACTAGAAAAAAAACGTCGCAGCAGAGCCCGGTGACGTCATCGCTGGCGTAGCAGCAGAAGCAGCAGCAGCGGCGCTCGAGCGAATCGGACTCACATGAGCGCGAGCGTGTGATCGAGCGCTGTGCGGCAGCTGCCAGGAGCGCGCTCAGACCCGCACAAGCACCGCGCACCCAGATCATGACGCCCGCTCCGTTTTTTTCTCATTGCATTCGTTTTACCGTTTGATCTGATGGAGGGAGCTGCTGCGGCCGGAGGATGTTCCGCGCTGCCGGAGGACGCGGACGCGGTGGTCGGCGCGGGATGCGGGATGGATGCTGCAGATCTCGGTATGCGGAGGATCTTTTACATTCATGCTTGCATTTCACATATGGGTCGCGTTAATGCATGCAAGTTGCGTTTCCATAAAATATACAATTTAAATGATTGCATATATTAATATAGTCTTTTTGGAATACCTGACAGTATCATATGAATATAATAATCAAACGGTGCAATGATATTCTTTATACCATCCAATGCAATCACTGAACCACTGTAATGCCATAATTCTTTATTGCATATTGCATATTGGTTTGATTATTAATTTTCAGTTTATTTCCATATACATTGCACTTCTGTTATAATAAACCATGGAAATACATGGTATATAAATATGGCAATCAGTACCCTAGTTTATTAAAAAATACCATGGTATCACCATCTGATCCCATCACTGAACTGCTACAGTATATTTTAAGAGACACAAGAGTTTATATATGTGTATATATATATATATATATATATATATATATATATATATATATATATATATTAAAATTAAATATTTTATAGTATACAAGAAATGTATGTGCACAGATCATGTGCAGTCGGAGTGTGTTTGGATGCGTGTGTGTGTTTATCTGCATGTTTTGTGTGTTAATGTCACGTTGTGTTGTCGTGTGCGTGTCCTTCAAACGAAAACACAAAGTCAATCTGAATAATAATTGTTAGTGTTTCCTCCATCCCAACATGCCTTGTGTTGACAGCTGTTCCTGTGGAATATCCAGTTGAGAATACACTAGGACAGGGGGTCTCCTTTAGGTCCTGTGCACTTGATTTTGGGCTCTGCTCTGTGCTCGGCTGTTAATCCATGTGTTTATCCACGGTTTTCCACACTCAGCATTCCTGTTCATCACGGTTCCCTTTGACTGTCTGTTGGGTTAGTGTTGACACGACGGGTTTGATATCTTCTGTTGAAGCTCAAATAGAGTTAGATAATGAGATTAATGGAGCTCTCAGTTATGCTTCATTCAAATATTGTCCCAGATATTTCTTTGGAGAAATGAAAATCGAATAGAGCAGCTCAGATCAGCATTGACTTCTCATTGCAGACTATCTTGGAAAATCTGAGACATTGTTGATATTTCCTCTGAGGAGACACACATGAGGACTTTCTCACGAGAAACTTCAGACCTCTTTTCTGTCTCTGGGAATTAATTGAGATATAGAAAAATAGATCTCATTTATGATTTGATTTTTCTCTCCTGCAATTGAAAGATCTCAATATGAACGCAAACATTTCTCATCAGATTTTTCCCCAGACCAAATGATCTGGGCTTTTAGGAGAAACATCTTGAAGTTCATACTTAAACTAGATTTGTAGAAGGTTTAAAGTAGAAACGGCCGAGAAGCAGGAGGCTTTCAGGTTTGTTTGTTTACAGTAAAGAGAGATGAAATATGTGATCTCACGCATCACACACACTCTTTTGCATGTTTCCACGTGTTTTGTGTGTAACTGCTGCAGGTGTTTTGGAGTAACGTTAGATCGTACGTCCTGATTCATCCAGCTCAACCAGAGCTCACAGTGTCATACGGACTGAAGGTTTGTTATGATTATGAATCGCCCACGTTAAACCTGCTCTCAGATCAGTTCAGCTTATCTTGAATGATCGCATCATTCTGTTGGAGATCGGAGTCGGACATATACGTAGACGCATATCAGGAAATCACAGGAAGGAAACGGGCGTTTTGGGATGCATTAGTTGGTCCCTCATGCTGAACGTGTTCTTGCTCTTGTTCTTAATAGCTGCCTGGTTAAATGCTGCACTGGATGTTGTTAGTCATGTTGTAGAGTATTACTGGTTTTCTGGTGGACAAATTGAACAAAATTGTCTTACAATATAAGAAAGTATATGAAAATGTCCCAGACGTTTGCATTTTTGAATATTGCAATGAATTACATTTTCTTGTTCTTAGTAAAAGTTGATGTAAAAGTCTGCTATTATAAATAGACTCTTAAAAATAAAGGTTCTTTATTGGCATCTTTGATTCCATGAAGAACCTTTAACATCCTTTTCATTCCACAAAAAGTTCTTTATAGTGGAAAAATCATTCTTTAGATTTTAGAATTCTTTAGAAAAAAAGTGCTTTTAAAGGATTAAAACGGCCTTCCATAAACTTCCATTACGTCGCGCCAGTTAAGCTTTTTTCACAAGCTGAATACAAGTTCTTCGTAACTTGAATACGGAAGGAGGTCTGGTGGAAGCTAGATATTTTACTTTATAACTTGTTAAAGCTGCAGTCTGTAACTTTTTTTGGTTAAAAATGATCCAAAATCAATTTCTGAGCAAGTACATAACCAGCCAGTGTTCAAAACTATCTCCTTACCTTTCACAACGGTAAGCTTGTAATAATGTTTTGTAATAAATCGATTCGTCTTTGCGTCATTACGTCACGTCTGTAAACAGAAAGAAAGGAGTCCCAGCTAGACTATGCATATAGGATGCTTCTGTTAGCGGATCATTTATAACCTTTTCTCACAGCAGCTGCAATAATTAAACTTATCATTTTGATGATGGATTGTAATCCAGAAAGATCCAAATGACAATCAGCAGTGACAACTGGAGATTCAGCCATAGTATACACACTAAATACACAGTCACTCAATGCTGATGTTGTTAACATTGACAATTTGAGAACAAAGTATAACAATAATAATAATTTGCACGGTTTAATGCGAAGTGATCGTTAGATTTAATTATCATTGGCAGTATGATTTATTGTAATGCTTTTCCCCTCAAGTTGGTCAGAACAAAAGTGACAGATTTGTTACTTATTTGTTCAGATGATATTTTCCAGTGAAAATTCCTACTTTGGTCATACTTTAAGACTACAATCTGTGATTCTGAAGTACAGTATCCACACTGGTGCTGTGACTGACAGCAAACATTAGATTCATCAGCGCTGAGGAGCTGTGCCAATGCACAATGCTGTAAAGATAATAATTCCACATATAACTGCAATTGCAGGTTTCAAACAGAGATGGCAACTAAGAGGCATATCTTACGGACATCAGCTTTAAATATGGAAATTTTTCTTACATAAATGCTTCACTTCACTTCAGAAGGCCTCTATTAATATAGTTAATTGTCTTTAACTTGATTACTATCATCATCCATCAAAACTTTACTAGCGAGACATTGGTTTGCTTTATCCATCCGAGAGATGTAGTTTGCGTATTGCGCATACGTTTTGAGCCGCTGTACAGTCTGTATGAGAAATGGCTTGGGCTGCTCTGAAACAATCACAGAATAGGAGAGAGATCATGCTTTGAATCTCCGCCATCTCTGGTGAAATCGGCCTGGTTTTCTCTGCATTAGGGCTGTTTTTGACTGATTGTTTGAATGCATTGCTAGCTGGATCCTTGGACAGAAAACTTTCCTGGAGTTTACGGTTTAAAATGATCTTATTGAAAACAGAGGAGCAGAAACATAACAACCTCCCTTGTCCAAAAACCTGCTTCTTTTCAGTTTTTAAAGTATTGTTTCCACTATTAATGTATTGACTAAAATTATTAATCATTAATTATTTTTTTAAAAAATTACCACTCTCTCACCCTACAAATTGAAAACCCCCATCATAGAGGAACCATTTTTTGATTCCACAAAGAATCTTTCAGTGAACAGTTCTTAAAAGAGCCATTTTATAATCCAAAGAATCTTTTTCCACTATAAAGAACCTTTAATGCAATGAAAAGATTCCATGGATGTTAAAGGTTCTTCATCTAACCAAAGATGCCAGTAAAGAACCTGTATTTTAAAGAGCGTATGCATGATTATTTGATTCGTAGCAACTTATTGTTTGCATTCAGCATTGGTTTTTGCCTTCAGAACATAATTCTTGGGTCGTGACCCACCAGTTGAGACGCACCGATCTAAAGGAAGAGGACGGAAACACATGGCTTGTTGTGTGCAGTTTGTTTGCTGAATAGAGGCTCACGCTGTTGTTGAGACTCAATAGGTAACCTGAACTATCTGTGTCAGTCTCCCAGTGCTGAGCGTGCAAGTCTCTCTCAAACAGACATGCTCGTACCTGAACTACAGTTTTGCATGTAAACACACATACATGCCGCAGGGCCCGTCCAGATCCGCTCGACACGATTACGAAATGTAGTCTTTTTGTGGTTCAGTATTCACTAGTCCGTGTCGCAATTTGATTAAGTGTACAGCTTTACTTTTGATTTATTCAACCAAAAATTTGCCAAATTCCTTGACATTCCGTATTATACAGTAAATTCCATTTTTATTACTGGATTCAAAGATTACATCCATGTTTTCCATATCACGGAAATCGTAAAACCCTAGTTCTCAAACTTCTAGTTTTTATAAGTTGCATTTCTCTTATTAACCAATAAATTCATAAGACTTTTCCAGTCGTTCATGATTAAGAAAATAATTTTTTTTTAAAAATTGTAAAAATGATTACCTAATAAAATATTTTAGAGCTTCGCTAAAAATAGACCAAAATACCAAAGACCAAAATACTAGAAAAATGTCCATTTGTTACAAAAGTGCTTATGGGGCTTTAAAATTGTTATTAATTTTCATGACTTTTCTGTGTCTATAAGTCACACTTCATATAGGCTTCATATATCCCAGTTTTCCAAGACTGTGGGAATTCTGGTTCTTCAACATCTCTGAAACTGTGTTGATTTTTAGTTGTTTTATCTTGTTTTAATGCTTATTTTAAATCTTGAGGACACTTTGGAAGTTTGCTGAGGTTTTCTAGTGATTCCAAACCACTGATCGAATGTGTTTTGTGTGTTATATTATTCTTTAACAGCCTTTGTAATTCATTTTAAGTTTCCCCATTGAAAAGAAAGGACTGCATTCAAAATTTCTATTATAATTTGGTCTCAATACTAATAAATCTGTTCAAACCTACAGTCAGGAAGTCCTAATAGGAAAAACTCCCCCTGTAGGACATCAGAAGGAATTTAAAGTAAATTTGAAAACATCTATTGCTCCCATAGCAGGACGTTATTCCAATGCAACACAAGTAGAGTTCTGGTAAGATCAAATATCTGAGAGAAATCGAGGAATCTAAGAAGATTAGAGCAAAAATCCTGTCAGAATTTTGGTTCATCCAGTAGGATCTCATTAGGATCCTTTCAAATTATGATGAATTATGATTGATTCCAATAGAAATCCTGTACACATTCATACCAGTGTTGCCAAGTCTGCGTTTTTCCCGCGGAATTGGGCTACATTAAAGGTGCCCTAGAATTAAAAATTGAATTTACCTTGGCATAGTTGAATAACAAGAGTTCAGTACATGGAAATGACATACAGTGAATCTCAAACTCCATTGTTTCCTCCTTCTTATATAAATCTCATTTGTTTAAAAGACCTCTGAAAAACAGACGAATCTCAACATAACACCGACTGTTACGTAACAGTCGGGATCATTAATATGTACACCCCCAATATTTGCATATGCCAGCCCATGTTCAAGGCATTAGACAAGGGCAGCCAGTATTAACGTCTGGATCTGTGCACAGCTGAATCATCAGACTAGGTAAGCAAGCAAGAACAACAGCGAAAAATGGCAGATGGAGCAATAATAACTGACATGATCCATGATATCATGATATTTTTAGTGATATTTGTGAATTGTCTTTCTAAATGTTTCATTAGCATGTTGCTAATGTACTGTTAAATGTGGTTAAAGTTACCATCGTTTCTTATTGTATTCATGGAGACAAGACTGTCGTTATTTTCATTTTTAAACACTTGCAGTCTGTATAATTCATAAACACAACTTCATTCTTTATAAATCTCTCCAACAGTGTGTAATGTTAGCTTTAGCCACGAAGCACTATCAAACTCATTCAGAATCAAATGTAAACATCCAAATAAATACTATACTCACATGATCCGACGCATGCATGCAGTATGCATGACGAACATCTTGTAAAGATCCATTTGAGGGTTATATTAGCTGTGTGAACTTTGTTTATGTACTGTATTATAGGCACGAGCTCGGGGGGCAGGGAGCGCGAGATTTAAAGGGGCCGCAGCCTGAATCGGCGCATATTTAATGATGCCCCAAAACAGGCAGTTAAAAAAATTAATAAAAAAAAATCTATGGGGTATTTTGAGCTGAAACTTCACAGACACATTCAGGGGACACATTAGACTTATATTACATCTTGTGAAAGAACGTTCTAGGGCACCTTTAACACTGTTGCTGCAGGTTGTTTTTCATGTCCTCGGGTTGAAGTGACCCCAAATACCATGATTTAGCCTCTGGAATGTGAATTTTAGCAGGGGAACCCCCCCCAGAACGCGATTTTTACCAGGGGACCCCCTGAAACACGATTAGGCTAGTTTGAGTAGCAATTGGGCTGTTTTGTTGTGAAAACCTGGCAACCCTGATTCATCCATTCATTCACTCAGAATAAAGTTGTATTGCATCAAGGTTAATGTTTCAGAACTCGGTATCCACATTATTCTTATCGTAAGATTGTGTTGAGGCTTGTTTCCATTTATTGCAGACTTTGTTATTTCGGTGAATCTGTTTTCAGACGGCTCTAGTGAATTCTTCAGAGAAAGAACTGGCCGGTGGAGTTTGCAATGTTCATGTCGTCAAATATTTAAAAGATACAAGACTTTTGTTTCAGACACTTAATAGTAAGTAAATGAGATGTCATTGAGCACAGCTGTATTAAACCTTTAAGATGTGGGCCTGGTTTCACAGACAGGGCTTAGATTAAGCCAGGATCAGGCCTTAGTTCAATTAGGGCATTTAAGTAGCTTTAATAAATGTGTCCTAGAAATACAGCATCACTGGTGTGCATCTTGAGACAAAACAATGGCACTGACATATTTTAAGATATGCCACTGCAAGTTGCTTTCAGTTAAAACAGCTCAAACATGCATTTTAGTCTGAGACTAGGATTAAGCCTTGTCTGTGAAACCGGGGATGGAGTTTACTTGAACTAAATCACTTTGATTTTTCCTACGAAGCTCCCTTTGGAAAGAAAGTCAGATATGTGAATTTGGTTACTGTAGACTGTTCGGGTTAGTAGAATAAGTTGACATGTAGTTGCAAAGATACTTAGTCTAAAGTGGACCATCGAAATAAAGTGTTGCCATCAGTTTTTTTCAGTGATGATTAATTAAGTCTTCATCGTGTTCTGGTCACGTGAACCGTTTCAGCACGTCTTGGACTGTGTAAGATCAGAACATGAGCCGCATGTTCCATGTTGACTTTGTGTCCGCAGCGACCGGCTCATGTGTCAGTGGAGTGTTACAGCAGCACACATGACTCCACAAACACAGGAGCGGACAGAGACTAATGCACGATCACTTAAAAAGAAAAGATTGTGAGTGATGTTTACCCAGTTTTCAGTGTCACATGATCCTTCAGAAATCATTCTAATATGCTGATTTGCTGCTCAAGAAACATTTCTGATTATTATCAATTTTGAAAACAGCTTCGTATTTTCATGGAAACTGTGATACGTTTTATTTTTCAGGATTCTTTGATAAATAGAAAGTTCTAAAGAACAGCATTTATTTGAAATAGTATCTTTTGTAACATCTTTACTGCCACTTTTGATCAATTTAATGCATCCTTGCTGCAGTGGTCAGTATCTATCAAAAGTGCTCCAAGGAAGGAACAGTGGTGAACCGGCGACAGGGTCATGGGCGGCCGAGGCTCATTGATGGCTGACCCGTGTGGTCCGATCCAACAGACGAGCTCCTGTAGCTCAAATTGCTCAAGAAGTTAATGCTGGTTCTGATAGAAAGGTGTCAGAATACACAGTGCATCAGTTTGTTGCGTATGGAGCTGCAGATCAGTCAGAGTGTCCATGCTGACCCCTGTCCACCGCCGAAAGAGCCAACAGTGGACACGTGAGCATCAGAACTGGACCACGGAGCAATGGAAGAAGGCCTGGTCTGATGAATCACGTTTTCTTTTACATCACGTGGATGGCCGGGTGCGTGTGTTAGCGTCTCTTACCTGGGGAACACATGGCACCAGGATGCATTATGGGAAGAAGGCAAGCCGAGTGATGCTTTGGACAATGTTCTGCTGGGAAATTGGGTCCTGCCATCCATGTGGATGTTACTTTGACATGTACCACCTACCTAAGCATTGTTGCAGACCATGTACAGCCTTTCATGGAAACGGTATTCCCTGATAGCTGTGGCCTCTTTCAGCAGGATAATGCTCCTGACACAGAGCAAAAATGGTTCAGGAATGGTTTGAGGAGCTCAACAACGAGTTCCCCTAGATTCCCCAGATCTCAATCCAATCGAGCATCTGTGGGATGTGCTGAACAAACAAGTCCGATCCATGGAGGCTCCACCTCACAACTTACAGGACTTAAAGGATCTGCCGCTAACATCTTGGTGTCAGATACCACAGCACACCTTCAGGGGTCTAGAGGAGTCCATGGCTCGACGGGTCAGGGCTGTTTTGGCAGCAAAAGGGGACCAACACAATATTAGGAAGGTGGAAATGGAAGTTTGTTCAAATTAAACATGTAAACAGTTGTTATCATAAAGAGTTTTTCCGTCTTGTTTCCAGTGTAGCTTTAAGATATCAGATCAATTCTGACTTCATAACATGAGATAAGTGCATTATAATCACTCGTTTCATATTGCACTCTATAAGACCTGAAGGAGTTAGTTATGCATGCAGCGTGATTGTCATTTTGACGTGCTGGAGCTCCTGCGGGATTGAAGGGATGAAAGAAACGCAGTTGTCTTTGAGTTCTGTCATGTAGCGTGTGGCACATCATCTGTGAGCCGACATCACAGGATTACGTAATTAAACGCCGAGGAGAGACTCTTCCAGCTGTTTAGATCAGAGAACATGGATCAGATAAGCTGATTATGAACTCCAGCTCCAGCTTCATCTTCACCGCAGGGCCACACACAGCACGAGACGCCGTTCAGAAGGTTCATTGCTCTGAGGTTGAGCGCTCATTTCTTATGAGACTTAATGGAGATCTCAGGTATGTTTCATTTTGAGTTTCAACGTCATCTCGGATGCTTAAGAAATAAAGGAGTCAATAGTTGCCATGCAGTGAGAGTGTAAAGCTGCTTTGAGTTTGATGAGAAGTAGGAGCCTTGAGCAAATTTGATCTCCTTTTAATCTTCATAATTTGCTTCATTATTATTTTCATTATTAGTCTTCATTTGCTTTGCAATTAACTGTCTTGGAGAAACAGTTGAGATCTGATTCTTATGTGTGTATTTGTTTCCTCTCCTTTTGACTTTAAATGTAGGCTCAGTCTGCTGAGTGATTCGCTCCATCTGTTTGTCTCTGTAATGCTTGTGAGTTTTTAGAGTAACAAGGTCCTTGATGTTGTCATGTGGCGAGTACAAATGAAGATGCGCATCCCGTCGGCATGGTTACACGGCCGGTGATGGTGTTATTTGCTGAAGGTGGCAGATCTGTCGTTGAACATGAGTGGAGAGGCCGGATTAGTCCAGTGACGCGTGAAATGATTTTTCAGCCGTTCTGAGAAATGAGAGCAGCTCTGTCCTGGGTGAAAGTATAATTTCTCAGATTTGCTCATTTGAAAAGGTCACACAGATCAGAGCGCTAAGCTGTGAAGTGCCAGTTTTTCAGGAGATAATGATTATATAGGACAGCAGGTACCTGTGAGGACGTGGGATCAGCACATGCAGTCTGTGGGAATGTGTGTCAAACTAGGACTGGGCGCTACAGATGAAAGGTGTATCCTTTGGCCTAGATATGTACAGTATGAATGTATTTGTTCTGGAATGGCTTTTTTTGCTTTTGCATTTTTCCACAAGCATTGATTGTAGTCAAAGAGATTCAGAATGTTTCATTATAAAAAGTAAAGTACAATTAAAAGTGAAGTTCAAAATAATCAAGGAATGTTTTCATTTTTGTGATGCCCAACTTTAAACCCTGCTTTTCTGGGTGATTGCTAGGGTGTTGTTAGCGTGTTTTGGGTGGTTGCCAGTGCTTTGTTAGGGTGTTTCTAGGGTTTTCTGTTGAGTTTGCTAGGGAATTGCTTGGTGGTTTATATGGTGTTCTGTTTGGGACATCACTATGCAGTTGCTAGGGTGTTTTGGGTGGTTACCAGTGCTTTGGTTGCTAGGGCATTGCTAGGTGGTTTCTATGGTGTTCTGGGTGGTTGCTAGAGGACATCACTATTCAGTTGCTAGGGTGTGTTGTTAGGGTGTTTTGGATGGTTGTTAGTGCTTTGTGAGTGGGGAGGCTAGGGATTTCTGTTTGGTTGCTAGGGCATTGCTAAGTGGTTTCTATGATGTTCTGGGTGGTTGCTAGGGACATCACTATGCAGTTGCTAGGATGTTGTTAGGATGTTTTGGATAGTTGCCAATGGTTGTTAGGGGGTTGCTAGGGTTTTCTGTTGAGTTTGCAAGGGCATTGCTAGGTGGTTTCTATGGTGTTCTAGGTGGTTGCTAGGACGTCACTATGCAGTTGCTAGGGTGTTGTTAGGATGTTTTGGATAGTTGCCAATGGTTGTTAGGGGGTTGCTAGGGTTTTCTGTTGAGTTTGCAAGGGCATTGCTAGGTGGTTTCTATGGTGTTCTGAGTGGTTGCTAGGACGTCACTATGCAGTTGCTAATGTGTTGTTAGGATGTTTTGGATAGTTGCCAATGGTTGTTAGGGGGTTGCTAGGGTTTTCTGTTGAGTTTGCAAGGGCATTGCTAGGTGGTTTCTATGGTGTTCTAGGTGGTTGCTAGGACGTCACTATGCAGTTGCTAGGGTGTTGTTAGGGTGTTTTCGGTGATTGCAAGTGCTTTGTTAGGGGGTTGCTAGGGTTTTCTGTTTGGTTGCTAGGGCATAGCTAAGTGGTTTCTATAGTCACTATGCATTTGCTAGGGTGTTAGGGTGTTTTGGGTGGTTGCTAAGGCATCATGACTCAATTGATAGGGTGTTGTTAGGGTTTTTTGGATGGTTGTAATTACTTTGTTAGTGGGAAGGCTAGGGCTTTCTGATTGGTTGTTAGGGCATAGCTAGGTGGTCTCTAGGGAGTCACTATGCAGTTGCTAGGGTGCTGTTAGGGTGTTTTGGGTGGTTGCTAGAACGTTACTATTCAGTTGCTAGGGTGTTGTTTTGGATGGTTGTCAGTGCTTTATTAGTGGGGAGGCTAGGGCTTTCTGTTTGGTTGCTAGGGTATAGCTTGGTGGTTTCTTGGGAGTCATTATGCGGTTGCTAGGGTGTTTTGGGTGGTTGCTAGGGCATCACTATTCAGTTGCTAGGGTGTGTTGTTAGGGTGTTTTGGGTGGTTGCTAAGGCATCATGACTCAGTTGATAGGGTGTTGTTAGGGTTTTTTGGATGGTTGTAATTACTTTGTTAGTGAGGAGGCTAGGGCTTTCTGTTTGGTTGTTAGGGCATAGCTAGGTGGTTTCTAGGGAGTCACTATGCAGTTGCTAGGGTGCTGTTAGGGTGTTTTGGGTGGTTGCTAGAATGTTACTATTCAGTTTCTAGGGTGTTGTTACGGTGTTTTGGATGGTTGTCAGTGCTTTATTAGTGGGGAGGCTAGGGCTTTCTGTTTGGTTGCTAGGGTATAGCTTGGTGGTTTCTTGGGAGTCATTATGCAGTTGCTAGGGTGTTTTGGGTGGTTGCTAGGGCATCACTATTCAGTTGCTATGGTGTGTTGTTAGGGTGTTTTGGATGGTTGTCAGGGCTTTGTTAGTGGGGAGGCTAGGGATTTCTGTTTGGTTGCTAGGGTATAGCTAGGTGGTTTCTAGGGAGTCACTATGCAGTTGCTAGGGTGCTGTTAGGGTGTTTTGGGTGGTTGCTAGGGCATCACTATTCAGTTGCTAGGGTGTATTGTTAGGGTGTTTTGGGTGGTTGCTAAGGCATCACGACTCAGTTGATAGGGTGTTGTTAGGGTTTTTTGGATGGTTGTAATTACTTTGTTAGTGGGGAGGCTAGGGATTTCTGTTTGGTTGCTAGGGCATAGCTAGGTGGTTTCTAGGGAGTCACTATGCAGTTGCTAGGGTGCTGTTAGGGTGTTTTGAGTGGTTGCTAGAACGCTACTATTCAGTTGCTAGGGTGTTGTTACGGTGATTTGGATGGTTGTCAGTGCTTTATTAGTGGGGAGGCTACAGCTTTCTGTTTGGTTGCTAGGGTAAAGCTTGGTGGTTTCTAGGGAGTCATTATGCGGTTGCTAGGGTGTTTTGGGTGGTTGCTAGGGCATCACTATTCAGTTGCTAGGGTGTGTTGTTAGGGCGTTTTGGGTGGTTGCTAGAACGTTACTATTCAGTTGCTAGGGTGTTGTTACGGTGTTTTGGATGGTTGTCAGTGCTGTGTTAGTGGGGAGGCTAGGGTTTTCTGTTTGGTTGCTAGGTGGTTTCTAGGGAGTCACTATGCGGTTGCTTGGGTGTTGTTAGGGTGTTTTGGGTAGTTCCCAGTGCTTTGTTAGGGGGTTTCTAGGGATGTTTCTCACATTAAAAATTCCAAGTATTTATTTATTAATTCCCTGTTCAATTGTTCATTGTTTCAAACATTCTCCTTCGATGGCACATCTCTGTGATTTATTTTGTTTTGTTCAGTTCATGCAGCTTCTTGTCAAACACGCAGGGCTGAAGCATGACTGCATACGTCTGAGGTTGTAAACACTAGTTGCGTAAGAACAGGAGCTGAAGGCTGGAGCTTTATTTAGCATTTCCTCAGCCGTAAGCCGTTGAGTTTCACTGCATATCAGCGTCTCATCCAGCCCAACTCATTGACTTGAGAACATAAACACAGCCAGTGATACAGACGATTCCTGCTGAATCCCTGGACACATTTGATGATGTTATAATGTTCTCATCTCACCTTGAAACAACTGAGACCATAAACCTTCATGAGAGAGAAGAAGGTTCTTCAGAGGAAGATGTCATTGCTCAGATGTTGCTCAGGTGACTCAGTTAAGCTTCATTTAAGTATCAACTTTGACTCTTAACTTTTCCATAAAAAGTACAAAATGAATGTGAATAGCAGCTCAGATCATTTGATCATGGATGAATTAGATGCAAAATGTTTGAGTTCGTATTGAGATCTCTGAATTTTGACAGCAGATTTTGGTGTCTTAGCAAATCTGAGCAGTTGTCAATACATTTTCTCAATGCAGATTGCCATCAAATCCATAAAGTGCACAATATTTTTTAAAAATGTTACTGTATGCATACCATGCAGTGTTATTTGAGTATTATTTATATACTATTGTAGTATTTATTCATATTTTAAATAAGCTTTAATTTATTTTTTGCACAGTCGATTTTAGTTTTAGTTTGTTTTAGTCATTTTTATGTGCATTTTGTCATTTTTTTATTTTTTTATTTCAGGTCATTCATTTTCATTTAAGTTTTTTATTACATTTTTTTATTTTATATAGTTTTAGTTAAAAATAACAGCACCGATACCATGTTTTTGTTGACGTACCATGGTAATGTACCTTGGCAAATACAACAATACTGTATATGATAATAATTCAATATCATATATAGTTATGTAATGTATTATCCTTTTACTATCCAACACTATCTCTGTACTGTGGTAGTCTTTTGTAGTTTTTTTTTTTAAGTGTAGTGTGAAAACTTTCCAACGTGACATTTTACTATATAGACACTCAGACTGCAAATGTCATGAGTGTTTTGACACATTTTACAGGATGAATCATTGTGAAACTGCTGTTCGATTGAGTTTCAGCTTCGTTTAGTGGTTGTTTGACTCAAAACAGGTGGATTTCCCAGTGAAGCTCGTGTGATTAAATGTTTTATTTGGCTGATCTTGACTTTTAAGTGCTCTTGATTTACCGTTGTGTGCGCGGTCACATCAGGACACGTTCATTTCTCAAAGCCGTATTTAACCACTCAAACTCTCAGTTCTTCTTCTCTGATTTCTCTATAACTCAGCTCAGGATGTTAGTGAAGCACTAAGCAGGTTCACTTTCATTTTAGTCAGACTGTGTGAAGAGATGTGAGCAGGCAGAAGATCTGAAGTAAAGCTGACCTGGTAAATGTGCTGATGTACATCTACTGCTATAGATGCAGTTCTAAGGCAATATTGAAAATAATGCACGAAATGAAAATAAGTATGTTCTTGAAAATCTATTGCATTATAATGCTGTTAAGCATTTTATTCGAAATTACGCATAATGAACCTGAACCAGTTTGATCAAACACTGTTTTAGTATCAGAAGGTGTGTGTGTGTGTCTGTGTGTGTGTGTGTGTGAGTGTGAGTGTTTACTGTCCTGACCCTAATCCCATCATAGCCCAGTACAATCTGACGGTGACCAGAGATTATCACCGGTGGAACATTCCAGTCTGGTTGTTTTCCCACTTTCAAAAACTTTGAGGCAAAATACATCCATCCATCCATGCATCGTTTATCAGCAAGTTAACAGGGTCAGCAGTTTAAAAAATTAAACACAAGATTTAACACAAGACACTTCTCTTTAAAAATAAATAAACAAGACTTTATTAATTATTCTAACACATAAACTAATATCTAACACATAAATACACACACAGAGAAAATGCAGAAAGAAAGAAAGTGAGGAAAGAATGAGTTTTAAGAGAGTGAAATGCTGAAATCCCAAGTTTCTAGCAATGTGTGCACTTTGTAAAACCTGACCTGAACGAACCATCAATCATTAATTTAACCCTTCTATTGTTTCTTATTAAATGTCTATCAATGCACCAGTTCAGCTAGAATCTTGAGGTATATTTGCATCTGTCGTTTGTGTCTTTAAATGGAGATTCCCTTTGTCGGCGTCTTTGGCTTGGAGAAGGGGGTTTCCCGAGTTCGTTGATTCTGTCTTTTTATGTCTGGATTGACGTTTTCTTGGGAGGCCAATCACGTGGGTGTGTTGGCGGATGAATGGAGTCTTCCTCGTGGCTGAAGTTAGAAGTTCAAGGCGGGCAAAGACTGTAGAGTCATTGATTAACTTTGCGGCAAAACTTCACTTGGAACACGAGACTCTCAATGGGGAAAAAAAGGAAACTACACTGCTCTCCAAAAGTTTGGAAACGCCCTAGAAAAGTGGGGTTTTGGACAATATTGGCATGAATCCTTTTTAATTTGTGACAATTTTGCACTGATAAGGGGCAACACAAACTACGAAAGCATATTTTATTATACAGATGCATGAAAAAGTATGTGAACCCCTTGCAGAATCTGTGAAAATGAGAATTATTTTAATAAAATAAGAGGGATAATAAAAAATGCATGTTATTTTTTGTTTAGTACTGTTCTGAGTAAGATATTTTACATAAAAGATGTTTGCATTTAGTTCACAAGACAAAACAATAGCTGAATTTATTAAAATAACTCCATTCATGAGTATGTGAACCATTGATTCTCAATACTGTGTGTGGTTACCTGATGATCCACGACTGTTTTTGTGTTTTGTGATGGTTGTTCATGAGTCTCTTGTTTGTCCTGAGCAGTTAAACTGAGCTCTGTTCTTCAGAAAAATCCTCCAGCTCCTGCAGATTCATCAGTTTTCAAGCATTTTTGCATATTTGAACCCTTTCCAGCAGCGACTGTATGATTTTGAGATTCATCTTTTCACACTGAGGACAACTGAGGGACTCAAACACAACTATTAAAAAAGGTTCAAACATTCACTGATGCTCCAGAAGGAAACACGATGCATTAAGAGCCGAGGGGTGAAAACATTTGAATTCAAATATCAAGGTAAATTGTACTTAATTTTTCTGCCGGGAAACATGCAAGTATCTTCTGTTGCTTCCGAAGGGCAGCACTAAATGAAAAACAATGATATTTAAACAAAATAAGAAAAATTTGGACATCTTCATCCTGTTCAAAAGTTTTCACCCCTCGGCTCTTAATGCATCGTGTTTCCTTCTGGAGCATCAGTGAATGTTTGAACCTTTTTTAATAGTTGAGTTTGAATCCCTCAGTTGTCCTCAGTGTGAAAAGATGAATCTCAAAGTCATTCAGTCACTGCTGGAAAGGGTTCAAATATGCAAAAATGCTTGAAAACTGAAGAATCTGCAGGAGCTGGAGGATTTTTCTGAAGAACAGAGCTCAGTTTAACTGCTCAGGACAAACAAGAGACTCATGAACAACCATCACAAAACACACAAACAGTCGTGGATCATCAGGTAACCACACACAGTATTGAGAATCAATGGTTCACATACTTATGAATGGAGTTATTTTAATAAATTCAGCTATTGTTTTGTCTTGTGAACTAAATGCAAACATCTTTTATGTAAAATATCTTACTCAGGACAGTACTAAACAAAAAATAACATGCATTTTTTATTATCCCTCTTATTTTATTAAAATAATTCTCATTTTCACAGATTCTGCAAGGGGTTCACATACTTTTTCATGCCACTGTATAAACAGTTTATACATAGAAAAAAACTTAAATTATCGTTTCATCATAATATCCAGCATTAGCAGCTATCTGACCTAAACTGGGTTCTGATTGGTTCATTGTATTCTAAACTTAATTGGCAATCAATTGTTGAAGCTATTAAGGTGTGCTGACCCAAAAATCATTTACAAACCTGGGCCAAGTTTAAACCAGTAACCAGCATCACAGCTGGCAAAGGGACATGTCTGACTTTAACATGTATATATTGCCATTATTATGGAATCAAAATGAAAATTATTATGATAATGTCAAGTTACTGTAATGTATTTGCACCAAAAAATGATAAGGATTCATGCTGATATCATCCAAAACCACACTTTGCCAGGGGTGTTTCCAAACTTTTGGAGGGCAGTGTAAGTGAGACGAGAGTAGTTAGATGGCTTGAATGAAGCTGTTAACCCATTTTCTTCTGATCTTCTCGTCTGATTCTTTGTTCATGTCCTGAATTTTTAAACTGAGGTGTTTGTCCAACATCTTTGACCAACTAGATATCATCTTTGATTCAGAGGTGGCTTTGCTCCTCCTCCTCCACCATAAATGACCTGGTGGAGTTCAGTTTAGATATGATTTCTCTAAAAAGAATACAATGCATTTAACACAGATTTCATTTAAGCCAAAATTTGAGTTA
Source organism: Ancherythroculter nigrocauda (assembly GCA_036281575.1). Classification (NCBI taxonomy): domain Eukaryota; kingdom Metazoa; phylum Chordata; class Actinopteri; order Cypriniformes; family Xenocyprididae; genus Ancherythroculter; species Ancherythroculter nigrocauda. The sequence continues at coordinate 46,466,071 of VTFQ01000008.1, read as the reverse complement.
TGAACAGAGATTTACACCAAACAAGGCACACTTTACATTTACGTTTATGCATTTGGCAGACGCTTTTATCCAAAGTGACTTACATTGCATTATACTATACATTTGTATCTGAGTATGTGCAATCCCTGGGATCAAACCCATGACCTTGGCATTGCTAGTGCCATGCTCTAACCACTGAGCTACAGGAAAGCAATCAACCATTCAATAGTTATAACAATTACATGAATTGTGAGTAGACATGATATAGAATTATGCAGATGAAGTCCATCTAGAAATATTTTGGAACGATCTGATGCATTTTTGATATGTAAAGTCTTAGTATATGTGTGTTTTAAGAGATCCAAACAAAAACAAATCCGTCTTTTAAAAACTGCCCATGGTTGACATCTTCTTTTAGCTAGGCTCATCTATCTATCTGTCATGTCCTTGTGTGTATAAAGTTAGAGATTGTGAGTCCTTGAGACGTTGTGAGTTGTTTCTGGTCGTCTATCTGCTGCTCTCTGCCCTCGTCCTTGGCACACGGGCTTTTCCCGGTCTTATCCTCCAGTGGGCAGACACCAGCCGTAATCTCTGCCTCTCATTGGCTGCCGGTCGAGTCCAGGTGACCAGAGAGCTTGTGGAGTTCGTCAGGGCAGCAGATTAGTTCCTCCTGTCAATCCAATTGAGCGTTGTCCTTTAGGACTGATCCGACTCCAAATAGAAACGAGCCACGCAAACCACGGCCGTAAGGATTCCTATGACATCTGAGGTGTGTGTTTCTGACTTTTATTCTTTCATGCATGATATTTCAGTGCATAAAAGTCTATCAGCAACTGTTTTTGATTAAAACATATGCATAGCTGCCATGAATCTTCAGTTTTTGGTTGGAGGTTGTTCCTCATGTGGATGTTATGATGTGTGTTGCATTGATATGAGCTTTCAAACTGGCACTTTGAGGATGTTTTTGTGCAAACTTCTCCGAGTTTAATGCACTGAAGACATTTGCTCGGTTCATTATCTCATCTGTGTATCCTCGAGGCTCTCATCAGTCATTATATGTTCATAAAGCATCTCTTTAATTGATTGCCTCCAGCACCGGGATGAAATTTTTCATGTTCTCCAGAGAAAAGCTGCAGTGCTGGAAAACTGTGAGAATATGATTATTCAAGACAGCAGTGTTCCTGCTTCATGTAAATGAACTATGCATTCACTAGTATGATTTCTGAATTAGGTGTATCCTTTGGATGTGAACCGTGACGAGCTGTAATGAATCATGTTCTCGTTAAATTCAGCTGGTTTTCAGGCGGTTTTTCTCTCTCTCTGTATTAATTTGGAGGCTGGTTCCCTCTGGCTCTCATGACGGACTGACTTTAATGTGTCTGGACAGTTTGTGGCCTGACCTGCTGTTGTTTTTCCTGATGTTTCTGGGGTGAGCTGATTCTAGCGCTGTTGCTGGGGCAGAAATCACTCGTCTTTAGTGATTAACAGTAGCTGCATCTACTAGGTTTAAAAACATCCTTTTATGTCAGATTTACCTTCATCTTGCAAATGTTTTTTTATCACAATCAATTCATCATAAAGAAACAGTAGCACTGAAGATATTAATCATAAAATAACCTCCAATTATGTCAGATTTATATTCATCTAGTAGATGTATTTATCCAAATCAATTTATTGTAAGGAAACGGTACCGTTACATATTATCATATACAGTATCATTGCATTTGCCAAGGTATTGGTATTACCATGGTACGTCAACAAAAACATGGTATCAGTGCTGTTATTTTTAACTAAAACTATATATATAAAAAAAAAAAAAAAAATTAAATTAAAATCTTGAATGAAAATGATCATCATGACATGAAATAAATAAGTACTAAAACTTAAATAAAATTAAAGAAATATTTAAAAATGACAAAATGCACATAAAAAATGACTAAAACAAACTAAATCTAAAATTGACTGTGCAAAAAATAAATTAAAGCTTATTTAAAATATGAATAAATATTAAAATAGTATATAAATAATATTTAAATAACACTGCATGGTATGTAAACAATCATATTATTTATCAGTATTTTTGTTTTTTCCTGAAAAAGAAATTTTGTATAAAGTTAAATATAGAACAATTTTATATTTAAATATAAATAAAATTATTTTCAATTGTATAATTAAATATGAAAAATTCACATTTGAATATATATATATATATATATATATATATATATATATATATATATATATATATATATTAAATTTTATATTTTAATTACATTTAAATTTTTTATTTAAATAATTAGTATTCTAGTACATATATAAATGATTTTTAGAATTTTTTTCTTGACATCAGCATAAAATTCTTTACATTTATTATTATATTTCTTATTCTCCAGCATTTTTTTTATTTTTATTTTTTTTTTTGCATTTTAAAAGTAATTGTCATGAAAACAAGATCACATTTAATTTCAAATTAGAAGAAATAAGGAATCTCTGAGATTTACTCCAAAACTGTAATGACGATGCACAATATCATACAGTATGATGTTACATATATATATATATGTTACTTTAATTGTTTTGACTTTATGGACGTCTCATTATACCTGTACAATATGAAGTTGATAAATCCACTAAGTCCACTTCACACTCATAATTGCTGAATTTGCCTTTAACTTGTTTAAATCAAGCCTTGAGAATTGGATGTTATTCTACAATGACACACAGATATTTCATGCTTTTTTATGCATTTATTCTTCCGCTTCATGCGTTCAACTCCTGTGCAATACAGTCAGTTTATTTGTAGGTCTGTATAATGATCTTAATCATTCAGTACTTGCTCTTTAAGAATGACCATCACTGAGGTCTTTTGTTTACAACTGAATGAAGTGACCAGCAATCAGAGCTGTATCTTAAGTTTCTCAACATTTAAACAGATGAATATAAAGCGTCGTGAGCAGTTGGGTGTGAATCTCTAACAGTCTGTTGGCTTTCTCCCACAATGCTCATGGCGAGATCCAGTCTGTCGCTGGCCCGAGTTAGACCATATATTCCTGCTTTGCATTGTCGATTTAAACAATTACAGCATTAATGTGACTTTTTTTAACCTCCTCTTTTCAAACATGGATTTTATTTAGATTTTCTTGGCATCTGGCAACAGAACACTTTGATTAGTCATTTGAGGGAAGATTTTGAAATACAATCATCATGCAGAAGTATGTTTTTGTTAAAACGGCATCTATGAGGCCGTGTTTATTGTGGTTTGTTGTGTGATGTTATTACCGCTGAATGTGTTTCTGCTGCCTTCATTTAAGGCGCCAGTGTTTGCATGATTCATTCTTTCTTCTGATGTGCTTTGACTTGCTTTTGTTTGTAATAAAACAATTTTTTTTCTTTGCTTCTTTAATGTGTGTGTGATGCAGTATTCAAGAATTCAGGATTTATGTTCTTTGTTGCAGATGTTGTTGATTGCAGTGGTATCTGCTTTCTTCAGAAGATTATCCACTTGACGTTCTAGTAGTGATGATTATCATTAGCTGTGTTTCCATCCACCTTTTGTTATGCAAATTTTGAGATATTGCATTAAAAAATGCTAGATGGAAACACCAAGATGCACATAAATTCAAAAAAAGACATGCACATAAACTGATGGAAACACATTTACCGAATAAATCCCTCAATGGACAACACAAAAAACCTCACAGCACTTTGCCTCAACAGATGATGTGATTGGACAACTGGACCAATCGCAGCTTCTCAAATGTTGGTTTGGTCGTTCTGAAACGCCTGAGCCAAAGTCTGTCATCAGAAAGATTTGGTTTAAAGAGGAACCTTTCACAAGATGTAATATAAGTCTCTGGTGTCTCCAGAATGTGTCTGTGAAGTTTCAGCTCAAAATCCCCCACAGATCATTTATTATAGCTTGTCAAATTTGCCCCTATTTGGGTGTGAGCAAAAACATGCCGTGTCACTTTAAATGCAAATGAGCTGCTGCTCCCGCCCCCTTTCCAGAAGAGGGCGGAGCTTTAACAGCTCAACAACAACAAAGCTGGAGAATCTCACGCAGCCAAAATGAGGAAAGTGTTCAGCCTTACATTGTTCAAACCGGAGTCGACACTGATGGAGAGACTCAGGAAGAAGTTACAACTTTTAGACGTTTCTGAATGGTTAGTGGATAAATTGATGTAGTTGCTGTGGAGTTGATTCAACTCATCCACTAGCATGTGCCGTCATGTTCATCTTTTGTGTTGAATTGACCCTCGTTTGTGAAGCAGTTCGGCGTGAAATGACGGCATGACAACAACACTCTACTACAACAACTCTTCCTCTTTTCTAAAGCAGCCCAACATGGCCCCGCCCCCTTTGTTGTGTGTTCTCGGGGGCGGGGTTATGTAAATTTTAGGGTTAGTGATGTCACCAACTCAGGAAGAAGCTCGTTGTAGTCCCTACCAGCCGTTTAAAAAGCGATTTCTGTAAAAGAAAATATCTCCCTTTGCATTGAACTTTGAGCGTCGTAACTTTGCAGATGTTGTTTATGATCAAACAGCAACATTACACACTAACTAAAGTTAAAAAAGTGAAATCATAGTCAACCATCCCTTTAAGGGGCCGTTTACACAACACCATTTTCAACTAAAAACTGAAAACTTTTTATATGTTTTGGCTGTTCATTTACATGACAATGGCGTTTTGGGGGCCTGAAAATAACATTTTTTTGAAGTGCAAGTTTTTGAAAACGATACCGTTATTGTCTCCGTGTAAACAACAAAAACACAAATTTGTTAAAAAAAATAGTGACATGCGCATGCATATTATGTGTTCAGTCTATAGCACTGTACAAAATGACATCGCCATCTACTGGCAGAATACAGCGTTTTTAGTCATTTTCATGGATCCGTGTGAACGGGGATCATTTTGACGTTGTCGTCTGTATGCGAAAAATGCAAAGAAAAACTTTTCAGTTTTTAGTACATCGTTCCCCCACAGAAGCGTCTCACACCAAACACCAGCATTCGAACACATGATAACATAACAGTGTTTATTGTGTTTCAGTCTGCCGCTCATTTATGATTGAGGAAAAAAAGAGACACCATTTCTTTCCCGAACTTCCATTTTTATTACAGATATTTCATGCCAATTTCCCAGGAAGTGACGATTTTGTGCTCTTAAACATGGGATGGAAATGCTGCTTTAATTGCAAATGTTTTACGCGATATTCCAATACGACAGTTTTTGTTATCATCTGGCAATTAAAGAATTCATTCATCCACATTCATTTTTCTTTCCCGCAGGAGTTTGACTGCTGTACCCAAAATTTAAATGGAGGGATGTATTAAACCTGACTTTTTTTAAGATATGACTTATTTTCCCTGTGGGTGTTTTTTTTATAATGTTAGTCTGATGCTTCTCCGTAAAGACAAAGTTTTTTCCTCCAGCACCATCTGTTCCTCATGTCTCGTCCTCGTCTCTTTCCATAAATCACAGCGGCACAAATATGATTACAATTGATTTGGGCTTTTTTTAAAGCCGTTATTTTTGTTTGCAGAGCTGTCTGTCTGCATTCGATTCTGAGATCTAGATTTGTAAAGCGATAGAAAATGAGCCTTGTGTGATATTTCAGAAGATAAAACCCTGCATTTTAACAGAAGATTAGACCATAATTAATTATCATTTCTGTGAGTTTTGCACAGGCAAAAGCCTGTAAAAATGTAGTAACACCCTCTACAGTAAATATGGTTACCATGGTAAATTTCTTAAAAAATGATGTTTTGTAACAGAAGAGGAGCGTTTGGTCGGTCTGTCTGGAAGTGTGTGGATGCTCAGCTTCGTTCTGCAGTGTGTGTGAGAGGCAGAAGTGATTTTCTCAGCAGGTTTCTGTGTATTTATGTCTCTCAGTCGGACGACTGCTGCACATGTCATGCGTTTCCTCGGCTCTCATTATCTGCTTCTCAAGCACATGCGCCTCCACGAGAGACCGCCAACAATACTGCATCTGCCATCAAAACACACACACGCACACACTGTTTACAGCTTTACAGAGGATATTCTTGATCTCACAAAATCTGTCCAGGTCACATTTAACCCAAAAATCAAAAGAAACAAAACAGATCATATATTTTGCATGAAGAAAATAAAGCATTTTTTGGATTATTTGCATTGTGACATTGTTTTCATGAGAATTAAATACATTTTTCCTGGAAAAAATTAATGATTTACTATTTAAATAGTGAGTATTTGTGCATCATAGTAATATTTGTTGTACTGCTTACAATTTATGCTGATTTTTTAATTAACTTGGAGTTACAGTATGTCATGAAAATAATGTCACAGTGCAAAAAAATACAGTAACACTTTACTTTAAGACTTAATATATAATGCATTATAAAAGGCATTAATAATCTCATGAATAATTATAACCACAGTTCTAATACTTATCTATTCATTGATACACCAAACAATGCATTATAACATACTTCTATAATGTATTACATATAAAGGCTTCAAATGAAGTGTTACCAAAAAGGTTAATGATCCTAAAATAAGCTTAATGTAATTTTCTGTGTATAATGACCTGGACGTGTGTTGACGAGATTCAGCTGTGTTCCAGGATGAAATTAAGATTAAAAGCACTCTTTTTTTTCAGCGCTGCATTGCTGCTCTAATTCCCAGCTATTAAATTGTCTCACTCCTGTCGGGTGTAAAGCAGGTCAGGTCTCATTTGCTTTCCGTCATCTTGCCTTAATTCCGCGCCGGCACGTGCAGAGGGATGATTGACAGGTTTAGTTGTCTGTAACTCCGCCCCCTCCCCTTGAATTCAGTGACACAGAAACATGTGCAAGAAAAACGCAGTGTGAAATAACTGCAAGGCAACACAGAGCTGCAGACTCCCGCCGGTTGTCCTTGGACTGTTATTCACACATTAACCGGTGTGTGTTCAGAATATCATACTATTCATACAGTTCATATTATTTTTGCAGTATGTTGAGTGAGTTATTATAGCTCCCAGTTTACAACAGCCTACACTGAGTGGGTAATGTATCCCACAATGCAATGCACTAGTGAGAAGACTGAAAAGGAATATATATAATGCATGATTTTAAACATCCCTTTCTTGATTCATTCATTAGAAAATTGCATACGAAATGGAAATGGAAAACTGGATGCCATTTAATGAATGGCAAGATTCTGGCAAAGTTCTCTCAAGGTTATGAACAAACATTCTTCCAGTAACGTTAATAGAATGTTCGTTTAAAGTTATCTGGTCTATAATAATGTTCTCAAAACGTTAGCACAAAAACATTATTCATACATCATTCATGGAATGTTTTTTTAAATGTTACTTCTTGTTTCGGAATGTTCAGAGAACATTCAAAAGCAACATTCCATTAATGTTTGAATGATAAAATGGAATGTTTTTGTAACATTTGCAAAAAAACACACATTAAAAAAACTGGACATTTTGAACGTTCAGGGAACATTCATAAAATAATGTTTTCATAACTTAATAGGAATGTTAGCAGAATGTTCTTAGAATATATTTTTTGTTAGCTGGGTTAATGAGGTTGTGTGACAACATTGCATTGCATAAGAGTTTTTTTACTAGTATTGTGCAGTAAGCATTCTGAACATTTTCTCATCTACACAGATCTTTATTTGGTTTAAATTAATCTTTGATTGTTATTAGCAAAGAAGTGTTATTATCTCTGTGGGATTTTTGTCATAATATCTTTCTCTTCCTGTGTTATTTCAGACGCTGCTCTTAAGAAGACCCAGATAACCGAGGTGAAGAATTGTTTGTCATCTATAGGTGACCCTGGACCACAAAACCAGTCATAAGGGTCACATTTTTGAAACTGAGATTTATACATCATCTCAAAGCTGAATAAATAGCTTTCCATTGATGTATGGTTTGTTAGGATAGGACAATATTTGGTCGAGATCCAATTATTTGGAAATCTGGAATCTGAGGGTGCAAAAAAATCAGAATATTGAGAAAATCACCTTTAAAGTTGTTCAAATGAAGTCCTTAGCAATGCATATCCACTCACAAAAATAACTTTCTGATATATTTACAGTAGAAAATGTACAAAATATCTTTATGGAACATGATCTTTACTTAATATCCTAATGATTTTTGGCATAAAAGACAAATCGATAATTTTGACCCATACAATGCATTGTTGGCTATTGCTATAAATATACCCGTGCGACTGGTTTTGTGGTCCAGGGTCACATATATCATTGATTTTGGTCATAAAACTCCAATTTTACTTAATGCAATCTTGAGAAGACTTACAGTTCAAGTGTTTCATTCTAGCAAAATATGTTATTGATCTGAGGCTTCAGAAATGAAATTAATTGAAGTATCAACTGTTTCTCCTAAAATTCCTCTGGATAAATAAAAATAGACACAGATAAGTCAGTAGTGGTCATACAGTAAGAGTATTGCTTTAAAATTCATGTGGATAGCAGCTCAGATCATTAGGAGATCAAATCTCCATGTAATCTCTTTGTTGTCTATGAGAGCCAGTTGAGATAAAGGTATTAAGGAGATCTTATCAGTGTTTTTCTTCTCAGATGCCGTCTTCCTCGTGTCACCCCAGCTCTGGCCTCGAGAAGAAGATCGGTCACAGGCGAGTCGATGCATCCGGCGAGACCACGTACAAGAAGGTGTGTTCCTCACAACTTCAGTCTGCATTGGAAATCTGGGATTTGTTCCCCTTTTAAACCTGGAAATCATCAGACAGTTTTAGGATTTTGAAAATGACTTTTTGACATCATCCTGTATATACACATGTATACGATATAACATGATTTATTGACAGAAAATGACATTGAAATAGCTTAAATTAAAAGTGTAAAACACTTATTTTACACAATAGTTTCATTATGTTAAAACACTTATAATGGAAAACGTTTATTGTGTATTAACAAGGTTATTATGAACCTAACATTTTACTTATTGATCATTTAAAAATGCTCAAATATTAGCCAATAAATTGGTTTATTATGAAGGGAAATTTTTTTTAAACCACTTTGATGGGTGTTTTCCTATATATTTTTATATATATCTGGTAACACTTAATAATAACATTAGTTAACATGAAATAACACTGAAAAATATATCTAAAACATTTTTTAATTTTAATTAATCTTAACTTCAACATTTACTAATACATTATTAAAATCAAAAGTTGCATCTGTTAGTATTATTTAATGGAGTTAACATGAATTAACAATAAACAGTATTTTTATTAATTAACGTTAACAAAAATGTTATATAGTAAAAACATATTATAAATTAATATTTATAATATTGAAAATATTTATAATATTTTATTTGTAATATTTAATATTTATATATTATAAATTATAAATATTATACTTTAATATTATAAACATATAATATTAAAATTAGAATATTATATTTTATAAACAAATATAGTAACAAATGTATTATTCATTGCTACCTTATTGTGAATATTTACCAAGTATATAATTATATATTTTATATAAAATATATATATATTTTTTATATGAAAATTTTTTGTAACAATTATATTTTTATATATTTATATATTTTTTCTATTTTAATAAACATAACTATATTTTTAGTGCTGTCAAATCAATTAATCATGATTAATCGCATCTAACATAAAAGTTTGTAAATATATATGTGTGTATGTATGTATACACACACACACACACACATATATATATATATATATATATACACAAACTTTTATGTTAGATGCGATTAATCATGATTAATTGATTTGACAGCACTAAAAAAAAATATTTTTTATAATAAACATATATATAAAAACTATATATATATTTGTATTTTACTATTTGATCCTTTGTATCCTTCATGCTGTTATCCAGTGATTTTATGTCAGGGAAGTAGGGCATGTGTAACTGGTGTCAGAGTCAGAAGTCTCCATCTTGTGTGTCTACAGACGACCTCGTCTGCCCTGAAAGGAGCCATTCAGCTGGGGATCGGCTACACCGTCGGTAACCTGAGCTCCAAACCCGAGCGGGACGTCCTCATGCAAGACTTCTATGTGGTGGAGAGCATTTTCTTCCCCAGGTCAGTATGAGCAGGTTCTGCTGGAACAGGGAGTTTGAAAACCATCTGTTCATATTGTCTCCCTGCCACTGAGAATTTAATTAGTGGTGTTTGCTAAGTCATGCTTCACTAGTTTAACTAACTAATGCCTTTGGCTTAATTAAAATCAAGCACTTATACCAACAAACACACACAGGCTATATTTGATATATAATGTGTGTGTGTGTGTATATGGGATGAGTAGCTTATTCACTCATAAAAAAAAAATAAAAAATACATATAACACTACCATTCAGAAGATTGAGTTTGAAGAAAAACACAGTAAAAACTGTAATATTTTGATCTTAAACCATATTGAGCATCAATCAAATCATGTGATGTCCTCCATGTCTCTCTCTCTCACAGTGAAGGCAGTAATCTGACACCAGCGCATCACTATCCAGACTTCAGGTTTAAAACTTACGCTCCTGTGGCGTTCCGCTACTTCAGAGAGCTCTTCGGGATCCGACCCGACGACTATCTGGTGAGACGCATCACATGGGTTGACCCTTCAAACATTGCGTTCACTAGAATCAGTTTGGTTCTGTAGCTGTAAGAGCGATGTGCAGATGCTGAGCTTTATTTCTGTATGTGTGAACATATCCCAGAAGATAATATTATTCCTCAGAGGTCGCTCCAGAGATCTCATTTATGTTTCATTGAAGCATCATGTTTCCATCCAAAGTTGCACATTTAACTTTAGTGCAAACTTGGAATATCAAATTCACTGCAAAAAATTACTTTCTTACTCAGTATTTTTTATCCTTGTTTACAAATATCTCAACATTCTTAAAGGTGCAGTATGTAGGATTTCTGTCCGCTAGAGGTCGCTAGAGGCCTATTCAAAACGTAGCTTGATGACGCCAAGTTTGAGTGCGGAATCTTGGGACATGTGGTCTTCACCTCAACGGATGGTGCAAAAGAATAGGGATTGGACTTGGGAAGAAATCATGTTCATGGATGTGATTATTAACGTTACTGTAGTGTGAAGCAGAGCAGGAGCGAGTGTTGTGGAGCTGAACGAGGAGCTGGAGCGATTGCTCAACACACGCCTCACGAGCAGCAGGACTTTTATTATGACACAGTCGCCGGCACCGCTTCCGCTTTTCCGGTCATGAGTATGAGGTAACGCAGCTCTGTTTATCATATTAGATACATTTGAGAGTGTTGAAAATGATGTTATAACGTTACTCTGTGCGTTCGCTCGCCGGCTGCTGTGAGACACTGTTACACACTGCAGTAAGATAGATCGATTTTACAATATCATATTAAATGCTGGATGGTTTGTGTTGATAAATGGCATGCAATTAATTTTAAAACATATTGAATCATGGAGAAAATTCTGTATTACTGTTACTGAAAATAAAGCTGCATCTGATTATGCTATGTTAGCTACTTCACAAAATAGTGTTTTTCTCGGAGGCATGGTAAAGCATGGTACTTGCAAAAAATCAAGAAAATTAGATTTAAACAATAAGACTAAACGTGTTGAGCTATATAACAATAATTCGTTTTCTGTCTATAAATATATCAAAGCAGTTGTTCCCTTGTCTATTAAAAAATGTAAATATTAAAGCGTCTTTGGTGTTTCCATGGTTTCTACAAAATAAAAGCGGAAACCGAGGGTAACGCGGGTATGACGCCATTGACAGGCGACTCCTCACACGTCCCGGAGCCTTGGTTAAAGTTGCAATTTTCTCACGATTTACAAATAGTTGCAAACATTTGGGATATTGTAAGTACTCAAGTGAACAAAATATATAACACTGGCCTAGTGGTTTTTGGATATTTTACTACAAAAATCTTACATATTGCACCTTTAAATCAAGATACTTTTATTTGAGGAACAAAATGACTGAAGATATTAAGTCTTGTTTTCTGGTAATTGAATTAGTGAGTTTATGCTTTAAATGAGAAAAAAGTCTGCTGATGGGGTTAGAAAAATAAACTTAATTCAAAGGGAAAACAAGATTATTTTTTTGACCCCATTAGTAGATATATATATTTTTGTAATTTTTTTAGGTTTAATATGTTTATTTTAAGGTGCCGTAGAACGTCTTTTCAAAAGATGTAATATAAGTCTAAAGTGTCTCCTGAATGTGTCTGTGAAGTTTCAGCTCAAAATACCCCATAGATGTTTTTTATTCATTTTTTAACTGCCTATTTTGGGGCATCATTAACTATGCGCTGCGGCCCCTTTAAATCTCGCGCTCCCTGCCCCCTGAGCTCTCAACTATAAGTGCAGTTATACAGTGCATAAACAAAGTTCACACAGCTAATATAACCCTCAAATGGATCTTTACAAGATGTTCGTCATGCATACTGCATGCATGCGTCGGATTATGTGAGTATAGTATTTATTTGGACGTTTACATTTGATTCTGAATGAGTTTGAGGTTGTGCTCCGTGGCTAACGGCTAATTCTACACTGTTGGAGAGATTTATAAAGAATGAAGTTGTGTTTATGCATTATACAGACTGCAAGTGTTTAAAAATGAAAATAGCGATGGCTCTTGTCTCCGTGAATCCGTGAAACATTTAACAGTACATTAGCAACATGCTAACGAAACATTAAAAAGACAATTCACAAATATCACTAAAAATATCATGATATCATGAATCATGTCAGTTATTATTGCTCCATCTGCCATTTTTCGCTATTGTTCTTGCTTGCTTACCTAGTCTGATGATTCAGCTGTGCACAGATCCAGACGTTAATACTGGCTGCCCTTGTCTAATGCCTTGAACATGGGCTGGCATATGCAAATATTGGGGGCGTACATATTAATGATCCCGACTGTTACGTAACAGTCGGTGTTATGTTGAGATTCGCCTGTTCTTCGGAGGTCTTTTAAACAAATGAGATTTACATAAGAAGGAGGAAACAATGGAGTTTGAGACTCACTGTATGTCTTTTCCATGTACTGAACTCTTGTTATTCAACTATGCCAAAATAAATTAAATTTTTGATTCTAGGGCACCTTTAGACTTAATATCTTTATTTTATATTTTATTTAAAAAAAAAAATCAGTTTGAGTGAATGATTCAATGACTCACTCATAAAGACTTCACTTGTTTCATTACTGGATGAATCAGTGTTTTTGAACGAATCTCTTGATTGACTGATTCAATAATGAATATATTTTTTAACAGTCATTTGTCGCCACCTACTGGTGTAACAATGTAATTGATACAATCTGTATTTGGAGCGTCAGGTTACTTTCAAACGGTGATTTACTCTGTTTTATTTTCGCTGCTGTAGACATCAGTGTTTATATCTAAATTTTTATCCCAGTACTTCTATGATAATCTGAATTATTAAAACAGATATAATGATACAGTGTGGTTGTTTCATATCTATTCATAACAACTGCTCTCTCTGGGTCAGTGAGATTTGAGTGTTCACTGTGATCGTATTTGTCAAATGTTTAATAGACATTTAGGAATAAGATGGCGATCTTTTGACGATTAATCGTCCAGCTTTATTCTGAATGCAGACTTGGGTATCTTGTCAAATCTGAACACAGTTTGAGAGATTGTCGATATCTGAAACTCACAGATGTGAGAACACTGGGGTCATTTTCTCAGGGGAAACATCTGAGAAACAGAAGATTTGTGTCTCCATTTAATCTCATAGCTGTCTATGAGAAACTATTGAGATAAATGAGATCTCATTACAGATTTTTCCTTACTACTTGAGATAAAATATGCTAAAATGACATCTACCTCTCTCTCCTGACTCATTTATGTCTCTCATGTTTTGAGTGATGCTTTCTGAATAACTGTGTGTGTGTGTGTGTGTGTGTGTGTGTGTGTGTGTGTGTGTGTGTGTGTGTGTGTGTGTGTGTGGGATCAGACATTTATTGCTGTAGGTGTTCTTATGTGAGGTTCCCTTTAAAAAAGCTTTCTTATTACCCTGCAACTAATAAACACGCACAGACTATATTCAGAGTAACATGCTGCATATAGACAGCATTTATTAATATTGCACACAGTATGCAAGTTTTCTTTATGGACTCAGATGACTGCATTCACTAACATTTTCCTGGCATACTTTATCCCACAATGCATAAACTTCTGCTCACCAAGGCTGCATTTATTTAATGAAAAATACAGCAAAAACAGTAATATTGCAAAATATTATTAGAATTTAAAACAGCTGTTTTCTATTTGAAAATATGTTAAACTGTAATTTCTATCCTGTGATCAAAGCTGAATTTTCAGCATCATTACTCCAGTCTTCAGTGTCACATGATCCTTCAGAAATCATTCTTTCAGTGTAATGTTCATATCGGAGCTGAATGGTTTGGATCTGGACTCTTTATTGAAGAACCAATGAGGGAAAAGTTTCTACAGGGCAGTGCTGAGGGTCATGGGAAGGTTAATGTGTAATTATGATATGAGCGTCTGGAGCTTAAATGAAACTTAAACATATTAGGTGTGTGAAAGCACATGGCCGCTCTATAAGCACACACACACACACACACATGTTTGTTTTTGTGAATTGTGGGGACTTTCCATAGACTTCAATGCATTTTACACTGAACAAACTGTACATTCTATCCCCCTACCCTGCCCCTACCCCTAAACCTAACCCTCACAGGAAACTGTGCAAACTTTTACTTTTTCACAAAAACTCATTCTATATGATTTATAAACCCATTTACATTGTGGGGACCGCTGGCTGGTCCCCACGATGTAGGTGAACTCAGGTTTATATTACATCATGGGGACATTTGGTCCCCACAATGTAATATAAACAAAAGCACACACACACACACACACACACACACACACACACACACACACACTACCTGAGACAGATGGTGATTAGCACACTAATGCTTTCCTTTTTAAGCACTTAAAACAACAGATATCCACTGATGTGTGTGTGTGTGTTTGTGTGTGTTTTTGAATATGTCCTTCATGAAAAAATGCAGCAAACTTTCTGATTGGTAAATAACAATTTATATTTTAAATATTTCTAAACTTGCATGTCACGTTGCTCTTTTTCATGCAACAAAAATAGATGGTGATTTATGTTAATATCAAGCTCCAAAAAACATAAATATATCATAAAATTATGACTCGGCCAATATGACGTTCCATCAAGTGCTGTGCATAACTATAGTTCAGAATAAATGCATCATCCTCTGACGTCCTGTTGTGTCTCTCTGTTTGTGCAGTATTCTCTTTGTAATGAACCCTTGATCGAGCTCTCAAACCCCGGTGCCAGCGGCTCCATTTTCTACGTCACTCGAGACGATGAATTCATCCTCAAAACCGTCATGCACAAAGAGGCTGAATTCCTGCAGAAGCTGCTTCCAGGATACTATATGGTGAGTCATCATCTCCATCCTGAACAACTGAAGCTTTAGCACTGTTTGCACATCATCCATCCTAAATAGTATGCATGATTACAATATTAAGGAGTATGACTGGTGAAGTATGCATCTTAACATTAGAATTTTAAGCTAACATTGTGCACAACCCTTTTCAAATAGTTTTAAAATGTAATGACGAATGATGTGAAGGTGTTGCAGCAGTAAGAGTAAGTGAAGTGATGATGAAGTTTAGGTAATAAATTTGTGCATGCAAACACAAACTGTATGTAGGAGTTTGTGGATGAGATGCAGTTTTTATGACATGGTTATGTGTCCAAATACATTATTTTAAAGAATCCACATCTGCCAGATTTACTTAAATAAGTGCCAAATGCACCATTTTCAAATGCACTGTTTTCAGTATAATGTAACAAACGAAGACGACACAAATCTGAATTTTAACAAGTTATACATTAGTATTGGTAAATTAACAATATGTACTCTTTTTTTGGAACCAGATATTCCTGTTTATTTGTCAGCAAAAGTCCGCTAGATGACTCAAAATGCATAATTTTGCAATATCTGATAAAAAAAATAAATAGCAAAATATATAAAAGCAAATGATTACTAGTTAAATTACTTAAACTTAAAGGGAGTTAATGCATATATATTTTAAGTAATTTAGAGAATTTTAAGGCCCTCTTTTTTTAAGTTTTAGGAATTCAAATAAAATAAAATAATTTTAAATGGCACAAATTTGTGCTTAATTTGTGCACAAAATGAGCCTGAAATGCCAAATAAAAAGCATAATTACAGACAGTAAACTTAAACTTCCAAAAGCATAAACATAAAATAACATTTTGAAAAAAAAATCAGATCAGATTTACCATATTTATTGTGTTTTTTTAAAGCCATGATTTTGTTATAATACCATTTGATCCATTTTCTATTTGCAATAGTGTTTTATATAGTGTACATTTTCTATGAATTATATTAAAACTAGTCGGGCGAGCTTTACTAATAATAATTAATAATGTGGAACCCACAACATTTGAAAACAAAACTGTATTGTCTCCGTTAGTCATTGATAGATAATAACAAGTGAGATTTTTGACCACTGAACTAGGAAATATCCCTAGAAACTTAATATTCGTGTTGAAGTTTTTGGTAAAAGAAAACGCCACAGCTCTTTTTCACTGTTTTTCTCTATTTTGAAATTTTTTTTTTGCATTTCTATTGCTTACAGGAGATGTTCTCAGAACGTTGGCTAAGGTTCTTTCAAGGTTATGAACAAACGTTCTTCCACTAACATTCCAATAGAACATTTGTTCAAAGTTATCCAGTTTTTAATAATGTTCTAAAAACATTGTACATCGTTAATGGAACATTTTTTTCTGCTCTTTTCTCCATTTTTTAAATGTTACTAGTTCAGAGAACATTCAAAAGTAACATTCCCATGTTTCCAAAATGATAAATTGGAATGTTCCCATTTTTAAAGCTTTTAAATATGGACATTTTGAACGCTCAGAGAACATTCAGAAGAAACTTTTCCATAACTAAATGAGAACGTTAACAAAACGTTCTTATGTTCTTAGAGCCCAGTTTGCCAGCGCTGAATTCCTGCATTAAGTGACTCTAATCTGTGTTTTCTCTCCCTCAGAACCTGAACCAGAATCCTCGCACCCTGCTGCCCAAGTTCTTCGGTTTGTACTGCGTTCAGTCCGGCGGGAAGAACATCCGGATCGTGGTGATGAATAACGTCCTGCCCCGTGTCTTCCGCATGCACCTGAAGTTCGACCTGAAGGGCTCCACATGCAAGCGCCGAGCGTCCAAGAAAGAACGTGAGAAGTCCAGACCCACTTTCAAAGACCTGGACTTCATGCAGGACGTTCCAGACGGACTCCTGCTGGATGTGGACACGTACAACGCCCTGGTGAAAACGCTGCAGAGAGACTGTCTGGTGAGTGTGTGGATGCGCTCGGTTAGCGCAGGTGTGAGCTGGACAGGTTTATGATAAAGGTGTGATGTTTCTGTGCAGGTGTTGGAGAGTTTTAAGATCATGGACTACAGCTTGTTGTTGGGCGTTCATAATCTGGACCAGGCGGAGCGTGAGCAGCAGATGGAGGGGTCGCAGGGCAGCAGCGACGAGAAGAGACCGGCCGCTCAGCGAGCGCTTTACTCCACCGCCATGGAGTCCATTCTGGGCGGAGCTGCGTGCGGAGACTCCATAGACACCGAAGACACGTATGTGTGATGCTTCGGCTTCTGTTTCAGTAAAGATACACTTCTAAAGCACAAGCATAAAATAACATTCGCTAGATCAGATCAGAAATATTAGATCCAACCCTGGATGCCGAATCCTGTCTGAAGATATCCGGTATCCAAACTCAGTAAAGTCTTGTCTGGTAACTGTATTAACAGCCTGGGGGAGAACAGGAAGTGATGAGCATTGAATAATCTTAGTTGGGTATGTTTCCACTGACCAGAACAAAAGTTATTATACCAACGCAATGGAAAATTATTGCTTCACAACATCATCCTGTGACATTCAGAACCTTGAAATGGAGACATGAAGACAAACATCTCTTGAAACCACACAATCGTACGATTAAACAATAGCAAAATAAGTAATATAAAGACATATTATAATGATGAATGGTATAAATCAAATGACAAACTACATAAATGACTAATGATGATTTAAATTATTATAAAATTAAATAGAATAAAAAAACTCAACACTGATGTATGGTTGCTCTCTTGAATATTACATACAATAAGACAAATTGTATTTAAGCATTATGTTTTGATATTTCCGCCATGGAATAAAAATAAAAAGGTAATTGCAACTTTTTATCTTACAATTCTGACTTTTTTTCTTGTAATTGCAAGTTATAAAGTTAGAATTGTGTGATATAAAGTCAGAATTGTGATATAAAGTCAGAATTGCGTGATATAAAGTCAGAATTGTGAGATATAAAGTCAGAATTGCGTGATATAAAGTCAGAATTGTGAGACATAAAGTCAGAATTGCGAGATATAAAGTCAGAATTGCGAGATATAAAGTCAGAATTGTGAGACATAAAGTCAGAATTGTGAGACATAAAGTCAGAATTGTGAGATATAAAGTCAGAATTGTGAGACATAAAGTCAGAATTGTGAGATATAAAGTCAGAATTGTGAGATATAAAGTCAGAATTGTGAGACATAAAGTCAGAATTGTGAGACATAAAGTCAGAATTGTGAGACATAAAGTCAGAATTGTGAGATATAAAGTCAGAATTGTGAGACATAAAGTCAGAATTGTGAGACATAAAGTCAGAATTGTGAGACATAAAGTCAGAATTGTGAGATATAAAGTCAGAATTGTGAGACATAAAGTCAGAATTGTGAGACATAAAGTCAGAATTGTGAGACATAAAGTCAGAATTGTGAGATATAAAGTCAGAATTGCGTGATATAAAGTCAGAATTGTGAAACATAAAGTCAGAATTGTGAGACATAAAGTCAGAATTGTGAGATATAAAGTCAGAATTGTGAGACATAAAGTCAGAATTGTGAGATATAAAGTCAGAATTGTGAGATATAAAGTCAGAATTGCGTGACATAAAGTCAGAATTGTGATATAAAGTCAGAATTGTGATATAAAGTCAGAATTGCGTGATATAAAGTCAGAATTGCGAGATATAAAGTCAGAATTGTGATATAAAGTCAGAATTGTGATATAAAGTCAGAATTGCGTGATATAAAGTCAGAATTGTGATATAAAGTCAGAATTGCGTGATATAAAGTCAGAATTGTGATATAAAGTCAGAATTGTGATATAAAGTCAGAATTGCGTGATATAAAGTCAGAATTGTGATATAAAGTCAGATTTGTGATATAAAGTCAGAATTGTGAGACATAAAGTCAGAATTGTGAGATATAAAGTCAGAATTGTGATATAAAGTCAGAATTGTGATATAAAGTCAGAATTGCGTGATATAAAGTCAGAATTGCGAGATATAAAGTCAGAATTGTGATATAAAGTCAGAATTGTGATATAAAGTCAGAATTGCGTGATATAAAGTCAGAATTGTGATATAAAGTCAGATTTGTGATATAAAGTCAGAATTGTGAGACATAAAGTCAGAATTGTGAGATATAAAGTCAGAATTGTGTGATATAAAGTCAGAATTGTGAGATATAAAGTCAGAATTGTGTGATATAAAGTCAGAATTGTGAGATATAAAGTCAGAATTGTGATATAAAGTCAGAATTGTGTGATATAAAGTCAGAATTGTGAGATATAAAGTCAGAATTGTGATATAAAGTCAGAATTGTGAGACATAAAGTCAGAATTGTGAGACATAAAGTCAGAATTGTGAGACATAAAGTCAGAATTGTGAGTTATAAAGTCAGAATTGTGAGATATAAAGTCAGAATTGCGAGATAAAGTCAGAATTGTGATATAAAGTCAGATTTGTGATATAAAGTCAGAATTGTGACATAAAGTCAGATTTGTGATATAAAGTCAGAATTGTGATAAAGTCAGATTTGTGATATAAAGTCAGAATTGTGATATAAAGTCAGAATTGCGTGATATAAAGTCAGAATTGTGATATAAAGTCAGAATTGTGATATAAAGTCAGAATTGCGTGATATAAAGTCAGAATTGCGAGATATAAAGTCAGAATTGTGATATAAAGTCAGAATTGTGATATAAAGTCAGAATTGCGTGATATAAAGTCAGAATTGTGATATAAAGTCAGATTTGTGATATAAGTCACAATTGCATGATATAAAGTCAGAATTGTGATATAAAGTCAGATTTGTGATATAAAGTCAGAATTGTGAGACATAAAGTCAGAATTGTGAGATATAAAGTCAGAATTGTGATATAAAGTCAGAATTGTGATATAAAGTCAGAATTGCGTGATATAAAGTCAGAATTGTGATATAAAGTCAGAATTGCGTGATATAAAGTCAGAATTGCGAGATATAAAGTCAGAATTGTGATATAAAGTCAGAATTGTGATATAAAGTCAGAATTGCGTGATATAAAGTCAGAATTGTGATATAAAGTCAGATTTGTGATATAAAGTCAGAATTGTGAGACATAAAGTCAGAATTGTGAGATATAAAGTCAGAATTGTGTGATATAAAGTCAGAATGTGAGATATAAAGTCAGAATTGTGTGATATAAAGTCAGAATTGTGTGATATAAAGTCAGAATTGTGAGATATAAAGTCAGAATTGTGTGATATAAAGTCAGAATTGTGAGATATAAAGTCAGAATTGTGAGATATAAAGTCAGAATTGTGTGATATAAAGTCAGAATTGTGAGATATAAAGTCAGAATTGTGAGACATAAAGTCAGAATTGTGAGACATAAAGTCAGAATTGTGAGACATAAAGTCAGAATTGTGAGTTATAAAGTCAGAATTGTGAGATATAAAGTCAGAATTGCGAGATAAAGTCAGAATTGTGATATAAAGTCAGATTTGTGATATAAAGTCAGAATTGTGACATAAAGTCAGATTTGTGATATAAAGTCAGAATTGTGATATAAAGTCAGATTTGTGATATAAAGTCAGAATTGTGATATAAAGTCAGAATTGCGTGATATAAAGTCAGAATTGTGATATAAAGTCAGAATTGTGATATAAAGTCAGAATTGCGTGATATAAAGTCAGAATTGCGAGATATAAAGTCAGAATTGTGATATAAAGTCAGAATTGTGATATAAAGTCAGAATTGCGTGATATAAAGTCAGAATTGTGATATAAAGTCAGATTTGTGATATAAAGTCACAATTGCATGATATAAAGTCAGAATTGTGATATAAAGTCAGATTTGTGATATAAAGTCAGAATTGTGAGACATAAAGTCAGAATTGTGAGATATAAAGTCAGAATTGTGATATAAAGTCAGAATTGTGATATAAAGTCAGAATTGCGTGATATAAAGTCAGAATTGTGATATAAAGTCAGAATTGCGTGATATAAAGTCAGAATTGCGAGATATAAAGTCAGAATTGTGATATAAAGTCAGAATTGTGATATAAAGTCAGAATTGCGTGATATAAAGTCAGAATTGTGATATAAAGTCAGATTTGTGATATAAAGTCAGAATTGTGAGACATAAAGTCAGAATTGTGAGATATAAAGTCAGAATTGTGTGATATAAAGTCAGAATTGTGAGATATAAAGTCAGAATTGTGTGATATAAAGTCAGAATTGTGATATAAAGTCAGAATTGTGAGATATAAAGTCAGAATTGTGAGATATAAAGTCAGAATTGTGTGATATAAAGTCAGAATTGTGAGATATAAAGTCAGAATTGTGATATAAAGTCAGAATTGTGAGACATAAAGTCAGAATTGTGAGACATAAAGTCAGAATTGTGAGTTATAAAGTCAGAATTGTGAGATATAAAGTCAGAATTGCGAGATAAAGTCAGAATTGTGATATAAAGTCAGAATTGTGAGACATAAAGTCAGAATTGTGAGACATAAAGTCAGAATTGTGAGACATAAAGTCAGAATTGTGATATAAAGTCAGAATTGTGAGACATAAAGTCAGAATTGTGAGACATAAAGTCAGAATTGTGAGACATAAAGTCAGAATTGTGAGATATAAAGTCAGAATTGTGTGATATAAAGTCAGAATTGTGAGATATAAAGTCAGAATTGTGATATAAAGTCAGAATTGTGAGACATAAAGTCAGAATTGTGAGTTATAAAGTCAGAATTGTGAGATATAAAGTCAGAATTGTGATATAAAGTCAGAATTGTGAGACATAAAGTCAGAATTGTGAGACATAAAGTCAGAATTGTGAGACATAAAGTCAGAATTGTGAGATATAAAGTCAGAATTGTGAGATATAAAGTCAGAATTGTGTGATATAAAGTCAGAATTGTGAGATATAAAGTCAGAATTGTGATATAAAGTCAGAATTGTGAGACATAAAGTCAGAATTGTGAGACATAAAGTCAGAATTGTGAGTTATAAAGTCAGAATTGTGAGATATAAAGTCAGAATTGCGAGATAAAGTCAGAATTGTGATATAAAGTCAGATTTGTGATATAAAGTCAGAATTGTGATATAAAGTCAGATTTGTGATATAAAGTCAGAATTGTGATATAAAGTCAGAATTGCGTGATATAAAGTCAGAATTGTGATATAAAGTCAGAATTGTGATATAAAGTCAGAATTGTGATATAAAGTCAGAATTGTGTGATATAAAGTCAGAATTGTGAGATATAAAGTCAGAATTGTGATATAAAGTCAGAATTGTGAGACATAAAGTCAGAATTGTGAGACATAAAGTCAGAATTGTGAGACATAAAGTCAGAATTGTGAGTTATAAAGTCAGAATTGTGAGATATAAAGTCAGAATTGCGAGATAAAGTCAGAATTGTGATATAAAGTCAGATTTGTGATATAAAGTCAGAATTGTGACATAAAGTCAGATTTGTGATATAAAGTCAGAATTGTGATATAAAGTCAGATTTGTGATATAAAGTCAGATTTGTGATATAAAGTCAGAATTGCGTGATATAAAGTCAGAATTGTGATATAAAGTCAGAATTGTGATATAAAGTCAGAATTGCGTGATATAAAGTCAGAATTGCGAGATATAAAGTCAGAATTGTGATATAAAGTCAGAATTGTGATATAAAGTCAGAATTGCGTGATATAAAGTCAGAATTGTGATATAAAGTCAGATTTGTGATATAAAGTCACAATTGCATGATATAAAGTCAGAATTGTGATATAAAGTCAGATTTGTGATATAAAGTCAGAATTGTGAGACATAAAGTCAGAATTGTGAGATATAAAGTCAGAATTGTGATATAAAGTCAGAATTGTGATATAAAGTCAGAATTGCGTGATATAAAGTCAGAATTGTGATATAAAGTCAGAATTGCGTGATATAAAGTCAGAATTGCGAGATATAAAGTCAGAATTGTGATATAAAGTCAGAATTGTGATATAAAGTCAGAATTGCGTGATATAAAGTCAGAATTGTGATATAAAGTCAGATTTGTGATATAAAGTCAGAATTGTGAGACATAAAGTCAGAATTGTGAGATATAAAGTCAGAATTGTGTGATATAAAGTCAGAATTGTGAGATATAAAGTCAGAATTGTGTGATATAAAGTCAGAATTGTGTGATATAAAGTCAGAATTGTGAGATATAAAGTCAGAATTGTGTGATATAAAGTCAGAATTGTGAGATATAAAGTCAGAATTGTGAGATATAAAGTCAGAATTGTGTGATATAAAGTCAGAATTGTGAGATATAAAGTCAGAATTGTGAGACATAAAGTCAGAATTGTGAGACATAAAGTCAGAATTGTGAGACATAAAGTCAGAATTGTGAGTTATAAAGTCAGAATTGTGAGATATAAAGTCAGAATTGCGAGATAAAGTCAGAATTGTGATATAAAGTCAGATTTGTGATATAAAGTCAGAATTGTGACATAAAGTCAGATTTGTGATATAAAGTCAGAATTGTGATATAAAGTCAGATTTGTGATATAAAGTCAGAATTGTGATATAAAGTCAGAATTGCGTGATATAAAGTCAGAATTGTGATATAAAGTCAGAATTGTGATATAAAGTCAGAATTGCGTGATATAAAGTCAGAATTGTGATATAAAGTCAGAATTGTGATATAAAGTCAGAATTGTGATATAAAGTCAGAATTGCGTGATATAAAGTCAGAATTGTGATATAAAGTCAGATTTGTGATATAAAGTCACAATTGCATGATATAAAGTCAGAATTGTGATATAAAGTCAGATTTGTGATATAAAGTCAGAATTGTGAGACATAAAGTCAGAATTGTGAGATATAAAGTCAGAATTGTGATATAAAGTCAGAATTGTGATATAAAGTCAGAATTGCGTGATATAAAGTCAGAATTGTGATATAAAGTCAGAATTGCGTGATATAAAGTCAGAATTGCGAGATATAAAGTCAGAATTGTGATATAAAGTCAGAATTGTGATATAAAGTCAGAATTGCGTGATATAAAGTCAGAATTGTGATATAAAGTCAGATTTGTGATATAAAGTCAGAATTGTGAGACATAAAGTCAGAATTGTGAGATATAAAGTCAGAATTGTGATATAAAGTCAGAATTGTGATATAAAGTCAGAATTGTGATATAAAGTCAGATTTGTGATATAAAGTCAGAATTGTGAGACATAAAGTCAGAATTGTGAGATATAAAGTCAGAATTGTGTGATATAAAGTCAGAATTGTGAGATATAAAGTCAGAATTGTGTGATATAAAGTCAGAATTGTGATATAAAGTCAGAATTGTGAGATATAAAGTCAGAATTGTGTGATATAAAGTCAGAATTGTGAGATATAAAGTCAGAATTGTGAGATATAAAGTCAGAATTGTGATATAAAGTCAGAATTGTGAGACATAAAGTCAGAATTGTGAGACATAAAGTCAGAATTGTGAGTTATAAAGTCAGAATTGTGAGATATAAAGTCAGAATTGCGAGATAAAGTCAGAATTGTGATATAAAGTCAGATTTGTGATATAAAGTCAGAATTGTGACATAAAGTCAGATTTGTGATATAAAGTCAGAATTGTGATATAAAGTCAGAATTGTGATATAAAGTCAGAATTGCGTGATATAAAGTCAGAATTGTGATATAAAGTCAGAATTGTGATATAAAGTCAGAATTGCGTGATATAAAGTCAGAATTGTGATATAAAGTCAGATTTGTGATATAAAGTCAGAATTGCAAGTTATAAAGTCAGAATTGCGAGATATAAAGTCAGAATTGCATTTATATCACACAATTCTGACTTTATAACTCACAATTCTGAGAAAAAAAGTCCGAATTGTGAAATAAAAAGTCACAATTACCTTTTTTATTTTTGTATTTTGTGACAGAAACAAGCTTCCATAGTTTGCTATTTGCAGTTAGGTTCATTTTGACTGGCAAACATCAATAATTACTTTTAATAGTAGTGTATAGAACCCACAACAATAAAAAAAGTGAGATTTTTGACGTCCTCGGTTTACAGAAATCCGGTCACCTTAATATGCGTGTTGAAGTTTTTGGCAAATTAAATGCCACAGTCCTTTTTCTCTGTTCTCTAATGTAGCACAGATTTTCTATTTTGACTGCGCAGACTGCCACGTTTTATTAAAAACCCATCTTGCCAGTCGTGAAGATGCTTTGAATTGTGTTTTAGAGCTCTTTAATTCAAGATCACTAGTTTGATTTGATAAATCATCTCTCTCTCTGTCTGTAGAATGGGTGGGATCCCTGCGGTCAGTGGTAAAGGAGAGAGACTCCTGCTCTTCATAGGCATCATAGACATCCTGCAGTCCTACAGGTGACACTCTTATAACTCTATACTGGAACGCATTTGTTCATAAAGCACGCTTCAAATCGGCTTCTTTCTCTAAAGCAGTGTGTCGAAGATCCAAGAGTCCAGTTTTAACAATTTGTGTATTGTCCATCTTAAATAGTATGCATGATTGCAATATAAAAGAGTATGATGTTTCCTGGATGAGATAATATTTCTGCTGGTTTTCAAAGTATTGTCTAAACATTAGCATTTTATCATGCACAACCCTTTCCAACGTTTTTTAAAAATGTTATGAATGTGATGTGAAGCTGTTGTAATGAACTCGTGCATGTAAACACAAATCGTATGTAGGAGTCTGTGGTCAAGACAGATTTATGTTATATACACTCTAAAAAATGTTTGGTTAAAAACAATCCAAGTTGGGTTGAAAATGGACAAACCCAGCAATTGGGTTGTTTTAACCCAGTGGTTGGGTTAAATGTTTGCCCAACCTGCTGGGTAGTTTTATTTAACCCAACTACTGATTAAAAATGACTGTATGTCTGGCTTAAAATGAATCCAAAATATGTGAGAAATTAAAAATCAGACACATAATTACTAGAGGCAACAATAATAATCAAAAAGTGAACATTTATTAATAAGCAATTTAATAAATGTTTATTGTTTATTATTCATTATCTTATTAATAAATGCTCATTTATTAAACATATTAATAAATGTTAATTTCCAGCATATTTTGGGTTCATTTTAAGCAAGCAATACAGTCATTTTTATACAACAGTTGAGTTAAATAAAACTACCCAGCAGGTTGGGCAAACATTTAACCCAACCACTAGGTTAAAACAACCCAATTGCTGGGTTTGTCCATTTTCAACCCAACTTGGGTTGTTTTTAACCCAGCATTTTTTAGAGTGTACATTTTTTTTTTTTTAATTCACATCTGCCAGATTTAAGTGCAGTTTTCATTTGCCACAAATCTGCTCTGTTCTCTAAAATCACATGATAATGCTCACATTTTATAGAATAAAGCAAAGCTGTCAAGATATGAATATACACTCTAAAAAATGCTGGGTTAAAAACAACCCAAGTTGGGTTAAAAATGGACAAACCCTGCTAATAGCTTGTTTTGACCCAGCAATTGGGTTAAATGTTTGACCAATCTGCTGGGTAGTTTTATTTAACTATTGTGTAAAAATTACTGTATTGTTGCTTAAAATGAACCCAAAGTATGTTGGAAATTAACATTTATTAATATGATTAATAATTAATAATAATAAGTTTAATGAATAATTAAACAATAATGTTAAATTGCTTACTAATAAATGTTCACCTTTTGATTGTTATTGTTGCCTCTAGTAATTATGTGTCCAACAAATTTCCAATATACTTTGGGTTAATTTTAAGCAACAATACAGTCATTTTTAAACAATAGTTGGGTTAAATAAAACTACCCAGCAGGTTTGGCAAACATTTAACCCAATTGCTGGGTCAAAACAACCCATTAGCAGGGTTTGTCCATTTTCAACCTAACTTGGGTTGTTTTTAACCCAGAGTGTTTGCTTATCTTTTTTTGTGTGTGATCTGAGTGATTTTCAAACGAGCATCATACCTGCTTAAGATTTAGATTTATAATTTAAATTTAAATTAATTTTTAATATATATTTTTAAAAGTTATATCACATTTAAGAGCTAGATGTAAGATTTAATAGTTTTATATATATTGATATATAAAAAAATCATTATTTATTAAACAGGAAAATATTATATGTATTAAATGAAATATTATATGAAAATATTATTTGCAAAATTGTAGAAATATTTGTTTTAAGCTAATTAGCTTTTTTAATTATTTTATTTTAAGTTGCATATAGTGCAGGTGCCCTGTTGTTTTGGGATAGATATTTTCTCTTTCATTCTGCTCCTCTGCCTGCATTAGTGTGTGTTTTTGCTCTATTGCTGAGTCATTAAGACTGCATTAAGTTGCAAAAAATAAATCCAAAGCTCTCCCATCAGGATACTCAGCAGTGTGTGGCTCTGTGAATCTGTGAGCTGACGTCTGTCTCTCTCGTTCATGCAGACTCATTAAGAAGCTGGAACACACGTGGAAGGCTCTGGTCCATGATGGGGTGAGAAACCCAGAAAT
The DNA here is from genome assembly GCA_036281575.1 of Ancherythroculter nigrocauda. Taxonomy (NCBI): domain Eukaryota; kingdom Metazoa; phylum Chordata; class Actinopteri; order Cypriniformes; family Xenocyprididae; genus Ancherythroculter; species Ancherythroculter nigrocauda. The sequence goes on along the minus strand of VTFQ01000008.1, from coordinate 46,438,190 downwards.
ACATCATCATCTTCACAATTATAATGTGTCATAGTCCTCAGAGCATTAATACACATCACCTCCATCTGCTCTCATACATGTACATCTGTATAAACACAAACCGTGACGGCACAGACAAGACTTAAAGAGGATTTTTTACATTTTTATCTATCTTTAGTGTGTAATGTTGCTGTTTGAGCATGAAAACGTCCCTCCAGCAGGAGTTCTTCTCTATATCAGTGTCAGTGTTTCTGAACTCCCTGAAACGCCTCCATTGTAGTCTTGAGTTTTCTTCACAATATTCCTCATTTAAATAATTCATACGCAGAATAAAGGGGCGGGGCCTGGTTGAGTTAGTTAGTAGTGTGTTGAAACTGGCGGTTATGGTAAGGGGCGGGACATTTCCCAAACACCAATCACAACACACTGCTCCAGCTGACCAATCAGAGCACATTGTGCTTTTCAGAAGGAGGGGCTTCATAGAGACAGGAACTAAACAGAGCGTTACTGACAGACTGGGAAGAGAGGAGCTGCAACAATGGAGAATATGAGGAGAATAATCAACCTGTTCTAGCAGAGCCTGAAAACAACATCAAGACTTTGAGAAAGGGCATAATATGACCTCTTTAATGTGTGGAAGAGAATATTGAATGTGGTAATCTCACCCTGTGCCCTCCTTTATTAATGCATGAGATGTTTGATGTATGTGTGTGTGTGTGTGTGTGTGTGTGTGTGTGTGTGTGTGTGTGTGTGTGTGTGTGTGTGTTCTGGAGATTCAATGAGACAGTAGATAGACTTTGATAAGGATCACTTGTGTTTGGTTTCGCTGTAGATCTCGAGTCTGAGAAGACATCTCTTTCCATTCGCTTTCCAACTTCTGTTTCTTTCTACTTTATTTCCAGTCTGTCTTTTTCTCCCCAAATACTTCCACGTTACTAGCAAATACTGTTTACTAAAAAAAAATATATATATATATATATATATATATACACACACACTACCACTCAAAAGTTTGGGATCGGTAAGATTTTTTTTTCTTTGATGAATAGAAAGTTCAAAAGAACAGCATTTATCTAAAATACACAGTTTTGTAACATTTTACACTACCGTTCAAAAGTTTGGGGTAGGGCTGTCAAATGATTAATCGCGATTAATCGCATGCAAAATAAAAGTTTGAGTTTGCATAATATATGTGTGAGTAATGTGTGTAAATAATATGTATATATAAATACACACAAATTAATGTATATATTTAAAAGATGTTATTTATGTACAAAAAATGTATTTATATATAATATAAATTATATAAAAATATAAATAAATACATATACTTGTAAATATTTCTCAAATATATACATGGATGTGTTTGTATTTATATATACATAATAATTACACACAGTACACCCACATATATTAGGCAAACTCAAACTTTTATTTTGTATGCGATTAATCGTGATTAATCATTTGACAGCCCTAGTTTGGGGTCAGTAAGAATTTTTATTTTTATTTTTTTGAAAAGAATTTAAAGAAATTAATACTTTTATTCAGCAAAGATGCATTAAATTAATCAAAAGTAACAGTAAAGACATTTATAATGTTACAAAAGATTAGATTTCAGATAAACACTGTTCTTTTGAACTTTGTATTCATCAAATAATCCTGAAAAAAAAAAATATTGTACACAAATATTTTGTACAATTGTAAACAATAAATGTTTCTTGAGCAGCAAATCATCATATTAGAATGATTTCTAAAGGATCATGTGACACTGAAGACTGGAGTAATGATGCTGAAAATTCAGCTTTGCCAACACAAGAATAAATTACATTTTAAAATATTTTCAAATATTTTAAATTGTAATAATTTTTCACAATATTACTGTTTTTACTCTATTTTTAATTAAGTTAATGCAATCTTGGTGAGCAGACGAAACTTCTTTTAAAAACATTAAAAATCGTACCGATCCCAAACTTTTGAGCGGTAGTGTATATAGTATAAACATCTATGTATAATAAATATAAAGCTCTTTTGCATTAAGCAGTGACTTTAAAATAAAATAAAATGTGTTGAATTTTCATGCAAATAAAAAAAAAAAAATCTAAAATTAGGCTTCAAGCTAAATTTAGCTACTAAGTATAATAATATACTACCCGTGACCCAAGCAGATGAATTTTCTTAACCTTTAACCACTAAATGACTGTGATTGGTCAGTCGTCACCAGCGCAGCTTACGTGACTCTTCAGTCGCGGTCTGAACCTCAGTGATGACACTGACAAGCTTTAATAGAATAAAAATAGTCCAAATAAGAGATTTGTTATTATTTAAACCCATTTTGTCTGATCAATACATGTGAATGTCCACTCAGCTCACATCTCTCCTCCGTCTCACAGGACACTGTCTCCGTCCACCGGCCGAACTTCTACGCTGACCGTTTTTTCAGGTTCATGAGCAGCACTGTGTTCAAGAAAAGCACTTGTGAGTACTGACCGATAGAATTAGTGTGAAGTTCAATTTAAATAAAGAGCCAATGGAGACACTTAATATAGCTTGTAATCTAATAGAAGACATTCTCTGGTTTCTCCAGCACTGAAGGCTTCTCCTGCTAAGAAGGGCCGTGTGGCGCTGACCGTGCCCAAATTCAGCGTTCCCGGAGCGGCTTGGTCGGCCAGTCAGCTGCCCTCAGAGAGAGACCAGAACATCTATGATCTGAGAGGAGCGCGCAGCTTCCCCGTGCTGGAAAACGATGGTCATTTTCTTACTTTTGTTCTTTCCTTATGTGCATTTATACTGTTTTTTTTTTGTCACACTTTAGTTTAGGTTCCAATTCTCACTATTAACTATGATGTTTGCCTCAATAAACTCCTAATTACTGCTTATTATTAGTTAGTAAGGTAGTTGTTAAGTTAAGGTATTGTGTAGGAGTAAGAACATAGAATATGGTCGTGCAGAATAAGGCTTTAATAAACAGCTAATATCCTGGTAAGATGCATGCTAATAAATAAATAGTGAGAATTGGACCCTAAACTAAAGTGTTACCATGTTTTTTATCATCTGAAATGTGCTGTGGCTTATATTACAAAGCAGCTTATATAATACAATTAACAATGAGCATGCAAAACATTCACAAAGAGCACATTTGGATTTTTAAATAGGAGTTGGAGTTTATAATAAATATTAATAATGAATGCCAGTATAATTAATGTTTGTTTTATACTTATATTTTTTCATTCCTGTTCTGTTAAATTTAAAATATTTGTTGTGGAGTGAAGGGAACTAAAATGCATGTTTATAATGTTAGTAAATGTTTCATTTTATTTACTGGTATTTCTTATTTTTCTCTCAAAAACGCCATTTTGACAGGTGAAACTTATAGTCAGGTACAACTTATTTTACGGAAAATATGGTAGTTTTTTTTTAAAAATGCTAAATATTTATTGTACGACATGATAACTGGACGCCACTTTCTGAATTAAACATGCAACAAACATAATGCAGTCATGTGACAACAATGTAGCATTTTTTTTAAATTCTTTTGAAAGTTTGACATTTTTTGTTACATAATTTCAAGTTATGAAAAAACGTTCTTCTAGTAACGTTAATAGAATGTCTGTTCCAAGTTATCTGGTTTTTAATAATGTTCTGAAAACGTTATTTATACATCGTTCATTGAACTTTTTTCTGTAACATTTTAGTTGGACAGTCATCTAACATTTTTTAAATGTAACAGCTTACTTCGGAACATTCAAAAGTAACATTCCCCTAATGTTTACAGAATGATAAAATAGAATGTTCCATAAACATTTTTAAACTGAAACTTAAACGGGATGTTTTAAACGTTCAGAAATAACGTTTTCATAACTTACATTAACAAAACCTTCTTAGAAGATATTTTTATTAGCTGGGAGATTGTTTTTCCTCTGTTTTTCATGTGATTGTTTGTTCTTTTCTCTCAGGTCTGCAGTCTTGCACTCCTCCGTCATTCGAGGAAGCGACGACAGCGTCTGTGGCCACAACTCTGTCCTCAAACACCTCCATATCTATCCCAGAACGCTCTCCATCGGACACCACAGAACACCCGCGCTACAGGTCAACACCTCACCATAAATCAGCTTATTTAAGCAGTTTATTTCATTTAGCTAACACGAGGCAGCATACGAGCTCTTCAGAGAAGAAACAACTGTAACACTTCACCTGAGGCCTTTATGTGCAAAGTTAAAATGCATTATAATATTTGCAGAATCTTTGTTACATCTAATATTGCATGTTTTTTAATGCATTATGCTTTCTAAAGGTGTGATAGTGTATAGATAAGTATTATAATTGTGATTACAATTATTCATGAGATCATACAATGCATTATATGGTGCATTACAAGGCATAATTAATGCATTTTATAATGTATTAAAGTAAAGTGTTAACACAACAAATACCTGCTTTATTCTGACCGCATGCATCTGTGAATATCTTGTGTTCTCTTTTGTCTTCACAGAAGACACACACTGTCTCTGAAAGATGGCGAGGGAAGGTGAGCTTCATTTGCATTACTGTATTTTGTTGACAAACCATATTAAACTGTGGCATTACATGCTCACAATAGCTAGTTCACTGATCACACTGTGCAGCATTTTAGTCTTATTTTTCAGTGCAAAAATATAAACATTCTTAAATCAAGAAAAAGAGATTTTGCTGAAAACAAGGCAGATATTTGTTATTGTTTTAAGCATAAACTCACTGATTTTTGATACATTTTTCAGAAAACAAAACTGAATATCTTCAGTCATTTTGCTTCACAAGTCTGTTTAGATATTTGTGCTGGAAAACAAGACAAAAACACTGAGGGAGAACATCATTTTTTGCAGTGCACTGCCAAAGTCAGAGGACCCAAAACCAGTGTGTTCAGTGAGTTTAATCTGCTTGTTTCCGCAGGACGCATGAAGTGGTGGACGTCCACGAGGAGGAGCAGCAGACGATCACTGTGCAGGTGGAGGTGAAGAGAGAGAGAGAAGAGGATGAGGAGGAGGAGAGAGATCAAGAGGAGCTAGACGTCACGCTGACACAGTATGTGCAACATTACCTTCGTCAGAAATCACATTAATTACCGTTATGTGTCTAACGAAGCGATACCTTTGTGCAGCGTTTACCTCAGTAAGTTGACCGAGTGGATCTCTGAGCTGGTGCGAGTGAGTGGAGGCGGGGCTAATTTGCATATTCATTGAATGCAATGTACTGTAAGCATCTGACAGATGCAAAAATGTGTGTGTGTGTGTGTGTGTGTGTGTGTGTGTATGTGTGTGTAAGGGTGATCATCCTCTCAGGATTTATTTTGGGAAATTGACCAGATGTACATTATCCTTTACCAAGCAACTCTGCATCCGAATTAGTATGCAAGATTAAGATTAGTGCATTCAAAATCCATACACTGAAAATAGTATGCCAAAGGATTGTTTGTTGTTTCTGGTGGATTTATGAAAGATGCATCCGTTTTTTGGGCTGAAGAGGTGGATCATGTGATGCGGTCTCTCTGAGATCCAGGTGTAGGATGTGTCCGTATGGTCCGGAGGGCTTTAATGCAGACCATCTGCTTCTGTCCCCTGCTGCTCATCTTAAACACTCAAACACTCGCTCTCAGCACTTTTCGTTCTTTATGGAAACTGGTCAGGTTTGGCTGCACATGAATGTCAGGTCAATGATATGAATCAAAGTCAACTAAAGTGTTTTTAGAATCACAATGAGATTTATTTAATTTAATTTAAGGAATTTCTCTTAGTGACCGAAGAAGCTTCTAACAATGAGGCACAGATGATAAAAATAAAATAAAGTGAATAGAAAATATATTATATAAATGATTACAGATCATTATATTACATATGTGAACATTTGTTATACATACAGTAGTGGTGAAAAGTGATGTCTGGAAGGGATATTTATTTTTTATGACCCTACAAGTTTGACAATCGAACAATTTTGACAATTAAACAATCGAAATATGAGGAAAATATTTTATATTTTTTAAATATTTTAATTATGAATGAAAAATAAAACACTAAACTTGGTTAAGGTATTTATCTGAAAATTATTTGTCAAAAAAGTCAAACTACAGCTACAGGTTTTATGCAAAAAATGCATAGAAAAAGTAAAACATTTTGTTGTTTCTCTTATTTTTTCATATGTTCATAATTTCTTTGTATGACAGCCCAGTTTGACATGTTTCATTGCTTTATCACAAATACAACTATGCAATATGCTCACAAAATCAACAAATTTTTAACAGTATTTGAATAAAGAGTGAAGATGTCAATTTTCCACGACTTTTGCCCACTACTGTATATATGTGGTATAACTTTTGTATAAAGCATGTTCCTCAAATATGCTTTATAATAAATTGGTCTCTATGAGCAGGCGGCAGAGATACACGTCTGAAGGGACCGTCTGAAAAGTGCAAAACCCAAAACCCTTTTGCTCATTTTACATTATGAAAAATACTCAATAACTTCACTGTAACACACTGTACTGTCACCAAATTCAGTTCATACATCACTGCATTATTTGTGTGCATTATTAACGTATGTTACTAACTGAAACACTACTGCCAGCCAGCGGGACATTAAAGAGGAAGTGTTTGTCCGAGCTCACAGCAAGGGAACGATTATAACTTTGCGTGGGAACGCAAAAGATTTGAAAAAAAAAATCCTCCCATCCCAAATTTTTTTTTCCACCAGCACTTAAAATTTCCTTCCTATTTTTTTCCACCACCACGTCTCTTTAGTATGGAAGAGGATTAGGGCCAAGCAATAATAAAAAAATAAAACCATCTCGAGATTAAAATTGTTAAATTACAAGAAAAAAACTCGTTAAATTTCGAGAAAAAAGTCGAAATAAAATGTTGAGAATAAACTCGTTATATTACGAGAAAAAAAACTCGTTAAATTACAAGAAAAAAGTCATTAAATTACGAGAACAAATTTGTTAAATTACGAGAATAAATTCGTTACATTAATGACTTTATTCTCAACATTTTATCTCGACTTTTTCTCTAAATTTAACGCCATTTTTCTCATAATTTAATGAATTTGTTCTCGTAATTTAACGACTTTTTTCTCGTAATTTAACGAGTTTATTCTCAACATTTTATCTCAAATTTTTTCTTGAAATTTAACAAGTTTTTTTCTCATAATTTAACGAATTTGTTCTCGTAATTTAACGACTTTTTTATCGTAATTTAATGAGTTTATTCTCAACATTTTATTTTGACTTTTTTCTCGAAATTTAACGACTTTTTTCTCATAATTTAATGACTTTTTTCTCATAATTTAATGACTTTATTCTCAACATTTTATCTTGAGTTTTTTTCTCTTAATTTAACAAGTTTATTTTCAGCATTTTATCTTTATTTTATCTACAAATTCGTTAAATTATGAGAAAAATGTCGTGACTTTTTTCTCAAAATTTAACGACATTTTTCTCATAATTTAACAAATTTGTTCTCGTAATTTAACCACTTTTTTCTCATAATTTAATGACTTTATTCTCAACATTTTATTTAGACTTTTTTCTCTAAATTTAACGAGTTTTTTCATGAAATTTAACAACTTTAATCTCAAGATGGTTTAATTTTTTTATTATTGCTTGGCCCTAATCCTCTTCCGTACTTTAGGGGCTCCGCAGTATATAACTGGTTACTAGGGTGTTCTGGCTGGTTTCTAGGTGTTTTATTTTTACTGTCTCAAGTTAAAGGAGTCCATCCTCAGATCAGTGTTATGGTTTGCAGGTTATTTAATCCAGTCATTCCCAAACTTTTTTTTGTCAGAGCTAAAATACCTTTTTAAAGATGAGATTTTAAATTAATATTTCAATAATTTAACAACAGTTCTCGTTTAATGGTCGCATGTCTGGTAAACAAATAAAATTAATTTTACATTATTTATTTAATTATTAGCTTTTCACCCCTAATTTCACCAACATTGTTTTACATTTCACACTTATCATGAAAAGATTTGAGTCTTAATAATTTCTGACCGTATTTGTCCTCTTTTCTTCTTTTAGTGCAGCACAGCAGATGGAGGTTCCTCCTCCAGCACCAGAGATTGATGACCTCGTCCAGGAAACAGCCGCTTCAGCACTCGTCTCCCAGGAAGCACTTCCTGGTGACACAACAGCCCAGACAGCAGTTCCCCTGGAAACAGCTCCTCTGCCTGAAGCCGGGACCCTCAAAACAGCTCGGGCCCCTGAACCAGCAGAACAAACCCCTGACCCGCCCTGCTCCAGCCCGCACACGCAGCGTCCCGACACGGACAGACGGCTCTCAGAGACCCAGAGCCATGAATCGCTGGATGAAGAGGTCGCAGCATCCACTGACATCTACTTTGTAAGTGTGAGCATGATTGCAGGATATTAAACTGAATCCAGATTTACTCTTTCCAAAGTGACCCGTTACTTAAATGATTAATCCGGCTGTGAGGTGTTTAAGAACTTCATCAGGTTTTGTTTCGGTGGTGATCTGCACAAATACTGGATATGGATAGCTTAATGGTGTTATTTTCATATTGAATTTATGAAGTATTACATACAGGGTTCCCACAGTCACAAAAATAAATACGGGATTTTAAATTTGTGCTGGAAAAGTGGATAAATGATATTTTAGTATTAATTGTATACCATTATAGTATTTATTAATATTTTGAATTCGCTTTTTAATTTTAGTTTTAGTAATTTATGTGCTTGTCATTTTATTAGCTTTTTATTTCTATTTAGCTTTAATTTATTTTTTATTATAATTTTTGTACTTCTACTTAAAGGCAAAATTTCTAATTTGAATTTTACGTTTTAATTTCTAAGTTTAAGTTTTTCATTTAATAATTACATTTCATTTTATTTAATATATTTAAATATTATTATTATTTTATTTCAAATTTATTTCAATTTATTTTTAAAATAATTTTAGTTTTAGTTTTCCAACAACACTGGTGGATAAAATGGAATAAATCTTAAAATTAGTGCTATCAGATCAATTAATCACGATTAATCGCATCTAACGTGAAAGTTTGTAAATATATAATATATGTATGTGTGTATATTAGTGTGTGTGTGTGTGTGTGTATATATATATATATGTATATATATATATACACACACACACACACACACACACACACATATTTTCAAACTTTTATGTTAGATGTGATTAATTGCAATTAATTGATTTTACAGCACTACAAATATCTTAAATATTAAAATCATGATATTTATGTAGTGAAAGTTACTAGTTATTCTCAGCAAATGTATAATATCATATGAATATAATATTTAAAATTATAGAACCTCTTCTATAATGCTCTTACTGAGTGCAGTCTGTGTGAAATGATTTATAAAATTTGATTTTTATAATATTATTATTTCATCCAGTGATCACAACAACTGAATAGGAAACTGATATAGGAAATGTCATGGAAATGCATTGTTTAAAAGGATTGGAACCCTGTATTTACTGTCAATACAAGATATTTTAAACACTTAACACCTTCAAAACATATATGTTTTACAGTTTTTTACTAAAACAACATATCACAAATGCGATCCATTGAGTGTAGGTTAAAAATAACAACCTTTAAGTAAATATGCACCTAGTTTTGGTCACTTTATGTAGAGTGGGGCTAACTGTAGATGACATGTTTCACAGAGCGCCAGTCTGGATGATCTGGTGGAGTTATGAAGGTAACATGCATGTGTAAAAGTGTCACAGTCTCTTTCTCCTCTATCATTAGAACTGATTTTCTGATCGATGGATATTAATATTAATTCACAGACTGTGTCCTAACCACATGACGAGCGTTTTGTGTCCAACACTGAATGCGCTGCTCAGTTTGACCTGATTCCATTGGTCGTCACGGCTGGTTAGGACACAGTGTCAGTGTGTGGTGAAAATGTTTTGGTGGCGTGAGGGATTTAGCATGAGGCACAAAATGTGTCAGTCCTGTCGGAACAGTGAGTGTGTGTGTGCGTGCATGCATGTGTGTGTGCGTCACACACTCGTACTCCTCATATGTGGCGTCTCTCTCCCTGTTAATCTCATGCTGTCGTTTCCTCTCTGTCGGGGATAATCACATCTCTAATTTCCTTTCTTTTTTTAGTTTCTCTCTCTGTATCTCTCTCATTGACTTTCCATTTATATATTTCTTGTTTTCAGAAGTTGCTGGTCATATTTATTTTTGGTGATAATCTGGATGCTTCTTTAAAACTATATGTCAACATGAAACGCTACATGCAACCAATTTGACTTCTTTAATGTGACATATTTCTGGGGAAAAAGAGAGCGGGATTTGATTTCATCCCTCAGGAATTGATTATCTGGTGTATAGTGAATCTATATGAAGCATTTTCATTTTAATAATGCAAATTCAGTATTGGGTGTAATGCATTACTAAGTTATTATTAATTACTGTAATTTAATTACTTTTCCCTTGAAAAAGTACAGTAAGGGATTGCAATGTAATTGAATTAGTTACTTCTGATGTAATTGCATTAAATACTGTACAGACTATAGAACAATTCTATATAAAACAATAGTGTTTTTGACATCAAAATTTGTTGAAATGTATGTTTCTAATGTAATCTTTTCCATCTAAATATTTTGATCAGTTCAAGAATAATTTATGCAATTTTACATTATTTATTAGTACGAATTAAAATAGCAGTTTCATGTCTATCCTTGTTTTGTTTAAGGTTGATATGAGATTTAGAAAGTAATTAGTAATAAGTAATGCAATACTTCTTAGAGAGAGCAATTACACAGTAATCTAATTAAACTTTTGAAGATCTAATTAGTAGCTATTAATTAATTACTTACCCAAATACTTCAGCCTGATGTTGTAATAGATTTATTATTCTTGAAGGTGGTTTTAAAATAAGAGGGATTGAAGAACAGGAACATGATTTAAGTAAAAATTGATTTTCATGTTGGCATAAATCAGTTTCATTCATCATCATGATCTTTTTTCTGTCTCTCTCTCCATTCCATCTTTTTTTTTTACTCATTCCCCATTTCCTGTGCATGTGTGTGTGTGTGTGTGTGTGTGTGTGTGTCAGTACGCTGAAGGCAGATATTGGGTTTATTCCCCCGTCCTCCAGCGGAAGCTCAGTTCCTACAGTATCGTAAGTGAGCCGATCCGAACACCTGACAGCAGGACGTCCCAACCGCCTCCTTCAGATCAAATATAGTCCATATATAACACAATATTTAATTAAATTTGGCATTGCCATTCCTATTACAATCTTATACAGACCCGTGGTTGGGAAACCCTGCTGTAAACTTTAGTTTTAGGCATGATTTTAGCATCACCTTTTTCATGTCTTAAAATACAGTAGATCGCTTTCAAGTGTAGATCTTAAACAAGGTCAAGTTAACACCCGCTGACTAACTAAAACATGATATGGTACTGTCCATGTAGGGTTAGTAGTATGCAGAGATTAGTACCTTTCGTAGTAGTGTTTGCATCCATATATTTCTGAGCAGAAATATAGCAGAACCACAGACAACTAAACAATGTTTGAAATGGAAAACTAGCTTACTGCATGCTAAACATTATATATTAATATAGTATGTGAAACAGTGTGCAGTATGCAATACATTTCAGACAATGTGCTGTGCTGTTTTCATGTTTAATTTGTAGTCCCAGTTGAAGATGATTTAATCTTCTGCAATGGCCTGTGGTGTTCTGCAGGGCTCCGTGTTGGGACCAATTTGGTTTTCAATTTATATGTTACCTCTTGGATCCATCATCTGGAAACATTATAGAAATTTTCACTGCTGTGCAGATGATTTACAGTTATATTTATCACTGCAGTCCAATGATCTGACCAGCGTAGATGCTTAGCAGATATAAAAAACTGGATGGCTTGTATATTTTCTGTATAATATTTTCTGCAATTAAATGTTGATATAATAATAATTAAAGTCAGTTTGAGTCATTAAAATAACACTGATTGAAATGCTATTATAGTTTTCATTAATAAAAGTCAGTATTTATGTTGTTTTTTGTCATTTTTATGTATTTTTGTGGCTTTATTATTTTAGTACATTAAGTTAAACTAAATGAAAATAGGATACATTTACATTTATTTTATTTTAGTTAGTAAATAAACATTATAGTTCACATTTATTGTATGATTTTAGTTTCATTATGATATTGCATGCATGCATACAGAAAACGTGCATACTGCACACTGTATTGCATACTGTCAAAATAGTGTGTTTGTGTTGCATTTCACTGTTTTCTGTCGTTTTATTCTCCCACTAAATGTTGAATGTCTTTTCTAGTCACCTCATGCTTTTGCTGTCTCTATCTCTGTCTGTCTGTTTCTGTTTCATGCCGTCTGCACTGCTCGGCCCTGCCTGTCTCTCTGTGGTGTGTGTGTCTGCCTGTGCATGTCTCTGGCGCCCTCTGCTGTGGCGGCGGCGCGTCTGCAGCCTCCAGAGGAGAGGAGCTGGATGTACTCACCCCTGCATTATGGCTCAGAGCCTCAGCCTGTGTCCGATGGCGAAAGCGACACAGTAAGTGTGTGGGGTTCAAACCAAAGCACTTCCCGAAACGAATCCCTGCCCATTCAGAGAACTCTTGAATTTAAGATCTACACCTTTCCAGAGAACTCATTTATTAATCTATTCATCATCAAAAGAAAATCATACCCCAAAACATGAAAACTTTCATTATTGACGTATTTGTGTATTTTCCAAAAGATTTATTGTAAATATGACCATGTTTATTTTTGGGTGAACTGGTCCTTTAAGGCAAGACACTGCAGAGATTTTGGGCTGTTTGGCTTTCCATAATGTGTTGTTTCAGACTAGTTGAAAGAAACCATCCAAAATACACCTTTGAGTGTTTTATTACATTTTATCTATGAATTCACATCTGTAGATTTCTATTGCAATGCATATCTTTAAAGGTGGTGAGTTTGAATCAGAAATCTCCACTTCAGCAGCTTTACATACACTGTTTTATTCATATATCATTTGACTAATTTATTTAACATTTTATTTCAAAAACATGGTAAAAATGTATTTTCTGGGAGGGCATTGGACTGGTATAATTCATATTTGTTAAACAGAACATTTGTAGTGTCAGTTAGAGATGATTTATCCTCTTCTTCTACAGTCAACTTGTGGTGTTCCACAGGGCTCCGTGTTGGGACCAGTTTTGTTTTCAAAACCTCTTGGATCTGTAATCCGGAAACATATGCATTTATATGTTTTATAGTTATATGCATCACTTTGATCCAATGATCTGACATGCTTAGATGCTTAGCAGATATAAAAACTGGATGGCTTGTAATTTTCAGCAAATAAATACTAATAAAACTGAAGTAGTGATAATCAGTCAGGGCTCTAATAAACTCAGATTGAGTCATCTCTTAATAAGGTGTTCCCCACTATTCAGCAGGTAGTGAAAAATTTGGGTGTTTATTTTGACACAAATTTGAATTTTGAACATCACTTTAAGACACATTCATTCTTTTATTTCATCTCTTCTGGATTATTGTAATACCCTGTTTTCTACTTTAAATCAGCTCACTTTATCACGGCTTCAATTAGTACAAAATGCCACTGCTAGATTATTGACAAACTAGATCTTTTAATCATATTACTCCAGTTTTAGCTTCATTAAATTGGTTACCAATTAATTTTAGGATTGTTTTAATGACATTTTTATTGACATATAAAGCACTACATGGTTATTCACAGTCCTATTCCTCCTCCTGGGTCGACATTTCATTCAGTAACGTTAGGCAGTTTTGTTTGCTGTTTAATGTTTGATGATCACGTTATTTTACATGTGCGTCAGCAATGCATCTATTGCTCGTTTCTGTTTCTTCTTTGCTTGTTTTTTGATCCGGTCTTTCTGTACTCTTTCAGAAGATGCGTAATAGCGTCCCCTACCGTATAACAATGAAAATGCGGATTGCCTGAAAATTCCATCAATGGTGGGAAAGAGTTAATTAGATACTGCCTTATTTGCATATGTAAACATAGCATTTCAGAAAACTTGTAAGACAAAAAATGTTTGCAATTCTTATCAACTGTGGAAGTATGGTGATATCTAATTTTTTGCCCTATTGACCTGTGGTGTCCTGCCTTAAAATGAAAAGTGCTGCTGTAAATGCAACAGTGAGTCTGGCTTCAGACGTTGCTCTGAGCTCGTTTCATGAAGACGCCCGCAGCTGCTGTTAATGAAGTGCTCAGTCGGGTCACGTTCAGCTCCGCTGCAGCTTTGGCTATTTTGAGTCACCCTCCATTTCCACGTCTCATCTCATATGAACACACTCACACCGGAGGCTGTTCTCTCTCTCTCTCTGTGTGTGTGTATGTCTTGAAATGTGGCTGTGTGCAAACAGTCCAAGGGCATGCGGATATATGTGTGTGTGTGTTTGCAGTTCATGCAGTTAATAAAGAAATCTCATTTTGCATACAATCTGTACTGTATAGTATGCAAGATTAGGTTTGTTGCACCCCAAAGTGACGTATGCTTTGAAAAGTTGTGCCTGGATGGTGTGCTGTTTCTGAAAGCATGCATTCATTATTTTTAGCCTAATATGCACCATTGCGCTAAACTTAACTTCACTTGCTGCCTTAAGTTTTTAAGTATAATCAAATTGGCTCTACAAGTCATTTTAACTTAAATCACATTAAGCTGACTTAAAAAGTGGAGTTGAATCTCGTATAATGTATAATACGGAGCCCCACACATGACATGCAAGAAAAACAAAGTAAATCTTGTGCATGATTTACTAATTCATTCCCTCCATTTACTAAATCGTGTGAACGTTTTACTATTTTGTTCCCTCAATTTGCTAAATCATGCACATGATTTACTCATTTGTTTTCTCGATTTATAAATCATGTGCATGATTTAGCCTACTAATTTTTTCCTGCATGTCATGTGCGGGGCTCTGTAGTATAATAAAAGAAATTGCTTAAATCATTTTGATGAGTTAAAGTAATGTGAAATCATAAGTTGACATGACTTACTGATCATATCATTTTTTACATGGAAGTTTGGGCCTGTTTTCAGTTGAATGTGAGACAAAAGCTTTGCATTTTTATGACGGTGTGAATTTATCTAGATGCTAATGACTAAATGATTTAAAAATTCACAATATCACACCTTTAGATAAAATGGATTAAATTTAGATAATGAATTATAATAATATATATTTAAATATATATATATATATTTAAATATATATTATTATAGAACATTTATAACATTAATATTGTTAAGTATATTATATTATATTTAATATTATTATATTATATTTAAAATTAATTGTGAATAGCTATTTATATGGAATACTGTCAAATGAATTGCATCATTTAGATGATAACACCTAAATATATAATTTTATATATATATATATATATATATATATATACACTGCCCTCCAAAAGTTTGGAAATACCCCCGGCAAAGTGTGGTTTTGGACGATATCAGCATAAATCCTTATCATTTTTTGGTGCAAATACATTACAGTAACTTGACATTATCATAATAATTTTCATTTTGATTCCATAATAATGGCAATATATACATGTCAAAGTCAGACATGTCCCTTTGCCAGTTGATGCTGGTTACTGGTTTAAACTTGGCCCAGGTTTGTGAAATATTTTTGGGTCAGCACACCTTAATAGCTTCAACAACTGATTGCCAATTAAGTTTAGAATACAATGAACCAATCAGAACCCAGTTTAGGTCAGATAGCTGCTAATGCTGGATATTTTGATGAATGGAAAATGTAAGTTTTTCTATGTATAAACTGTTTATGTAATAAAATTATCACAAATTAAAAAGGATTCATGCCAATATTGTCCAAAACCCCACTTTTCTAGGGCGTTTCCAAACTTTTGGAGGGCAGGGTATATATAATATAAAAAATACAATATAAAAGTCTGTAAGTAGTAGCAGAATTTAAGGAATTCATTTGGATGGTAATGCCTATAACATCTTTAACCAGTCATTAAATAATTCTAGATAGATGCTTACATTTACATCCAATCAGGAATAGTTTGCAAGACGAGGGTCTGAGGTATGAAGATGCAGTTTTTTGATATGATCGTCTCACTAGAAACTCACTGTTTGAAAGCATGCACTTGTATGTGCATATAGAACTTTGTGAAATTTTTTCATTAACCTCTGTCTGTCTGTGTGTCTTTCTCTGTGTACAGTAATCTGGACGCTCAGTAGAAACTGAGACGAGAGCTCTTGCTGTGACGTGAGGTGATCTCTACTGCCGGACTGCTGAACAGCTCTTCAGGATGGATTCTGCTCTTCTGAGTAACATCAAGTCAGGAAAAAGAAAAACGTGTTCCTTTTCTACCTGGGTGCCGCTTCCCAATGGATTCCCCTCAAGAACAACGTTATCTCTCAGTAAATCCAGTACGTGTGTTTGTGAACCCGACCATCTCAACGTTAGTGACGTGCATCGACTCCCTGAAAAACATCTCGTCATGTTGCATTGCAAGTTGTGGATGTCCCATAATGCACTGAGATTACACTACCTGTCTTCAGTCATTCCATGAACACAATGTGTCCGTTCCTCAACGTGTCGGCTATCCTGAAATCCATGCATCCAGTGTGGAGCTTCGTCATTATGCAATATGAACTTTCCCCGTGATCGCATGTGATTACATGATATATTTTTATTTTGTGTACATCGGAGATGTTCAGAATGGAATATAGTTAAAATGTGCGAAACAAATGTAAATGTTTGAGACTGAACCCATTACTGCAGATGTTTGAAATCATATAATCTGAGACTCGAACCTGCTGTGAAGCCACTGGACTCTCAACATATCAAACGTCATCAGCCACACGAAATCAGGTGTGAATCGCGAGTCTTTTTCTATCAATTTCTCAGTCAGACGTGCTCCTTTTTGTATATTTCTTTCTCTGTATTTTTTCATAAGAGTTTTACTATAGATCATTGTTGGTCTGTTTTAGATGGTCATCATTAAAACATGGTGAATTCACTCTATCCTGGTCAACGGCTGCAGAAAATCAATCATTTAATCAATATTTTTGTCAAGTAAAATGCCTAAACATCCTTAAATCAAGAGAATTATATTAAGACTTTTTAGAGAACATGTATTTTTTTTTTACTTACACTACTGGCAAATTATTCTTATTTTAAGCTATTATTATTATTATTAATAAAAATGATTTTATTTTAAAAAAATCCATATTCTGTTCAAGGAATAGGAATCTTTTATCCTCAATTTTATGGATGTCTATTAATTGTTTATTTCTTATTTTAAGCCATTATTATTAATAATATTATTATTATTGCCAGTTAAGTATGAAAATACTTGATTCAAGATCTTATTTTAAGGATGCTTAGGTAATATTAATGCTTTTACATAATTCTGTTTTCAAGCTTTATTCCATTTCAAGGAAAAGTTTCTAACATAGTTTTTCTTTTTAAGATAATGTTTTATTTATTGTCATCTTTTATCTATGTAATATTATGGATGTCTATGAAAACTTTATAGTTTTTTATATTTTTTTAATGTCTTTTAGTTGTTTTTAAGGCTAATTTTAGATGTGCTGGATCTCATAATCATGATTATCTGGTTCAGAACAGACATTTATATATAAATATGTATATAATAAATCTCTTTTCCGGTTCAAGTAACTTCAAATGAAAATGAAAATTGGATTTAACTTTACAGACAGACAAGGTTAAGTGATTTTATTCCGACACACATCAGCACATGTAATGTTTTCAAGTCTTGTGGCAATACTTTCAAAACTGTATTTTAATGTTCATGTTTGTGCAGCGCTCCATAGACCTCCATTATAAGTGCATTAATGTAAATGTGTGTTTTTGTTGCGATGTGTGCTGAAATTACTTTCTCTGGCGGTGCATCATTTTTATTGAACCTAAAACAATTCTTTAACATTCAGTTTGGATTTTGCAGAATAAAATTGCCTTATTTGGAAAGCGAAACATCAATTTGATCAAATCCGTCATCAAAATCGGTCTATATTTATCATGATGTAGTATAATGTACAATATGTTTTAAACCGTAATCACGTATTGTATGTCTGAAGTAATAAGAGTTTTATTTTTCAGGCTGCATGTGTGGATTTTGTGGTCCTGAAGGTCTGTCGCTCTTCAGACGTCTGCTGTAAAGCTCTAGTGTTTGAGTATATGATGTACAATCTTCCCTCAATAACGTGTGTGAGTGTGAGGCTGTCTGTGTATGACTGTAGATATTTTTGGTTATTTGTTTCAGGAAAGTCTTGCTGTACTTTAGGCGTCATTTCCATGAGACTCAGTGCATGTGTCGACAACGAGAGACATTGCTGAATATCTGTAACCGCCCGCGTCCATCTCTAACACGAATCATTGATGGCCTGTGTGTTTGTACAGATCATTAGCTGGTAATGATGTAAAGACAAAAGCTACAAATAAAGTCTATATGGAAAATAGATGTTTCTTTACACTCTCTGTGATGTTGCATTGAAATGAGATTCACATTATGTTTTGCTCTTGATTATTTTGTGCGAGTGCATCTGTTTCTCATCACAAAAAACATGTTTAGTGTCTTGAATGGCATGCAAAGACTCATATATGGGTGAATAATTTTCATCCTCTCCCAAATCTTTGTTTTAAAACGGCAAATTTAAATTGACAATTAAATTGACTTAATGTATGTTTGTTTTTTTTAGATATTTTTTATTATTATTTGTTTAATATTTCAAAACCTGCTATAGAAAGTTGTGTTTGTATTATGTGTAATATCTGCTTCTAATATGTCATATAGGCTATGCAGACTACTAAAGATTTTAAAAAGTTTTAAACATGTGAACATCTTTTTTGTCATGTTATTTTTCATTCTTGTGTTTTCCGTGCAGTGATGACCTGAAGAAACCTGTTTGGTGTTTTTCATGTTTTTGAAAGAAGTCTCTTCTGCTCACCGAGGCTGCATTTATTTGATCAAAAATACAGTAAATACGGTAAAAACAGTGAAATATTATTACAATTTGAAATAGCTGTTTTCTATGTGAATATATCTTAAAATGTAATTTATATCTTGTGATCAAAGCTGAATTTTCAGCATCA
Organism: Ancherythroculter nigrocauda; assembly: GCA_036281575.1. Classification (NCBI taxonomy): domain Eukaryota; kingdom Metazoa; phylum Chordata; class Actinopteri; order Cypriniformes; family Xenocyprididae; genus Ancherythroculter; species Ancherythroculter nigrocauda. Next base: position 46,419,095 of record VTFQ01000008.1, on the reverse strand, counting down.
TTACTCCAGTCTTCAGTGTCACATGATCCTTCAGAAATCATTCTAATATGATGATTTGCTGCTCAAGAAATATTTATGATTATTATCAATGTTGAAAACATTGTACAATTTTTTTTTGACATGGAACAAAAACGAACTGTGATTGGTTGTTATTTGGCACAGCGCCACCTAGTGGTCATGAGATATGAAAATAGCTATTTTTGCTTATAACTAATATAAATAATTGATTTTCTTTTTCAAACTCCTCAAATTTGAGTCCAATCACCTTCAGCCCACGCCAGCAAAAAGTTATGCATTTCGTGTTGATAGATGAAATGTTTTCATATACAGCAACAATGATTTAGATGGCATAATGCCAAACATCTGAGGTCATATCTCTGGAAAGATTTGACATATTGACCCCAAACTTTATGTAATTGTCACCAAAACACACTGACCACACCAGAGAAATTTGGTGTTGGCACCACCTACTGGACAAAAGTACTAAGCAATTATGTCACATTGCAAGTGATTGTATTTATGGGCTTTCAACCCATTTTGCTTAAAACCGTCTCCAAATGTCTTTACTCATTTTTGCAGTTGGTCTGATGTTCGCTCTGCCTCTGTGGTGCTGCTTGCAGCTATATTTATTACAGGTTATACCGTCGCTGGTGTGAACAGGCTTTTAGTCCTGCTCTCCCACTATCTGATGTCATGTACTGTGCTGTTTTGTCCTATAGTCTGCTGATGGCAGTGGATATGACACAGACGCCCTGCTGACTGACCCGAGAGCAGCGTCTCTTATCAGCGCTCACAGGCTTCCTGCAGTGAGACTGAAAAAACACATTCATTTACATTCATATCTTTCACAAACCACACCCAGCCAACAGGGAACGTTCTCAGAACTTTGGCTAATGTAATGTTCAGGCAAGGTTCTCTCAAAGTTCTGAACAAACGTTCTTTCAGTAACATTAATAGAATGTTCGTTCAAAGTTGTCTTTAAAAATGTTCTAAAAACATTATTATACATCATTCGTGGAGCGTTTTTTCAGAAACGTTTTTTAAACGTTATTATTACTTGTTTCAGAATGTTCAGAGAACAATCAAAAGTACAATTTAAAAAAGAATTGTTGGTTTAACTTTTAAAAAATTGCCTGCCTTAAAATTTTGAGTTCATTGAAATTAAAAATTTGAGTTAATATAATGAAGGTGATTGGTTTAATCAACAGAAACTCAAAATATTGTTATCTGAACCACATTAATTATCTAAGTTGATTTGACAAAAGAAAAAATGTTATAAAAAAATCATGAAAATAATTTTTTAATATAACATTCCCATGTTTGCAAAATGATAAAAATGGAATGTTCTCTTAAAAATAAAAAGTTTTTACATTTTTTTTTAATGGACGTTTTGAATGTTCATAACTTATTGGGAACGTTAGCAAAACATTCTTAGAATTGAGAACAACTTTCTGTCCTAGTTTTTACTAAAACAACAACAAAAAAATAGTGAATAATTGTCATAACTATTTCTTATAACAGAAGTGCAGATGTGTTTTTAAAAACAACCAAAATTCATTCATATTGCTGTCAGATTACAGATTTTCCTTCCGTTATTTTCCAGACTAGTGTTTAATGTTTGTTTATCATTTAGTATTTTTTTTTAACTTTTTTATTTTAAGCATTTATTATTATTGCCAGTGAAGTATAAAAAATACTTGATTTTACCTATAATGCATTGCTCTGTTCAAGGAGAAAGGGAAGTGATGTCATACTATATAATTTCATGTGTACATGATGCATAATTGACGCAACATTCCAGTATTCACAATTTAAGCATTTTATTTTTAATTTGAAAATGTTGATAATTACAAATAGAGGTGTGTGTGTGTGTGTGTGTGTGTGTGTGTGTGTGTGTGTGTTCACAGCGAACCTCCAGACCAGCATTCATGAGATTTCAAAGAGACACTGAGGTGTGTATGACAAAAATGAACCTACACATATTAAAAAACAATGCATACAAACAAAACAAATTCCCAAAAGAACTATGCATAAAAAATGAAATGAACAGTGCTGTAAGAGATGAGCTCTGCCTACAGCAGCTTGATTTCTGCTCTTGAGTTTGCTCATCTGTTAGTTTCCACATGAGTGTGTTTGTTTGTTAGTTTGTCTCAGAATCCAGTCATAAAGAAACATGTTGTGGGAAGGTGAGACTTCCGCTCTGTTGTAAATGTCATCCACCTCCAATAGTGTTCCACAGACAGGGATATAAAGCTCATATATCGCACATTTAAATGCTTAGATCTACCCAGCTGACAGGGAACGTTCTGCCAAGGTTCTCTTAAAGTTATGAACGCTCTTCCATTAATGTTAATAATGTTAATAATTCAGTTATCTGGACTTCAATAATGTTCTGAAAACGTTAACATAAAAACATTGTTTATACATCATTCATGGAGCATTATTTTCTCAAATGTTCTATTTAGACATTCATCTAACATTTTTTAAATGTTACTTGTTTCAGAATGTTCACGGAACATTCAAAAGTAACATTCCCAATGTTTAAAGAAATCTAAAATGGAATGTTCAGTTAATGTTCACAAAACCAAAGCATTTTTAAAAAACTGGATGTTTGGAACATTTGGAACGTTTTCATAACTTAATGGGAACATTAGAAAAACGTTCCAAGAACATATTTTTGTTAGCTGGACAGCAGCTTTACTAGTAACTTTACTGATCAATGAAGAATATTAATGTCAATCTCAAGAAAACATGTAAATTTAATTAAATTTTTTAGGATACAATTCTCATTAGGTTAATGCAAAAACATTTTACCTTTGAGTATCTTTTGAGTATTTCGTATTGTATTCAATAGTATATATTTATATTCAAAAAACACTGTGAAAATTTTAAAATAATAATAAAAAAAATCTAATAATAACAACAAGATTATTCAGCTGCTTTATGAAAAATATTATTAATTTTAATTTTGGAGTGAAATATGGCGTGCACATGATCTTGAGATTTTTTTGTCCATGTCTAATATTTTCTCGCATTGATAATCTGATAAACCTGACTTTCAGTCTTGAAGCCAATAAACCACAGCGCAGTCAGATACTGGAAAACTTTACTCATGTCAGTCGTACGTGTGTATGTGAGTGGACAAGCTATCAAAAAGAAAAATATACATATATATATTACACAAATAAAGTTGAGAACATTAGCGGCACGACGTGTGGAGGGAGTCGGAGATGAGTGACAGGTGGGGCTGGTTGTCATGGTTACAGGTTTTGGCAGCACTGCAGTTTGTTGCCTTTCTGGCCGTCTGTAGTCGGTGGGACGCTGATGTCCACCACGTTGTTTCCCGGCGACTCGTCGTGGGCTGATCGGTCAGCGATTTGCTTCTGTGATACAATGCGATAAATTTCTACAGATGCAGGAGAAACGGAGAGAGAAAGAGTGAGAGTGGAGAGTTACGCATCTAAAATCTGATTGGATGAGCCTCGTTCATAGTCACTGTAAAATAGCTTGATATAAGATATTAATCTGTTGATTATCATAAATCCATTACTGAAATAACTCTCAATCAGTGTTAGTATAATTTGTATACTATTATAGTTTTTATTCATATTTTTATTTTTATGTTTTCAGTTTTCATTTTAATTTAATTTTTTCATCTTGTTCCATTTTGTATCTTGTTCGTTTTTTTTTAAAATACTAATTATATATTATTACAGTTTTATTTATATTTTTAATTAGCTTTTTTTCATATTTTTATATTCATTTTAAAATATGGGTTTTAGTATTATTTATTTACTATTATAATTTTTATTTATATTTTTAATTAGCTTTTATATTTGTTGTCATTTTTCATTTTTAATGTTTTTTTTTTATTAGGTTTTTAAAAATATTACTATAAGGGTTTTAGTATTCTTTATATACTATTATAGTTTTTATTCATAGTTTTAATCAGCTTTTATTTTTATGTTTTCAGTTTTCATTTCAATAGGTTTTTTTTTTATCTTTCTTTCATTTTATTAGGGTTTTTTTTATAAATATTTCTAAACAGTTTTTTAGTATTATTTTTAGACATAGTTTTTATTTATATTTTTAAATAGCCTTTATTTTTTGCTTTCAGTTTTAATTTTCATTTTTAATGTATTTTTTTAACTTTTCCATTTTTATTAGGTTTTTTAAAATATTAATATATATGTTTTTTTCAGTTTTAGTTTCTGAAATAAAACTTTAATTTTTGGACAATTAGTAATTTTAGTGCTTCAACTTAGTTCAGCATTGCTAAAGTTTTGCATGTAATATTTATGTTTTATTTTATTTCAACTTTATTTAAAGTAACTAAATATGTTTTTAAATTTTTTTGTTAGTTTTAATTAATGATAATAATAACCCTGCTCTCAATATATTACAGTACATATTACATTTTTGAGTCTGTGAATGTGAAATGCAGTGGGTTTTTTGTCAGTGTTTGTCATTTGTCATCTATATAAAAATATTATTATTTTTTTTTAACTGTGTTATGCTTTGGGTTTGAGAAAAGCGCATTAAAAGTTAAATGTATTATTATTATTATATAAATTATATAAATAATTATGAATTGTATCAAAATACTGTAATTGAATCACACTGAATCATGGCCAAATGTTAGTCTTGACGATGCACTGCATCATTTAGTAAAGAATCGTTATGGAATCGCATCATTGTAAGTGTGAATATATGCACTCCTATCAAAAATATCTCTCTAAAATCCCTATAATTCCTGGCAGGCAATCACAGCTTAGCAGATGGCAGATGCTGCACTTTTAAAGTTGCATAACTATTGTAGCTGTCCTGGGAATCATGTTAGTTGGTTTATTGCTACTGTGAGGAAGCGTTTCATTAGACTGTAGCTCATATGTGTGTGTGCTGTACCTGTTAGAATGTTCTTGAACGCCTCCTCCACGTTAGTTGAATCCAGAGCGGAGGTCTCGATGAATGACAGGTTATTCTTCTCTGGAAGCAAGAAGAAGGTGTTTAATATCACCTGCTTTTAAAAATCCCCTGAGAACAAAACAGACTTCCTTCATGAAACACAAGCTGAAAGAATTAATGTGCAAGGTTTTTGAAAGAAGTCTCTTCTGCTCACCAAGGCTGCATATATTTGATCAAAAATACAGTAAAAAATTGTGAAATATTTTTTTGCAATTAAAAATAGCTGTTTTCTATGTAAATATATTGTGAACTGTAATTTATTCCTGTGATCAAAGCTGAATTTTCAGCATCATTACTCCAGTCTTCAGTGTCACATGATCCTTCAGAAATCATTCTAATCTAATCAATTGACATAATTCAGTAAATTACTGTAAATTAACTTAATCAATTTAATTTACCACAAATTAATTTAATTATATAATTAGTAGTAAATAATCATTGTCAAAGCACCGTACTAACAATCTAAAATGCTCTGTATTTTCTCGGCAGCATTGCATTATGCCACCCAGGATCAAATAAACAAAAGGAGCAGCAGTAGTGCAGCTCTGGTAACGTCACACCCCTCCTCGGCTCTTCAGAGGGTTCGGCGCGTCTCTGGAGCTCGCTGTACCTGCGAAAGCGCGCGCCTCGTCGGTGGGCACCGCTCTCAGGTGGCGCAGGTCGCTCTTATTCCCCACCAGCATGATGACGATGTTGTTGTCGGCATGATCTCGGAGCTCTTTCAGCCAGCGCTCCACGTTCTCATAGGTCAGATGCTTGGCGATGTCGTACACCAGCAGCGCGCCCACCGCTCCACGGTAATACCTGCACAGAAAATGAGAAGCACAGTTTAGCGTTGGAAGTGGTGTTGTTAAAAGGGTTAGTTCACCCAAAAAGGAAAATTCTATGTCGTTCCAAACCTGTAAGACCTTCGTTTTTGGGTGAACTAACAATTTGAGGCAAGCATCACTATTACTATTACTCATATTTTTAGTTCATGATATGAACAAACACTCTTCCAGTAACGTTAATAGAACGTTCATTCAAAGTTATCTGGTCTTTAAGACTGTTCTCGAAATGTTAGCACAAAAACTTTATCTAAATTTATACTGCAGGGCTGCACAGAGTTAAATCAGCTCTGCTCAGAGTACATTTGCTCGCTTTCTAAATAGCGTTAAAGTAACACTGAAGCAGAGTTAAAGTTAATGAGATAATTAACTGATTAATTAAGTGATGATTGAGCATTAGTGATGAACACCTGCTGTTAACAAGCAGAATCACTGAAGAAAAGAGAAACACAAGAACTAGAACTGACTTCAGCCACAGCCTTCGATGAAATCAACTGAAGATAAAAGAAGCAATTAAATCTTTTAAGAGTTTTAGATGTTGATGTTTTATTGGTCAAGGTAAAAAGAGATCAGTGTTTGCTTTAGTTGGGATCTTGACCCTTGACTTCCTATGTTAGATTTTTCTCTGCAACAATGTATATATTGTTGTAAACCAGTGAGGTCAGCTCTTCGAAGAGAGCAGATATTAGCTGCTTTTGTATGATGAGTCATTGTGAGCTAGACTGATTGCATCCAAAGTAACTAATGTGCTTTGTCATTTGTTTCTTTAGGTTTTGCATTACCATCCCTGTGAAACTACAGCATGAGAATAAAGTGCAGCAGCAAACAGTTATTGTGAATGATTTTAAAACCATGTAGTGCATAAAAGATTTTGAGCCTGATCGGTAACAGTTGTTCATCACTGAAGCATTACAGTTGCATTTGTTTTTTGTTGCAGTTCTCTAAGATGTGAATCTCAGTGAATAAACCAAAAGAGAGAGAGAGCGAGAGAGACCACTTGGTGATGTTCATGCAAATGGCTTACAAGCAGAAAACACAAGCTGATCTGCTCCTTCAAGCTTTTCTGCAATGCACATTTTCTGCAATGCACAATGCACAGTGTTTGCTGTGAAACACTAAATTATTTTAACAAATATAAAAGGGAAGCAAGGGCCCAATTAAAGCAAACACTGACCACCATGATGGTGGCATTATTATTATTATTATTATTATTATTATTATTTTGGCCAATAAAACATCAACATTTATCCTCTGTTAATTCTCTATAAGAGCTTCTGTAGACAAATGACAGAAATAAAGTCAGTCTGGTTAGTAATAAGTGAAGCTGGTAATGCTGTTTGTGAAGCTGTTTAATCAGATCTTGAGAGATTTAGGATACATTTACATGACAACGATATGCTTAAAATGGAGAAATTTGTTTCTTTGAGTTTTCCCAAACAGACGACAACATTGTCAAAACGATCCCCATTCATACGAATCCGTGAAAATGACTAAAAATGCTGTATTCTGCTGGCAGGCCATTAGATGGCGATGAAACACTATAAACTGAACGTTTAATGTGCATGTGCATGACGTCATTGTTTTCACCGATTTGCGTTTTTGTTGTTTACATGGAGACCGTTTTCAAAAGCTTGCATTTTCAGACCACCAAAACACCGTTGTCGTGTAAATGAATGGCCAGAACCCATACAAAGTTTTCCGTTTTTAGTTGAAAACGGTGTCGTGTAAACAGCCCCTTAATGTCTTCTTTTATCTTCAGTTGATTTCATCTAAGGCTGTGGCTGAAGTCAGTTGTAGTTTTTGTGTTTCTCATTCCTTCAGTGATTCTGCTTGTTAACAGCAGGTGTTCATCACTAATGCTCAATCATCCCATAATTAATCGCTTAATTGTCTCATTAACTTAACTCTGCTTCAGTGTTACTTTAACATTATATAGAGAGGGACCAAATGTACTCTGAGCAGAGCTGATTTAACCCTGGGGATTTTGCTGTGTGTCGAATGGCTGAATCTGATTGGTTGACGTACGTTCTAATTATTTCCATGTTTTTTTTCCACAAAAGTATGTTTAATTATGTACGGAAAGCACATCCTCTCTTTCTCCTGCTCTCTCTCCCACTCAAACACACACAGTACCACAGAAATGTGTTGTTAGCGCTGCTCAACTTAAAAGCTACATGACATTTCTCACTAGTGAGGTAATAATAAAGGCGCTGTTCTTGAAGCAGATAAACTTTTTGCTATTACTAAAGACGCTGCTGCCGCGAGAGACGCACAGACTCGGGTAATTCACACACACCTAATCTCTCTCTCTCTCTAATAACTGTTCAGAGAACATTCAGAAATAACTTTTTCATAACTTAATGGGATCATTAGCAAAACGTTCTTAGAATATATTTTTGTTAGCTTCAGTTAAGATCAGTGAATGATTTTTTTTTTTGTTCTTTGATTAACATTAATGACAGGCACCACGTTTATTAGGCTGCTGTCACTTTAAGACCAAAATAATGTTACACATCCGTTTTCTTTCTCATCTGTTTATGTTCCCTTAAGACTAATCTGACTGTGTTTACACAGATATATTGACGTAATTTTGTGCATATTGGTCCGTTCAAGCACAAGGAAATGCGAAAGAGAAGTCCATTTTGGCTCGTAAAACAAAATCAAAATCGTCTTTTCGAATCCCCGGTTCTTGGAAAATTGGAACCCAAAATCTCAATACCCAACCCTAGTCTTTATATGGGTGCAGGTACAGTATATGGGGGGGCTCTTCTCTACAAAAGGGAGCCCGGCAGAAAACGTTTGGGAACCACTGGTCTATATCAAGGTATTTGCCATCTGATAGATGACTGTACTCACGCAGAAGTGATGGCCCTGTACCGTTCCTGCCCTGCCGTATCCCAGATCTGCGCTTTTATCGTCTTGCCGTCCACCTGAATGCTTCTGGTGGCGAACTCCACACCTATCGTGCTCTTGCTTTCCAGGTTGAACTCGTTCCGTGTGAAGCGCGACAGCAGGTTACTCTTCCCGACACCCGAATCTCCGATGAGAACAACTGCAAAACAGACAGTCTGAGATCCCTCCATAACTTCACAACTTAAAGGAATAGTTCACCCAATAATGGAAATTATCCTATAATTTACTCACCCTCAAGCCATAGGTGAACACAATCTGAGTTATATTAAATAATATCCTGGCTCTTCCCAGCTTTGTAATGGCATTGAGTTTTTGAAGCTCCAAAAAGTGCATCCATCCATCATAAAAGTAATCCATACGACTCCAGTGGGTTAATAGATCCCTTCTGTAGTGAAGCAAAGGGCTTTTGTAAGAAGAATATCCATATAAAACTTTATAAACTATAATCACAGGCTTCTGGCAATGGTCGTACACGCATTCATGAGAGATTCTGGTGGAAGGGTGACCTCTGACCCCACGTATGACGTAGATGTAGCGTAAGCTTAGGTTAGAATTGACACCTTTCACAAAAACCACATAAGTCTCTTGTGAATGCATGTGCGGCTGTTGCCGGAAGCCAGTGATTATAGTTTATAAAATTTTAAATATAGATATTTTTACAAACCGATCACTTCTCTTCATAAGGCCTTTATTAACCCACTGTAGTCGCATGGATTACTTTTATGATAGATGGCTGAACTTTTTGGAGCTTCAAATCCTTGGCCACTATTCAATGCCATAACAAAGCTGGGAAGAGTCAGGATATTTTTTAAAGGAGACCTATAATGCAAGATGTAATATCAGTCTCTGGTGTCTCCAGAATGTGTCTGTGAAGTTTCAGCTCAAAATCCCCCACAGATCATTTATTATAGCTTGTCAAATTGCCCCTATTTGGGTCTGAGCAAAAACACGCCGTTTTTGTGTGTGTCCCTTTAAATGCAAATGAGCTGCTGCTCCCGCCCCCTTTCCAGAAGAGGGCGGAGCTTTAACAGCTCAACAACAACAAAGCTGGAGAATCTCACGCAGCCAAAATGACGAAAGTGTTCAGCCTTACATTGTTCAAACCGGAGTCGACACTGATGGAGAGACTCAGGAAGAAGTTACAACTTTTAGACGTTTCTGAATGGTTAGTGGATAAATTGATGTAGTTGCTGTGGAGTTGATTCAACTCATCCACTAGCATGTGCCGTCATGTTCATCTTTTGTGTTGAATTGACCCTCGTTTGTGAAGCAGTCCGGCGTAAAATGACGGCATGACAACAACACTCGACTACAACAACTCTTCCTCTTCTCTAAAGCAGCCCAACATGGCCCCGCCCCCTTTGTTGCATGTTCTCGGGGGCGGGGTTTATGTAAATTTTAGGGTTAGTGATGTCACAACCCAGGAAGAAGCTTGTTGTAGTCCCTACCAGCCGTTTGTTGTAGTGATTTCTGTAAAAGAAAATATCTCTCTTTGCATTGAACTTTGAGCGTCGTAACTTTGCAGATGTTGTTTATGATCAAACAGCAACATTACACACTAACTAAAGTTAAAAAGTCAAAACATAATCAACCACCCCTTTATTATAACTCCGATTGTGTTCGTCTGAAACTTCATATACACCTATAGGATGGCTTGATAGTGAATAATTTATGGGGTAAACTATCCTTTTAACAAAATCTTAACATACACTACCATTCAGTTTGGGGTTAGTATATTTTTGTTTAAAGAAATGAATACTTTTATTCATCAGAGATGCATTAAATTGATCAAAAGTGAAAGTAAAGACATTTATAATGTAACAAAAGATTCTATTTCAAATAAATGCTGAAAATCCTGAAAAATAAAATGTATCACAGTTTCCACAAAAATCTTAGTTTAAGGCCCATTCCTCAAGCCTGTCTGATGTTTCTCCACAGAGAGCAGTGTGAGGAAATGATGGCCAGTGTTCGTGTGCAGGTGAGCTGTGAAAGCGTTTGCATTGATTTCCTTCAGCTCAGGGTGAGTGAGATGTGAGAGTATCCTTATGTTGTCTTGCTAGGAAGTCAAAGCGAACTTTGCTCCTCACATTATGCTGATCTTGTGAAAAAAAATCGAATGTAACAGTTTTGCCGCGTCAGACTTTGATCGGGCGGTGACGTGATAGAATTAAAGTAACAGAGTCACCGGCGGTTACAATGTAACAGATCAGCTGGAGGAGAGGATATCGGGATGTGGCCTGATTATTATCATGCAGTACACGATCCTAGAAAGTATTATAAAGCAGTGCAAAACAAAACAGCCAAAATTGAGCATCTTTTGTCTTAAATCACTTCAAAACATTTAATTCTGCACCTAGATTCTCATTTAAGAGCCTTAAATGCCTCATCTTCAATGCATCATGTTCAATTTCCCATCATTTAGGCCCAGATATCCTGATCACAGCCGGTGTGAAAGCATCCAGGCCATCACAAACAGATGTTTTACTGATCGATGGATGTGTATTGATGCCTCTGCGGGCGTTTCTATGTCAAAGACAGTTATATATGGCATGGTTTCAGACAAGATATAGACTGCCATCGCAAAAGAGGTTTACTGACACAAAAGGCTTGTCAGATCTATAGGTCTGAAACAATGGGTGGATTATGAATGATTGCTCCTCTGTATGAGGGAATGCAGAATTTACCTTTGAACAAGAAATCGTATTCATCATCTCTGTTGGCCATTTTAGAGAAGCCCGCTCCGTGCTGTAGTCCGCCCAGAAGGAGGTAAATCAGATGATGTTGTGTTAATAACTCAATACAAGAAGAAATAGTCAAATGAATGCTAAAGAGACACAATGCGCCAGTGCTGCTGCTGCTGTCACACCGCAGGAAGAGCGATCTGCTCGGTCTGCAATAGGGGAGGAGTCCCGCTGATCATGACCGCAGCGCACAGCAGAGGGCGCTATAAACACTGCTGTCATGTCACTGTCATTATACCTATGCTGCTTTCACGCCATGTTGTAATTACCGTATTTTCGAGATGACAACACGTGACGTTCTACTCGGAGCTGCGTTTCTAGTTCAACACTATCAACTGAATCTGCAGGAGTCAGGTGGTACAAGTCGGAGCTCTCAGAAAATTCCCAGCTTACAAGTTGTAATTACGAGCACTATGATGATGTGAACGCGTTTTACAAGTTAAAATTTCGCAATAATGGTAATTACGACATTGCTTGAACAGCGAAAAACATTTAAAAATAAAAAATTAAATACTTAAAATAAACTAAAATGTATTTTATTTCAGCTAGTTTTATTTACTTTAACTTGATGTACTAAAATACATAAAACTGAAACTGAAATAAAATTAAAAAACTATAGATATATTAAGAAAAAACAAATAAATAGGACAAAAAACAGCTAAATTAATTAAATTTTAACTTAAAAAAAATACTTAAAATAAAAACAGATATTATAATAAATATTTAACAAATAAACAAATATTAAAAAAAAATAATTCAAAGTATTAATAAAAAATATAATCACAAGATATCAAGTTCAATAGGGGTTGATTTTTATTTAAACTAACAGATTTCAACATTTTTTCTAATTAGTCACATCAAAACTATTGTATGTGGCATTTATTTTTGCAACTTGATGCTTTTATCTACAGAATTTATTGTTTTACCCTTATTTCTGCAGACTTACAGTCTTAAAATATGAAAATCCATCATGAAAATGTTATTTCATGTTTTAAACTATACGATAACTAAAATAAAGAGTAAAATAAACATACACGTAACACTTTTATTTACAGTAAAAAAAAAAAAAAGATTATGACTGTCCCTCATTTCCACCAACAATTTAATAAAGTTTACTTTTCTTTTCTTTTTTTCTTTTTCTATAGGAGACATCAGTGACGAGCTTGGATGAAATATGGGACATGTGATCTGTGATGAAAACAAAGAAAATCAAGGTAAATAAATATTATTTGAGCAGTTTATTTTGAGAAAGATTATGCAAAAAGTGTGAAAAATATTTTATTGTGTATATTTAGTATATATAAAAAGCTACGAAAATTAGTCTTAATATAGAAATAGCTATTTTTATTCCAAAAATGTCATTTCCATCACAGAATGCTACACAATGCATAATGTGAGATGTGGTGGAAATTGCATTATTAGTAGACAACCTTTATTATCATATATGCATACAAGATACACACAAACATAATGCCAAAAATTAATTAATTAATTATTCAGGAATCTCAAGCATTGGCAGAATCCGAGGCCAGGAGGAAATATGTGAGCCGATCTTCCATGACCCCACTGTTTCCTGTGGCAGACAGGAAGTGAGGTGTAACTGCTGAATAAGCTTCCCAGCAGCAGAGGACAAATATATCATATATTAACATGGTTAGAGATTTGGGCTTTTGGAATTAGGTTTTTGACATTTTCCTAGAGCTAGAAAGCTGCAATGCATGAACTAATCCAAAGAAACTGGCAGCTGGAAAGTCCGAATTTTTAAGCAGCTTATAGCAAAATGCTTCTTCTTCACACATTTATGCTTTTGGTAGGTGCTTTTTTTGGAAAGTGATGTAAGGTATACATGTTATGCATTCTCTAAGAATCAAATTACTTTACCATTGCAAGCATCATGCATCATTTGAGCTACAGCACTGTAAAAAAATATATATATATTAAACTAAAAATTTGACTTAATACAATGCAATACAATAATTTTAAGTTTCTATGAACTCAAAATTTGAATGCATCCCAATTACTTACTTTTTAAAGTTGAATCAACAAATAATTTTTTACAATGATATTAATTTAATAAACATGGTGCAAGCGTTGTCATATTGTTTTTGTATTTTTTGTTCTTCAAAATTGTATTTTTTATATTAGTGAAATATAATGGAAAGTAGACCATGAAACTGAACAGCATGAAATGAACCTAAACCTAAAGAGTTTGTTTCTTCTTTTAATGCATGTCATTGGTTTAGCATGTTTATTTTGGTCTTCTTAAGAGCGTTGAGTGTGAAGTCATCTGAGGAAGATTCTGGGATGATTGTGAGAGATTGTTCACGAGGTGAGTCACATCACTTCCCATGGTAACATGCAAATGAAGGCTGCATTTAGATGCCATCACATGACTCTATGCAAAGCAGCGACCAAAGGGTTTCTCTCTTAGAGAACGAAAGAGAAAATGAATTGAAATTTGTGTAATTTACTATAAACTGTCATAGTTCCATCATATTTTATGATTAAAAGTTATGCATTTTGTATATTCCGAAGTGCAAATGATTGCTTGAAAGCAATGCAATTAAATTAAGAGCAAGTTAGGACTTTTGTGTAACTCTTTTTTTATCCTTTATTATCAACAAATGTTTGAACATATCCCATAACACAACAGTAAGACATGTCACATGCTTCATAATCATAACACAATGGAAATTAAACAAAAAGGGAAAGAAAGAAAAGACCATACATTGTTGAATAAGCACCAGTAAACGTTCTTTTTTTATATGAAAATGTTAAACGAAGAGCATATTGCATATTTAGTTGCTTTACTGTTTGTAGATTTTGACATTACATGCACATTTTAACCTCCTTCTCAAACGCTGTAAAGAGAGAGTTGCTATTTGTGAATTTGCATTTGCGATTATGGAATTTACATAAAAATAAAAAAACATTTATAATGAAACCAGCATCCTTTGAGTAATCATCCTCAATATAATAACCCAAGATCACATGCTTATAGGATAAGAGAAATGGTGAATGTTATAGGAAAAAGAAATTAAAATTAAAATATTCTCAACAATAAAACTCTCAACATCTTTCCAGCGATGCTGGGTATTGTTATATGTTCTCTGTGTTTGTCCATGGACTTCTGTTAAACTTCCATCTTTGTAGTCCTTTTGTAGTTTTTCATGTTGTTTTTCCCTTGATTGTTTCCCCCAGGTGTGTCTCATTAAACGTGTTAGTCCCTGTGTGTTTATATAGCCCTTGGGCTTCTCTTGTTGCTTTGTCAGTAGTTGTTTGCATGTGTTTCTGTTCCTGGTTATTTGTTTATTTGGTTACTTCATTAAATACTCCTTAGATCAGTTAGATCCTTGCCTTCTCTTCAGCCCACTGCTTCATTACAGGTATCTTGGCAAGACCATGTTTTGCTCTTTCTCTACAGCTGATGTTCACATCTGTGTTCCTCCTGACAGACACTAGAGGGTGTAGTGTGCATGTACTCAAGTGTGCTCATTTCCTACTCCTCTTTGTTTTACATGTATAAGATTTTCTCCGGAATGTCACAATCATGAAGATTGTTTTTTGCAGTTTAGTTTCAATAAATGTTTTGGACTGTCACATAAAAATATGTGAAAAAAAACCTGTTTTCTATTAAATTACCCCATCTAGACTTGAAAGTTAAGTCTCTTTAAAGGGGTCCTTTATTATGATTTGACTTTTTTAACTTTAGTTAGTGTGTAATGTTGCTGTTTGATCATAAACAACATCTGCAAAGTTACGACGCTCAAAGTTCAATGCAAAGGGAGATATTTTCTTTTACAGAAATCACTACAACAAACGGCTGGTAGGGACTACAACAAGCTTCTTCCCGGGTTAGTGACATCATTAACCTTAAGATTTACATAAACCCCGCCCCCAGGAGCACGTAACAAAGGGGGCGGGGCCATGTTGGGCTGCTTTAGAGAAGAGGAAGAGTTGTTGTAGTAGAGTGTTGTTGTCATGCCGTCATTTTACGCCGGACTGCTTCACAAACAAAGGTTAATTCAATGCAAAAGATGAACATGACGGCACATGCTAGTGGATGAGTTGAATCAACTCCACAGCAACTACATCAATTTATCCACTAACCATTCAGAAACATCTAAAAGTTGTAAATTCTTCCTGAGTCTCTCCATCAGTGTCGACTCCGGTTTGAACAATGTAAGGCTGAACACATTTCTCATTTTGGCTGCGTGAGACTCTCCAGCTTTGTTGTTGTTGAGCTGTTAAAGCTCCGCCCTCTTCTGGAAAGGGGGCGGGGAGCAGCAACTCATTTGCATTTAAAGGGACACACACAAAAACGGCGTGTTTTTGCTCACAACCAAATTTGACAAGCTATAATAAATGATCTGTGGGGGATTTTGAGCTGAAACTTCACAGACACATTCTGGAGACACCAGAGACTTATATTACATCTTGTGAAAGTTGTGGGCATTATAGGTCATCTTTAAAATGTTATATGTTCAGGCCAGAGTTTTGGCCCTTTTGGTCCTGTAGCAGTTAAAAAACAAAACCGCATGCATTTTGCGGAAGAACATTGTTTTGGTTGTGCTTTGGCTCAGTACATTTCCTGTATTAAACTTTTTTCACTTATTTTTTTATAGTCCCCCTGTGGTGAATATCAAACTTTTAATGTTGTTTATATGTCTATGTGGTGTTTTTAATATGATTTAAGACAAACCATGTGCAAATTCATAAGTCAACTCCATTGAGTATTTTCTCCTGTTTCAAAAACACGTCAGTGTGAGATTGTCAATGAGTGGATCTCTGAGCTGGTGCAAGTGAGTGGAGGTGGGGCTAATTTGCATATTCATAGAACCACATATACTAAATGAGGGAAGGGCATGAAAATTTTTTTTTTGTAATGAGTTTTAAGGGATAACATTATTGACTACAGGAGGACTTTAAAATGCAGCAATAATCTGCTGAGTGTCTTCTTTAAAAAGAGACCAAACTTTGGTCTGTATTCCAAAGCATTCATAAATTACTACCAATTAAGTTTGGATAGTGCATTTTCACATCTATGCTCAAAAAGAGTGGTGACAGTTGTTTCTAGTTTCCAATCTCTTTCATTTAAGCAGTGATTTCTTTAAAAAAAAAGGTTTATTATGACATGAAACTGTCCTGCATAACAGGAATGATCCAGTTACAAACAAAGATGCTCAGAGCAGATCTTAACTTTGACAAAGGTAATGAATCCTGCGGCAATGTGAAAATGACATTATTCCAAATATACTTGAGGTAAGACGTCTCATATCCCTCGTGCATGAATCTAGAACATGATGTGATTCTGACATCCTTTTCTTTCAGTGTAAAATGGGGCAGATTTGTCATTTTAATTACCCACATAATTGACCTATTAAGGGCTTGTATCAGATAGATGTTCTGTTCTACCTGCTCTCTTATCTCTGCACGACAAATCTTCCTCTTTCGGGATATTGTCAGGGGATTGATGTCCTCAGAGTCGCTTTTATGAAGCTGTGAAGAGTGTCTGTCATGTAATGTTCTCTCATTCATTTGCACCTGCAGCTCCTGAGGGGTTTCTTCAGTGCTTTGTGTTTAGTACAGCTGGTCCGGACACCTGTACAACACGAGACGCTGAACCGCTGCTTCCGTCCAGGATTCTGGATACGTCAATCCTGATGTATGTCAAGCAGTAGCAGGAGACAAATGAAACAAATGAAAAACAGAAAAAAATATAATGCATTATGATTTTATGCTTAAAAGAAGTTATAAAAGTGTTTAAGAATAGGAGTGTTCGCATTGAAAGATATTTCAGTCCTTCATGAACGTCACGTGTGTTTGTGCATGTGTGTGTTTAGATGGGAAACATGAGTGTGAAAAAGCTTTTCCGGTTCTCACAGGCCTTGACCCAGATCACAGCAGGTCAGAGAGAAACACTTCTACTCTGTCTGCTCTTAAATGTTAGTAATTATCTGCATTTTTTACGTTCAATTTGTCAATATGTTATACATAAATTGTATATTGTATTCAGGATATGCAAAAATACTATATCTATTTAAAACCAAGTGCAAATAGAGGCTATTTACACTAACTCCGGCAGCAAGTATCTAATTGAATTGGTAATGTCAAGTACTGGTAATGTAAAAAAAAAAAGCAGCATCTATTTATGATTTTAATTAATAAAATCATATGCACTGAATATGTTGTTATTATTACTGCATACTGTTTTTTAATACAACACACTGAGGTGCAAACTGTATTTTAAATACAGTATATGATCACCGGGATTGTGCCAGACATGTTCTTGGATCAACATATTTTGTTGATCCTGGAACAAGATTCCTGTCTGAAAATTTAGTCTTAACCCTATCCCTACAGTGCTCAGAGTGATTGAACAAATACATCTCTCTGTATTATATCCTGATGCTTTTATTTGATGAATAAATGCAAAGATAAGAGAGTTTCTTCTTTAAGTGAGTCTGTGTGAATCAGAGCCTAAGGCAGTCATTACTGTTTACTTTTTAGAATTGTCAAAAATTGAAGTGAAAGACAATCTGATGCGAACCCCCCCATGTATTTCAGCAGAGGAAAGGATGGTTTTGCTACTGCTGCATGTTGTATTTTTAGTGATTCTGTTGGGAGGGAAGATGCAATAAAAATGACAGCTGACATGTGCAAGTAGAAATGCTCACGCAGCAGATGTAAGTTTACTGTACACTTAAACTGAAAACACATTATAGTACTTAAAGTCCCCCTTGTAGTCAATTTGTATCTCTTAAAACTCATCTTTGATCATCAAAATGACATATTTAAAAGTTTTTCTCCTGTGAAAAAAATTCTTCATGCCTTAAAATAGCTTGAATGTAACTCTACACCCTTGCCTCATTTAGTATACACGGATTTATGAATATGCTAATTAGCTCCGCCTCCACTCACTTGCACCAGCTCAGAGATCCACTCGGTCAACTTACTGAGGTAAACGCTGCACAATGGTATCGCTCTTTACAACATCTGACACATAACGGTAATTAATATGTTCAGCCTTTTGCTTGACTACTTTATCAAACAGCTAAAAATGTGTTGCTAATATTACACAACTCCCTTGCTTAAGAGTGGTTTGTGACGTCAGCGAAACACCAGCGATTACAAACCACGTTTTAAATAGATTTTCACTGCAGTTTTAAATAGAAAATACTCTGCAATGGTGTTGACTTATGAATTAGCACATGGTTTGACTTAAAGCATATTAAAAACACCACATAGACATATAAACAACATTAAAAACTTGATTTTCACCACAGCAGGACTTTAAAATAAAAGTACTTTATTGGCATTTATGGTTCCATGAAGAACCTTTAAAATCCATTAAAGTTCTTTAAGTGAAAAAAAGATTTTTAAATGTTCTTCACACTAAACAACTGTTGACTGAAAGGCATTACATTTTTAAATAATCTCTGAGGTTTACTGACATGAAGGTGCTGTGATGTTAATGTGTGGACCATTGCAGACAGACACCCACTGAGCATCATGTATTATTTACCTTCACTTCACTCTCTGACTTATAATGATCTTTAATTGAGTCTTTGAATAGAGTTTGACTGCTGAGACTGTGGCAAATATCGATCCAGTGATAATGAGCAGCATTTGTGTTGTTCTGTCACATTGTTAAACACTCAGGGGGAAAAAAAGTGCAAAAGGTACACTTTTGTTCCTTTTAGGTACTAATATGTACCTTTTAGGTGTAAAAGTGCACCTTTTGAAAAGGTAACACCCCAGTGACTGCTTTTGCACCTTTTGCAACTCTCTGTAATGACGTTTAAGAGCTCAGGTAATGTTAATTACACAAACATTAAAGGCACACTATGTAAATTTTCACCACTAGAGGTCAGAAGAGGGAGAAGAGGGCGGAGCTTTAACAGCTCAACAACAACAAAGCTGGAGAATCTCACGCAGCCAAAATGACGAAAGTGTTCAGCCTTACATTGTTCAAACCGGAGTCGACACTGATGGAGAGACTCAGGAAGAAGTTACAACTTTTAGACGTTTCTGAATGGTTAGTGGATAAATTGATGTAGTTGCTGTGGAGTTGATTCAACTCATCCACTAGCATGTGCCGTCATGTTCATCTTTTGTGTTGAATTGATCCTCGTTTGTGAAGCAGTCCGGCGTAAAATGACGGCATGACAACAACACTCTACTACAACAACTCTTCCTCTTCTCTAAAGCAGCCCAACATGGCCCCGCCCCCTTTGTTGTGTGTTCTCAGGGGCGGGGTTTATGTAAATCTTAGGGTTAATGATGTCACTAACCCGGGAAGAAGCTCGTTGTAGTCCCTACCAGCTATTTGTTGTAGTCCTTAAACAGTGAATTCTTTCAAAGAAAATATCTCCCTTTGCATTGAACTTTGAGCGTCGTAACTTTGCAGATGTTGTTTATGCTCAAACAGCAACATTACACACTAACTAAAGTTAAAAAAGTCAAATCATAATCAACCACCCCTTTAACACTTGTGTTTTTAAAGTGGTTGTGTCACTATATTATAAAAGCATAAAATAGATTTTCATTTGATATATTAACATAATTTCAGTTAATGAAATACACGTTTTTTACAGCAAATTAAAGTTCAGTCTGTAAAACTTAAAATGTTGCTACTGTACTTTTTTACAGTATAAAGTCCAGGCAAGCACAGCTGATTCATGCAGTTTCATTTAGTGGATGGAAGTTTCGCTCACACCACACATCATATTGTGTCAAAGATGCAGTTATGAATTCTCCTGTGGCTGACAGGATATTCACAATCTCCTGCATCATCTCAGGAACATGTTGACCATGATTCCTCATTATGGCTGGAGAGATGATCCCAGTCAGCATGTTTAGCGAGTGTGTGTGACAAAAATACAGCGCAGCTAATGCACTTCTGCCCTGTTCCTCTTCTCACTGTTTTCCATATTAAATGCAGTTGTAATATAGCTAATACTGTAACAACGCAGGGATTTGACGTTAGGTTTCATTAGCTGTAAGAGCAGACGGGACTCCGGGTCAGAGTAGCGGGTCGGCTGGATCTCAGAGCCTGGGGGTGTTTCACTCTGAGCTAAAAATACTTTATGACAGCAGTTCCTTTGTGCTTTCCATATGACCGTAGCACATTTACAGTGCTGTACCCGGAGGACAACACACACACACACACACACACACACACACACACACACACACACACACACACACACACACACATACCTGAATTATTGCTTAGAAATCAAATCAGACAGGCAGAGATTCCCCAGCTAACAGGAAATGTTCTTAGAACTTTAGAAAGGTTCTCTCAAAGTTACAAACAAACATTCTTCCAGTAACATTAATGGAATGTTCGTTTATGGTCTTTATCCAGTAACCATTCAGAAACGTCCAGTTTCATTCTAAAAGTTGCAACTTCTTCCTGAGTCTCTCCATCAGTGTCGACTCCGGTTTGAACAATGTAAGGCTGAACACTTTCGTCATTTTGGCTGTGTGAGATTCTCCAGCTTTGTTGTTGTTGAGCTGTTAAAGCTCCGCCCTCTTCTGGAAAGCAGAAGCTCATTTGCATTTAAAGGGACACACACAAAAACGGTGTGTTTTTGCTCACACCCAAAAAGGGGCAAATGTGACAATCTATAATAAATGATCTGTGGAGTATTTTGAGCTGAAACTTCACAGACACATTCTGGAGACACCAGAGACTTATCTTGTGAAAAGGGGCATTATAGATCATCTTTAACCTGGAAATTTTCCAATACTGGCTCGGAAATAAGAGCCTTGGTTTGGTTTGAACATTAGAATGAACACATTTGATAGCTAATAATATATAAGTATATTTATGCACTATTTTTCCCCCTGGAAAATAACGATGTAAAAAGGTTTCAATAAGTGTGTCTCTCTACAGAAATGTGCTTTCAAACACTAACCCTCCCTGAGAAATATTCACTGGAGTGAAAGTGTGACAATTTGCCCCGGTTACGCGCATGCACTGATGTTCGCCCTCGCGATCAATCAGCCAATCGCACATGAGCGTGTGTGAGGGATGACAGTGAGCGCGCACGGGAGAGCTGCCAGACCAGCACGCGCTCCGGACCGTCAACATGGGTATGCTGCGTTTCATTTTTTAAACTTAGTTCTTAAGTTCTCAATATGCGTGATTTGTCTGTCACTGTCAGTATATGCGTGAATGCATGCGTGCTTTGTAGATTTTATATAGCCTATATTTGGCATAAAATAAACTGAATCACTGTAAACAGAAAACTTGATAATACTTTCTATGCCGCCTGTTCATATATAACATAGTATAAAGAGATTACATTTTAAAATTATCAGACGCATGTTTTATAACAAAACATTTCAGGTTAGAACTCAATATATAGTTTTTAGTGTACGCATCCCTAATTTGAGCTTTGCATTATTATAAATGGTCTGGTGCACATACTGTAAGTGACTAATAAACCTGAAAGTTGATCATACAATATGGTAATTAGACAGATTGTGTTGACTATAAATCCATTGTTTGCTCTGTTTATTGTGTTTATATTAACATGCGTCATATAGTTTTATCCAGAGGTGCTCCAGTCAGGTACATTGACAGCAAACAATGATTTATCTGAAGTTTGAGAGTGGATCGATCAGCTCTGCTATTGATCTGTGTCTATTTCTGCACAGGCAGGATTTCCTTCTGCACGTCTGATCATGTTAACTATATCAACCATCATAACCTTTCTGAAACAGCTTTATATATATATATATATATAGAGAGAGAGAGAGAGAGAGAGAGAGATGTGTGTATTCACAACACTGAAACAAATAAAAATGTGCTTCATTTAACCTAGTTAGGTTGATGTACACTGAAAAAAACTGGTGTACTTGGCTATTGCAAGTAAATTCTTGAATGCATTGCTAGTAATTTCTACCAATATAGGGCTGGGTATTGACACAAATTTCACCATTCGATTCAATTTCAATTTTTACAAGTTTTGATTCTGATTTTGATATCAGATACAGTGCATTTTTTTTTCCAAGGAAAAAAATCTCAACTAAAAACTATACAGGGAGCCAGTTGATACTTGTTATGAAAATATTAATATTCAGTTATTTGTTGTGAGTTTTAGACTAAAGTTAGACTAAACAGTGTCTTTTTCAGCATTTATTCTTGCAAAAAGGCCATTCACAACAGAGAGAGTCTTTGCAGTCTTATACACACACATGCATTACAATATTAGGATAAGTTAAAGTACTCAAAGTGATCAATATTTCACTCATCACTGATGTCTAGAAGTCTCTTCTTTGAAGAAAAAAGAGCAAACAGATCCTTATTTGCAAACGCAATAACCTATAATTGATACAGAGTATGGTGTATAGTAAAATGTTAAAGAATTCTTTGTCTTTTACTGGAAACTAAAATTGCTCTGTTATATGACTGTTCAAATTAAAATTTCTATTTAACTTCACTGCAAAGACTCGTTTGTTGTGATCACAGAAATAAAAGCTGAAAAAGACACTGTTTGGTCGAACTGGTTTATTGCAGACTCACCACAAATAACTGAATATTAATATTTCTATAACATGCTACATTGCTATAATATTGAAGGTTAATATTAACTGATTTGTATACAAATGCTTAAATTACACACAAGAAATTGTTTTGCATAATAATAATAATAATAATAATAATAGTAATATGGTGCATATATTTAGCAAAATGCTCCTCTCTGGAGTTCATTTTTTTTTTTCAGACTAACGAGTTTATGGTCACTGAATATGGTTTTTCTGAGGTAAATATAACATACATGACAAGCTGTTTTACTGACATCTTTCCGCGGTTGAAACACTGATTAAAGGCACAATATGTAAGATTTTTGGATTAAAATATCCAAAAACCACTAGAACAGTGTTATATATTTTGTTGACTTGTGTCTGTGTCACCCATCAATGACATCATACCCGCGTTACCCTCGATTTCCAGAAAGAACAAAGATGCTTTAATATATTATGTGTTTTATTAGACAGGACAGCAGCTGTTTGGATATTTTATTGACAGAAACCTCATCATGTTATTTAGCTAAACACGGTAAGTCTTATTGTTTAAATCTCGTTTTCTTGATTTACCGCTAGTACCATGTTTTACCATGCCTAATATTGATCTAGCTTACTGCAGTGTGCAACACATGTCTCACAGCAGTCGCAGAGTGAACGCAGACTAGCATAATAACAACTTTCAACACACAAATGTATCTAACATGATAAACAGCGCTGCGTTTCCCCACATATGCTTGACCAGAAGAAGCGGGAGCGGCGACTGCGGCATATTAAAAGCTCCACTGCTCTTGAGATGTGTGTTGCGCTCGTCTCTCATTAGCAATCGCTCCAGCGCCTCGTTCCACTCCAACGGCTTTCAGCCACATCCTGCTTCATACAACAGTAATGATAATAAATCTGTATACATTAGCTCATCCATGAATATGATTTCTGCCCATCGGATTCTTTTCCACCATCTGTAGACATGAAGACAAGACATCCCATGATTCCGCGAAATCAAGGCGTCATCAAGCCACGCCTTTGATTTGAATAAGCGACCTCTAGTGGTGAAAATTACATATTGTGCCTTTAAGCGATTACATGAGACATCATACGGATTTCAGAAAGTCGTACAGTATTTTTAACATACCTTCTGATGTTCATTCATGTTTATTTTGTGCTATAACTAGTAGTAAAACAGAAAAGATGATCAGTTCACGTGTGCTTCGCTTGATCTGAGGCAGCAACAGCGATCTGTCACGCCACATTAAAAAGCACCAAACCGGTATTTATTGTTTATATTTCATAATAAAATGGACATAATTTGAAATCTGAGACTTTGTTTCATATCAAAAGTAACATAAAGCTTACTGTGAATTATTGGATGGGAGGCGCGTTACAATGTCCGGTTCATTCATCAACTGACGACTAAATAATCGAATTGATATCAGTTCATAAAAATGAGAATTGATTAAAATCAAGAAATCAATATTTTTTTCACCCAGCCCCACTACTAATATTTACAAAGCAACATGCAAATAACAGATTTAAATGTGAAATTTGGAAGTAGTAAGACTGACTATTTCATTTACATTGTAGTAAGGTTGATTCTGTTACTAAATAATATTTTTGATATTACTACCTCCAGTCTTATTGACGTTCCTCTATTGAGGCTGTTTGATAACCAAAGCATGGTTTTGTCTATATGACCTTTTCTAAATTTGTATATATAGATGCCCTTTGACCTGCCCTTAACCCTCTAGTTATTATTAACTCAGCTGTCTTTGGGACAGGAGTCAGCTTTCAGCACACAAATCCCATCCTAATGAAGTCAGAGGGAGGGAATTCCAGTGGCAGAGTCTCTATTTACTTTAGGAAATTTTAGGAAAACCATCCCATCAAAGTGTCAGGTTCTGCTGTTATACAGGCCTTGCTCTTTAGTATTCCACACAGATGCTGTGGTGAACAGGTGACCTGATTTATTTCTCTTTTATGTGGCTGCTATCGATTCACAATGTTTTGAGATCCCAATCGACCCAGATTTATGTGTGCCGTCTTTCTCTTTATTCACAGAGTGGCATTTCCTGTCACGTTCCTGCTGGAAATAGCAGCTTTTCTCTCTTTCCTCCTGCCGACAATTATCTCTGCGAGTGAGAGCACCTGAATATGACACCGCGTGTGCAATTATCCACTGAAGAGCATGTTCTCTGTCTGTCTGGAGTCCATTTAAACAGCAGTGCAATGTCTGTGTGAACTCAGAAGATGTGGACGTCCTCTGCTGGATGTAATATCTTTTGTGCATGAACATCCTGTTGCATCTGCCTGATATCTCGTTGCATCTGCTGATGAAGTGAGGTGCTGATGACACTTTCACCTGGATGCATCAAGCTATTCTAGAGGAAATTTTATTGATCCTCTCACCCTTGGACTCCTTTCATCTTTGAACCGAGAAGATGAGTGAAAGCCCTCTGACGGAGTATGAACTGCTGTCTCTGGCTCCTGTCTCGGGCCCCGGGGCCACAGCGGGGCTCCTGCTGGCTCCTGACACAGAGCAGAGCACTGCGCTTTGTTTTGTGGGGCTCCTGCTGCTGTTTCTGGTGTTCCTGCTAGTCCGTTGTTTCCGGATTCTTCTGGACCCCTACAGCAGCATGCCGTCCTCCTCGTGGTCTGATCCCAAAGACAGTTTGGAGAGAGGACAGTTTGATTACGCGCTGGTGTAGCTGCACAGTTACAAACCACCTGTCTGTTCGAGGGCTAAAAGAAGTTCAACCGTGAATCTCACAGATACTGTCAAGAACATATTTTACCTCAAAATAAAAGAGGTCATTGTTTAAAGTATTTGATTTTTATTATCTAAAGGTGTGTTTCCTTTAGATTTTGGGGTGAAATATGAGCTAGACTCGTTCTTGAAAGGTTTTGTGAGATTCGGCCACAAAGCTACTGCTACCAACCCAATATCTCTGATTTTAAAGATTTTAGTCTATAAAACATTGATTGTTTGATATTATTTTTTTCTTGTGCATGTAGTCATCATTAAAGTGTGAACATATAGAAAATAAATAGATATGACTAAGTCATATCTCATATCTCAAGTCAAACCACGCAAAACGCCTTAGCAACTGCATAGCAATGCCCTGAAAACAATCTTAGAGAACATCTTAGCAACCACATAGCGATGCCCTGGCAACCTTCCAGAACATTTTAACCACCACATAGCAACACCCTGGCAACAATCCAGAACATCTTAGCCACCACATAGAGACACCCTGGCAACCATCCACAACATCTTAGCCACCACATAGAGACACCCTGGCAACCATCCACAACATCTTAGCCACCACATAGCGACACCCTGACAACCATCCACAACATCTTAACAACCACATAGCGACACCCTGACAACCATCCACAACATCTTAACAGCCACATAGCGACACCCTGACAACCATCCACAACATCTTAACAAACACATAGCGACGCCCTGGCAACCATCCACAACATCTTAACAACCACATAGCGACGCCCTGGCAACCATCCACAACATCTTAACAACCACATAGCGACGCCCTGGCAACCTTCCACAACATCTTAACAACCACATAGTGATGCCCTGGCAACCATCCACAACATCTTAACAACCACATAGCGACGCCCTGGCAACCATCCACAACATCTTAACAACAACATAGCGACGCCCTGGCAACCTTCCACCACATTTTAACAACCACATAGCGATGCCCTGGCAACCATCCACAACATCTTAACAACCACATAGCGACACCCTGACAACCATCCACAACATCTTAACAGCCACATAGCGACACCCTGACAACCATCCACAACATCTTAACAAACACATAGCGACGCCCTGGCAACCATCCACAACATCTTAACAACCACATAGCGACACCCTGACAACCATCCACAACATCTTAACAACCACATAGCGACACCCTGACAACCATCCACAACATCTTAACAGCCACATAGCGACACCCTGACAACCATCCACAACATCTTAACAGCCACATAGCGACACCCTGACAACCATCCACAACATCTTAACAACCACATAGCGACACCCTGACAACCATCCACAACATCTTAACAGCCACATAGCGACACCCTGACAACCATCCACAACATCTTAACAGCCACATAGCGACACCCTGACAACCATCCACAACATCTTAACAAACACATAGCGACGCCCTGGCAACCATCCACAACATCTTAACAACCACATAGCGACGCCCTGGCAACCATCCACAACATCTTAACAACCACATAGCGACGCCCTGGCAACCATCCACAACATCTTAACAACCACATAGCGATGCCCTGACAACCTTCCACAACATCTTAACAACCACATAGCGACACCCTGACAACCATCCACAACATCTTAACAACCATATAGCGATGCCCTGGCAACCATCCACAACATCTTAACAACCACATAGCGATGCCCTGGCAACCATCCACAACATCTTAGCAACTACATAGTGATGCCCTGGCAACCATCCAGAACATTTAAGCAACCACATAGCGACACCCTGACAACCATCCAGAACATCTTAGCAACCACATAGCAACATCCTGGCAACCACCCAGTTATGTGTTGCACTGACAATCATCACCCAGAGTTTAAGAACTGCATTTTAGTTTAAATTCCTGTTTCAATAAAATATGTGAATCTGTATAAAAGGATCAATTAATACACATTTTAATTAATTTATGTTGGAACAGACTTTTATAGACCATTCGTTTTATTGTGACTGCCTTTCTCATCAACTTTATTGTTCATGTGACTTGGTTAAATGTTACTTATTAATATTATTATTATTATTCTTCTTCAGTGTTTTACATTATGTTTGTCCACTTTGCAGGTTTTGGCGATGATAACTGGAGCAAATGTGCCTTTTATTGCTGTCCAGATGTATTTTTTGAATCAAAAACTCTGTTGTCTGTCTGTGGTTTTCACAGTATTGATTTTCCTGTGGTGTTGACAGCTGGTTTGGGATTAGTAGGTACGTTTTATCATTTTAAAAGGGCAAAACTGTGTAAAAACACAGGGATTTTTCTCTGGAAATGTTTCTTACTCTGTTTGTTTTTAGCAAAGAAATGTTTGCTCAATAAATGCCTTTTTCTCTCAGCATACTCATCTGTATTGTGTGTTCCCTGGTTTTCACCTTCACGATTAATCAGGCACGCCTGTGGACACCCCACATGGGACACAAAGTCCCTTAACATCACCAGTGTATTAATCTATCATTATTTTATCAAAAATGACCTGTCTGTATATCAAATGCTCATATTTCCATAAGCGATTTAGCAACTGTTTCCTTGTGCATCATGTCTTAATCAATGCAAATCCACACTGATTTTCGCAGGAAACAACCTTGTTCCCTTGGGATTGATATAATTCTTCTTCTTTGACGTGATCAAAATGAAGCACGTACCCGTGTGTGTGTTTCACATCACTTGTAAACGAAAGGGTGAAAGGTCACGTTCGCTTTATTTTCCCCTTGTGCGGCAGTAAATGATGTCCATGGAGCCGCTGTGGTTTATGTTCAGCCTCTGATTAAG
This sequence comes from Ancherythroculter nigrocauda, assembly GCA_036281575.1. NCBI lineage: Eukaryota > Metazoa > Chordata > Actinopteri > Cypriniformes > Xenocyprididae > Ancherythroculter > Ancherythroculter nigrocauda. The sequence continues at coordinate 46,390,537 of VTFQ01000008.1, read as the reverse complement.
AGAAAGGTATTGATTGTATAATTGATTATAGTGTGCTGTAAATCCTACAGGTATCGACAACAGGACATGAAGTAGAGGCAGGTCTGTTTCAAATACTTATTATGTCATGTTACATACAAAATATTAAATGCTTTTGAATGAACAAATCATGTAAAAACTCATGTGCTGAAATCTGAAGAGCTCCATAGTGTTTAACACATGATGACTGATCCAAATAACACAAGCTAAGCATTCTGTACCAATTCTTTGCCTTCAAGCGCCATCTACTGCTGAAAATCAGTATAACAGATGAATAACTGCTGGGTGCTATGTGTGAAAATGTCAAATTTCCACTAAATGGTCAAACAAAAATTTAAAAATGGCATAATATAATAATAATATACTTTTTAATAAACCCAATGCTCATATCCTAATGTGTGCAGTTATACGATCCAGTTATGAATTATGAGCTTCATATTCTGACAGCTGCTAACAACAAAGATGAAATGGCTCATCATAATATAATAATAATAGTTAACTTTTTAGGATTCAAAAGAGGAAGAAAAAAAAAAGATCTCTCATAAAGAAACATGGATTTCAGATGGATTTTGGAGAGACCCAGTAAACAGTTCAGCCTCCGTCTCATTAGTGAAAGCTCCAGACACACAAAAGAGTTCTGCTTCACTTCATCCGAATAAAACACAGGAATCTGACAGAGACGAGCGACGCAACTTCATCCTGCAGTGACATGAGAGACTCTGAAGCACAGACATTTATACTGTAACATGATGAGATATAAAAAAGTGCACTTTAGCATACTTTTAATGCATAACATACTTTAAAATAATATACTTATTTGTAAACTTTTTATACACTTAACTTTTACAATAAAATGAAAATGCATTATATAATAAATATATTTATATTTAATGCAATTATCTGAAGTTTTATCTTTATTGCATAATTCTCTGAAATATGGTTAAAGTGGACTGTTGAATGTATGGACAAGCATTTATGATAAACTAAAATATATTTTAACGTAATTTATATTGAAATTTATAATTAAATACAGACGTGGACAAAAGCCTGTGAAAATAATTGTATCGTTAATCAATTAGATTGTTTATTTAGAAAATTCACAAAAGTCTAACCTTTCATTGAAGTATAAGAATTTAAAATGGGTGTAAATTTCATTATGAAATAAATTTTTTTCACTGTATATTTGTAATTACATATTTGATTAATTTGCAATTTAAAGTATAATAACACACTACAGTTAAAATGATAATCAAGTACACATCAAAATAAGTGTACTTTAAAAGTACTTTTAAAAGTTTCCTTAGTGTGTTAAGAAACATTTATGAAAGTCTACTGTCTAATTAAGTGGCCTTTTATTTTGTTAATATTATATTATCTGCAAGTACATTTAAAAAAAAAAAAATAGTGCACTACAAGTGCAACACTTCATTTAAGCACACTTCTTTTTTCACAAAGGGGTTGTGATGTGATTTATGGGCTCATGTGCTCAATATTAAATTTTTACTCATAAATATTGTCTGCTCTTTACTGTAAAAGTGATTTATTGCTTAAACTCACAAACATGTATTACCTTGTCTCAGTTGCATATTTACATTTATTCATTTGATGTTCATTTTTGTCTAAAGCTAACTAAGCGTTGGTTGAATTTGGAAAATCATACACTTTTACTATTTCTGCCATAATTTTACAGCAGTATGGTGTGTAATTGTTCACCAGTATTCCCAAGAAAACATGTTTTGTTTGAAAACGTTTGATTATAGAAAAGAAAGATTTCCTCATTCATTTTCAGTTTTTCATTGTAGAAGTCCGTGACATGAACATTCACTTAAAGCAGTGAAATGATTTAAAATTCACCCCTATGTGCATTGGTCATGCATGGAATTCTGCATGGAAAACAACACTCCGTGTCACAGAGCATGTCAGCGAAACAAACCCTGTCACCCTGCATTAAATGTGTGTAATCTACATTAAGAGGCATGTCGGGTATGTGATCAGAGGTGAAAGTGTGATTGCATCGGGAACTGTCTGCATCTTATCACAGTCTCATCATTATCTGGGATCTAATACCTTCTATGGCACGTTTCACCCACAGTGCACAACGTAAGTGTACAGTACGAGCTTACTGTATATGACACAATAGAAAGAGAACATGTAAAGGATGGGAATTTAACCCCATAGAATGATGCATTCATTTATAAAGGGTGAATTTACCCAGAGGGGACTTCTGTTCAAGAAAAACTAGGACATGGGGATGATTGAGACAGACCCACTATGGCAGTGACAGTGATATCAGATGGTTTTAGGCCCCTAGAATTGCCTGCTAGCTGGTTCTGCCCAGTTAACAAAAATAAGTTCTAAGAACGTTTTTCTAACGTTCCCATTAAGTTCTGAAAACGTTATTTTAAGCACCGAAGGTATGCTTTAGTGTTCTTCTTATCCCGCTCTTGATATCCGTACGGTAAAAACGAGTGAAATTTGGCACACAGATTGACGACAGTCCAAGCATTAACCATATCAATTTTGGAGACTCTAACTCAATCCCTCTAGCGCCACCAACTGTCTAAAGTTTCACTTACATTTATGCTAATAACTTTTGAATTATAAGGTTTTTTTTTATTTTTTTATCTGATTCCTTGGCCTGACCTGCTTTTTCATACTCTATATTGTTTGTCCGATTTTCACCAAAATTGGTGAAATTCAGATCTTCTTAAGAAAAAACATGGAAATCCAGTTGATTTATCAAACTGTTCTTGAATAAAATTTGATGAAGAACACGCCAAAATAGACGTGAGGCTATATCTCCGCAACACTTTAGCATATTCTGACTAAATTTGGTGTGTGTTATGATAACCATGACCTGAGTGTATATGCACAGTTTCGGCACAGCGCCACTTAGTGGTCACAAGATATGAAAATTTGTTTTGCTTATAACTTCTGAACAGTTTGACCAAAAAAATATCAAAAAAATTGTCACCCAACACTGACCACACCAGATCAATTTGGTGTCAGTGCCACCTATTGGTAATTATATCACATTACAAGTGATTGTATTTATGGGCTTTAAACCATCTCCAAATGTCTTTACTCATTTTTGCAGTTGGTCTGATGTTTGCTCTGCCTCTGTGGTGCTTGGACCTTAAATGCTGCTTGCAGCTATATTTTCTGAATGTTCTCTGGACCAGCAAGCAATTTTGCATTTAAAAGATGTCTATTAGCCGTCCAAACACAGCCCTGTCTAAAATTTGGGCTGTCAGTGAAAATTTAAAAGAACATAAAATGTCAAAGAAATGAAACCAAACACCTTGTAATCACTGCTGACTTTGCTTAAATGATGGAATCATACATCTAGCAAAAAACGACATGTAACCAAATTCAAGGTTATTTTGGCTAGAAGTGGATTAGGCTACTCATATATCAGGTCTATAGTTAACTGAGACGGTGAAATGACAGCTATTGCTTGCTGGGAATGTTGGTTATGCAAGGTTTAAGGAACATTCCATCTCATCATATTTCAAATACTGAATGTCACTTTTGAATGTTCTGAAACAATAAGTAACATTTAAAATTTGTTAGATGAACGTCCAACTAAAACATTTAAAAAAGTTCCATTAACGATTTATATAAGTAGTAATGTTTTTGTGCTAACATTTTTAGAACATATTAACTAACATTCTATTAACATTACTGTTAGAATTTGTGTTCATAACTTTGAGAGAACATTAGCTGAAGTTCTGAGAATGTTGTTAACTGATTTTTTAAAACAATTATTTCCTGTCCTTCATTCTGATTGGTCAATGGCTTTATTCACGATAAAACATGGTTATGACCGCTTCACACAAAGGTTCTGTGTATCACTACACAACACCCTTAGCAACCACTCTTAGCAACGAAGACTGTTTGTTCTCAGTTGATATTGTTCATTGAAGCTTACATTATTATGTAGAACTAGAGGAGTGTTGTGAGAAAGAGATTGATTGAGCAACTTTATTACCTGCATTCAGATTTAGCATTTTCCTTCAGGTCAGTCCTATGTTCATAATAAAAAATCTGGGTTACACTTTATTTTAAGATGTCTTTGTTACACTGTAATTATACATTTAAGTACTGAGTAATATTAAGTAACTTTATGTAGCCTACTTACTATAGGGTTCGGATTAGGGTTTGGCTTGGTTTTGGGTTAGTTGCATTATGTATAATTTATAGTTATTACTATAGTAACTGCATGTAACATATGTAACAATGACACTGTAAAATAAAGGGTTACCAAAATCTGTTTAAATCTGATGTATTATCTTGTCCTTTTATCAGTTAAGGGGTTTTCCCGTGACTGACAGAGCTAGTCAAAGCATTTATCAGTTGCGTCTTGTTCTGTGTTCACAACAATTCAGTCTTTTCAATGTAAAAGTCTTCACTACTGACTGACACACTCATAAAGACAGTCTTTGCAGCCATCTAATGGCTTAACAACTTCTGTTGCTGTTCAAAGTCAGGGACTGTTTTTTTCCGGCGGAAGGAAGGCTTTTAGTGAAAGTTTACTTCATGAAAGTTGCACTGATACATATTTTTTCACTGTGACTTATTCACGATACAGCACAGCCTTATTGCTTACGTTTAGGCCTACTCAGGTACTGTGATTACCATATTCATATTATGGTATTTACAAACTGCTCCAAGGTACTATGGTATATCATGTCCAAAAAATCATGATAATTTTATGATTTCTGTTCTAAAATCACCTTCTCTCAACGAATCAGTCGATAAGGGTGAAAACAGAACATTAACACATAAGACTGCTTCTTTTATAATACAAAAATATAAGAATTCTGTCTATTTTTACTGTATTTGATACAGTTGATGTCCGATTTCCAAACGGATCGGTTCTGTTCAATGAATCGGTTGAAGTGAATCACAAATAAGCCCGCATCTGTTAGAGCCGAACTCGTGAGTTATAACAGTGAATTTACTTTTAATGAGCTTAATTATTGCTACAGAGTAAAAATATGGACAAGGTCATGATATTTGTGGTTGATGTAAAACGCACATGTCCTCTTTTGTACGAAACTGAAATCTGTGGATAACATGGGGAATGCCCGAAACAAACATACGGTCATAATCGTATTTTATCAACCACAATGAAACAGAAACAATGTTTTTATGACATAAGGACAAAATTATAAGCGCTAAACAACACTAAATATATTCTTACTCCGTCCACTGCATATGAGAAAAGCGAAGAACTGAATCAGCAGTCAAGCGAGCAGTTCAAAAGAACCGAATTGCCTAAACGAGTCAGGTACCGAGCGTGATCCGCTGGACCAATAGGCGTCTCGACACACCCACAGACAGACACCAGTCTCTCGTAAAGAGGAGACGGTCGGTCTCATTGTTATCAGACAGACATCACGAACCTCAGCGTTTATTCTGCACATTTATCCGAAGATATAAAAAAGGACTCGGCTCTTCCGGTTCATTTTTATTGGATATTTGTTTCTAAATAATTTAGCGCAACGCCACCAAGGGCAGGTTAAAGAGAATGTGCTTTGATATTTTTTAGTTTCGTATTTTTTGTGCTTTGCGAATGGACGACGATTGTTTTATGAGCTATATTCTGCATGCAAATCTCTATGGGAATTAATTTGCGTAAAATCCGCTGATCAGAAGTGCGCACTTCATCACACACCCTAATAATACACCATCACAGCCATCATCCAGCAGGAACCCCGCCAGAGACCTAGAGGACATTAGCAGGTATTGAACATTTTCCTTTAGGATTGGTTGCTTTTGTAATGCTTGGTGTTGTGAAGGTGTGTTGTGCCACAATGCGTGCTGTGGACTTTTAATTTCTCGTAAAACAAGAATGTCTCATTGTTTAAACAGATATCAGCTGTCATCTTTGGGTCAGGTGATGTTTCAGGCAGGTGTGAAATGAAAAACATTAACTACATGGGAGAAAGATAACTGACATGCGTGTGCGATTCTTTATCTGAGATTTTTCATGATGATTTTTCTTATAGTACATCAGATATATGTGTTTGTGTCCAACATACCATAATTGTCTAATGCAGGTTTTCAAACTTTTTTGTTTACAAAATGTACTTTTAAGGCTGTCACTTACTTACTTTTAATGTGTGCACTTAAGATATATAATATATACTGTGTGTATATATATATATATATATATGAAATTATAATTATAAATGAAATTATCATTAATTTAAAAGAAGGTATAAAAGGCAGTCGGTATCGGTGGAGAAATTTAGAATCGGTGCTTTTCAAAAAAAAAAAAAAAAAAAAAAAAAAAAAAATATATATATATATATATATATATATATATATATATATTAGGGATGCATGATATATCGGCCACAATATCGGTATTGGCCGATATATGTTCATTTTTAATGTTATTGTTATCGACCTGATAAGAACATTTGGCTGATATATTAAAGCTGATAAATAATGGATTATTTCCTTCAGCTGAGACACTTCAGATGCACCCTGTTCACCTTGATGGTTTTGAATTCCTTGAAATACGATTGAAAATCACTTCCTAAGAAATCCTAAAAAATCACAAGCCTAAGAAATGATCAAACAACACCTACATCCCCACAAGTTGTTCAGGAGGGTTTCAAGAAAAATCCTCTACTCTCATCCAGAAACAATCTCCAGCATATTCAGGAAGACCCAAAAAAAGAGTTTTTTTTGGCAGCAAACCCACCAGATGGGTTTGGTGCACACGTGGATAAAAAGTACCCCATGCCCACAGTTAAATATACTGCTGGATCTTTAATGTTGTGGGCCTATTTTTCTGCTGGAGGTCCTGGACATCTTGTTCAGATACATGACATCATGGATTCTATCAAATACCAACAGATAAAAAGCTTCTAGCTTCTGCTGGAAATCCAATAATGAGTCGTGATTGGATCTTCCATCAGGATAATGATCCAAAACAAACATAAAATCCAACACAAAAATGTGTCACTGAGCACAAAATGAAGCTTCCTCCATGACCGTTCCAGTCCCCTGACCTGAACCCTAAAGAAAATGAGTGGAGTGAACTGAAGAGAAGAAGCACCAACAGGATTTGGAGAGATTCTGCATGAAGGAATGATCTCTGATCTCTGGTCAGGTGTTCTCCAAACTCATCAGGCATTATAGGTGAAGACTCAGAGCTGTTATCTTGGCAAAAGGAGGTTGCAAAAAGTTTTGAATAAAAGGGTGCCAATAATTGTGTCCAACGTGTTATAGAGAAAAACATTTATTTCATAATGTGATTTTCTCCCCACATTCAATTCTTTTCCTTCAATGAAAGGTTAGATTTTTGCTAATTTTATTAATTAAAGATCAATAGGATAAACAATGCACATTTATTTTACAGTCATCTTTGATCATATTTACCAAGGGTGCCAATAATTCTGACCACAACTGTATGTATATATATATATATTATTTGGGAGTCCTTAGCATTAAAAAGTCTGAAAACCCTTGGTCTAAAAACTATTTGACATATGCAAAAATCTGAGTTTAAAATATTGCAGACAAAAATGCAGCATGAAGCATTATCCTTTGCATACTTATTGTAAACATTTATACACTAATAAGCATAGTCATTTAAACATAATATTTCAAAAGATTGGAGCCTGGTAATCTGCCCCAATCTCTATGAAATGATTTCTAAAAAAAATCGATCGCAAAGGTCATGGAAATTCATTGGTCAGAACTGAAGTGTTCGAACTTGACATGAATATGGTAATCGTTCAGTATAATCATCGGAATACTTCACAGTTCCATGGAATCAGCACAGCACTTTCTGTATTGGATATATGCTCAAGCTTTTCAAGTTATACTCAACTTTCCCAGCCACCAATCAATCATATCAGTTTTTTCTTCTCTCCTGAAGGATGGAGCAGATCAGTCAGTGGCTCTGGAAGCAGGAATACTGGCTTCCTCCGGGAATCAGCTGGGAGGATATGGAGAAGATGGAGGGCTCTCGGCGTCCTCTCCCCCGGGATCTGCTCCTGGCTCTGCCTCTCGCTCTGGGATTTATCATGCTTCGTTACGCTTTTGAGAGGTGACTGATGACTTGATCAAGTCCTGAAGGGTTTTTTATTGTCATTTATCAGGGTTTGACCCGAATTCATTTCAGAATGTAATTTAGTATACGAAAATTACCTTGGTATCAACGTGTTTTTTGGACGTTCTTTGAGCAGGGATGTGATTTTTCTGCATTTTTATTCATTTCCTTATTTTCCGACCTGAAATATGACCCATTGGTATTATTAATATTATTATCATTCTGAAAAATTTTATAGTACAATATTACTATAATAGTATATTACAACAGTAATATAATTTTTATTGATTTTTTTTTATTAAGTAATAATAAAATATTATATTAGGTTTTAAATAATAATAACAATAATAAAAGTACTATAATTATATAATAATAATAATAATAATTATACATTTTACAATACAATATTACTTTCTTTAATTTCTGTATTGATTTATTTGATATTTTAAATAAAGATAAAATAAAATATTATTTTAATTAATAATAATAATAAAATTAACATTATTAAATACTCATTTTTTATTTTATAGTACAATATTGCTATTGTGATACTAATATATTTGTATTGATTTGTTTGGTTTTTTTTTAAATTAAGTAATAATAAAATAAAAATATTTTGAATAATAATAAAAATAATATTATTATAATTATTAAATACTAATTTTATATTTTACTTTCTTTAATTTCTTTATTGATTTATTTGATTTTTATATTTTAAATAAAGATAAAATAAAATATTATTTTAAATAATAATAATAATAATAAAATTGTCATTATTAAATTCTCATTTTTTATTTTATAGAACAATATTGCTATTGCAATACTAATATATTTGTATTGATTTGTTTGTTTGTTTTTTAAATTAAGTAACAATAAAATAAAAATATTATTTTGAATAATAATAAAATGAATATTATTATAATTATTAAATACCAATTTTTTTTTGAATTTACTTTCTTTAATTTATTTATTGATTTGTTAGATTTTTATCATTTAAATAATAATAAAATAAAAATATTATTTGTAATAATAATAAAAATACTATTATTATTATTATTATTATTATGAAATAATTGTTTTATATTTTACAGTACAATATTACTTTTGCAATAGTAATATATTTCTTTATTGATTTGATTTTTGTCATTTAAATAATAATAAAATATTATTTTGGACAATGAAAACATTATTATTATTATTATTATTATTATTGTATAGTCAGAAAGCCTCAGCAACCACATAGCAACACCCTAGCAACCACCCATAACACCGTAACATCATGCAGGAGAATTTTGAAATAGTGGAGAATAATAAAATAGTTTGTTAGTTTAACTAATTCCACCAGCCTCTAGTGCCTGAATATTTAGTATGCATGCTCGAATCTGTTCTCCTGCTGTATCTCAGCATGCAATCAGTCTTTTTGTTTAGTTTTGCGCATTTGGCGTCTGCTGTGGCGTAACGTTATGCTCTGTCTTCGTGTGTGACGGCCCGGCTAACAGAGACTCGCGTTCTGAACAGGTGTGTGTCTGGATTGTGTCTGTGCCCGAGGGAGCAGATGACAGGTAGTGTGCTGTAGGAGGGGAGGGGGACGCTGTGTCAACAAACAGCAGCAGGCAGACGCAGAGCATGCATGTGTGTGTGTGTGTGTGTGATGAGTCTCGGTTGCTGCAGCAGCGTTTCGCTATAGAATCAGCTGATGCTGTGACCCCTCTGACCCATGTTTGATCTTGGATCATCTTTCCACTGTCTAATGAAGTCCAGCCAATGCAAACATGTGCATATATGCAAAGAGTATTTGTATAGGTAATATTACACATAAAACAACAATCATAACAAGCTCCTCCTGAGCTCCTGGACAATGAAAGAGCAAACTGTGAGCAATAAATATTCTTATGTTCAGTGAGGGTTTTGCACAGTTCAAATAAAGGCCTCTTTTGGTAACAAAACAGCATTGATGAAACGCGTTCTGTGTCCTTAATCCTTTATTTCCTGTCTCTCCTCGCAGACGTGTGGCGTTTCCTCTCAGCAGAGTTCTAGGAGTGAAAGATCAAGTTCGTTTGAAAGTCACTCCCGCCCCACATTTGGAAGCATTTTACACTAAAAACAGCAGACAGCCTACGCAGGTGAGTACACACACACACTCACACACTCACACACACACATACACATACAAGGTGCATTGTAAATAAAATGTTTTATTATTATGAAGCTAATTGTACTTTGGATAATTGGCTGATATTTGGCCATTTATCAGCATTAGTCTATAAACATCTGCACTTGGCTGATTGACAGATGTCATTGGTTAGTATTTAAGGAACATTATTTGAACATATTAACAAACATATAAACAAACACATGCACACCTGCACCCTTACAAACACACAAATCAACCTACAAACACGTCTGAGAGATCATTCTCCAACAGTTGTTGTTTTGCATCTTACTTTCCTGGAAAACGTCCATACCTTGCAAATGAGTGTGTGGATGTGTAACCACATACGGAAAGAGAGGGAAGGGGTTTAACAGACATACAAATAACCCAGAACCAGACTCATCTTTATTATTTCCTGATTTATGAAACACGATTCAAATTATGATACTGTAATAATGGTACAGGTTACCAACTCATCCAATTCAAGGAAAGGAAATATTCATGTATATTTCATACTGTAAGAGGAAGCCGCCCAAACAGCGTGTTGTAAGGAACCTGATATTGTTGACATTTATTTTGTACGTGGACTTATTGTGCTCCCTACAAAGGGACTGTGGGTCTCTCTGGAGTTCATTTCCATATTTTCAGAACTACTTTTCTTGGCGGATGAATTTCTGGATATATTTTACATGTGTGAGTTTGCTCCATGTAAACATGCTTTATGGATTTGTCAGGTTTACAGTTTTTTACAATTGCTATGATACATTTTTCAACACTTGATCACAACAGCAGTCTGTGTGTATGGGGTTAGATTCCCGCCTAAAGCATTGCGGTCACGGATCAAAAAATATTAAGTGTGAATCAAAAATGTAAAAACACGTAAAAATATATAACACAAACTTAAAAAAACAATGCAAAATGATCAGAATGGCAAAGAACGTGGTCACATATCAAAATATAATAAGCGTGAATCGAAAAGTTAAAAGCGCATTTAAAAAAATAACAAGCGTGAATCAAAACTTTAAACACATTAAAAATGATATTGCACAAATTTTAAACTTGTGTTTGTGTTCTTAAAAGTTGTTTTCTTTGCTTTTATTACTTAAAGTACTCTGTACTTTATACTCGCTTACTTTTTCTGCTCATATTTTACTCTTTTGTGCGCTTGTGCTGTTTTTCTCTTTGCGCTCTCCATGCTCCGCTCTTGCGTTTCCAAATGTTGCAGTTCGAGTTTATGTAAATTAGGCCGGGCTTAAGCGTCACCATCTAATGAAAATGAAAATGTAAGAAAGCACAAAGTATAGAGTAATAAAAGCAAGGAAAACAACTTTTAAGAACACAAACACAAGTTTAAGATTTGTGCAATATCATTTTTAATGTTTAAAGTTTTGATTCATTCATTATTTTTTTAAATGTGCTTTTAATTTTTCGATTCACACTTATTATATTTTGATCTGTGACCACGTTCTTTGCCATTCTGATCATTTTGCATTATTTTTTAAAGTTTGTATCATATATTTTTACATGTTTTTAAATTTTTAGACCGCAATACTATTGGTGGGAATCTAACCCCATATGTGTGAGCTAAACTGTGGATCATTTATCATTGCTTTGGCACAAAATGCATTAAACAACAACGTCTTTCGAATTACAAAAACTAACATAATACAAAGCTGAATAAGAAAGCAACTGGCAACATTTCTACAGTAGTACCTTATTGAAATATATTCTGAATCTAGAAATTGAAATATTATCGAAACAATTAGATGTAGCTAAACACATACACAGGTGTTAGTAATTCAGTTTCATTACTATCTATACAAAAGGAGAAACTTGGGAATAATTCTGTACTGTAATGTATGTAACATATACTGCAGAGAGTGTCATTCTTATTTTGTACAGACATTTGGAATATTTTGGTTCATTGCCAAATAATTCCTCATGTTATTGCATTAATCCTCCTAGAATGAGATCACCAGTCTAGTTAACCAGTGCAACCTGACTCAGAGACAAGTAGAGACGTGGTTCCGGAACCGCAGGAACCAGGACAGACCCAGCAACAGTAAGAAGTTTTGTGAGGCCAGGTAAGTTCTCTTCAGGTATGTGCTTTTGATAATATCACAATCATAGTTACACTTCTTATTTTCTAGTTCTTTCATAGTGGAACTTTAAAGAACCCATCAACCAAATTTGGAATTTTGGAATCTGAGGATTCCAAAATGAAACATCCAGAACTTTTTAAACTCATAAGAACTATAGAATGATCTAAATAATAACAATCTAAGTCTAATATACTATGGCAGGTGTAACTATAGAAAGAGTAGAAATAAGTGTTTTTGTGCAATAATAATTTCATGCTGAAAAGATACTTAATTGAGTTTTTAGGCTGTGTGCAGGTTACATCATAGCTTAGTTCTGACGTAAATGGGCTCTGAGTTACAACTTACGCACTACTAAATGTTTTTGCGTTGCACCATTAAACTTAGTTGAACTTAGCTGAATAAAATAGCCGACTGACTGAACCGCATCAATAAGCTCGTTTTACCCGTCAGACTTCAATCCTTTAGATATATGTGATAATGCTGATATTTGCACTCGCTTACATTTTAAGAGAGAGAACATCATGTGAATGAATTACTTTGTTAAACACAAACACAACAATCCTTATTATTTTCAAATACAGTTTTTGAAAGTTATTTAAATATAAAAATACCTATGATTAAGTAGTTTCACATTTTGATTGGAAACTTTTTTTACCATTATGTGAGACAATAGAATTTAGAATCAACATAAAATGAAATTCATGGCATTTAAACAATGTTTGCTCACATATTGCTATTGGATTATTAAGGGTAAATGTCAAATTATGTGATTACTTTACAAAGAGTTTACAACCTATTAGCTGCGTTCTGTCTTAAAGGATTAGTTCACTTCAGAATTCAAATGTCCTGATCATTTCCTCACCCCCATGTCATCCAAGATGTTCATGTCTTTCTTTCCTCAGTCGAAAAGAAATGAAGGCTTTTGAGGAAAACAATCCAGGACTTTTCTCCATATAGTGGACTTCACTGGGGTTCAACGGGTTGAAGGTCCAAATGTCAGTTTCGGTGCAGCTTCAAAGAGCTCTACATGATCCCAGACGAGGAATAAGGGTCTCATCTAGAGAAACCATCGATCATTTTCTAAAAAAATAAAATGTATATACTTTTTAACCACGAATGCTCGTCTTGCACTGCTCTGCGATGCGCCATGCAATACGTAATAACGTTGGAAAGGTCATGCGTGACGTAGGTGGAAGTACCGCGGTAGGGCGAAAAACTCCATCTCATTTTCTCCTCCAACTTCAAAATCGTCCAACATCGTTTTACTTTTTTTTGTATGCGTGACCTTTCCAACATGATTATGTAATGCGTGGAGCATCACAGAGCAGTGCAAGATGAGCATTTGTGGTTAAAAAGTAAATAATTTTAATTTTTTTTAGAAAATGGCCGATGGTTTCTCTAGATCAGACTCTTATTCCTCGTCTGGGATCATGTAGAGCTCTTTGAAGCTGCACTGAAACTGACATTTGGACCTTCAACCCGTTGAACCCCAGTGAAGTCACTATATGGAGAAAAATCCTGGAATGTTTTCCTCAAAAACCATAATTTCTTTTCAACTGAAGAAAGAAAGATATGAACATCTTGGATGACATGGGGGTGAGGAAATTAGTGAGGACTTTATGTTGCAATTTATGTGCAAGAAGGTGCAACCCTACCTGGTTGTGTTTCATTTAAATGTCAATAGTTGTCATACAGGATAGAGTGATAAATGAACTGTGAAGAGAAGATGAGAATATACTGAGATCTTTTGATTGCAGACTTTAGTATCTTGAAGATTCTAAAATGAAAAAGAACTACAGTGTCAGTAAGCACTAATTATCAAGAAGAATGCATGATAATGAATCTGTTTTTAGTAACTTCATATCTTTTGTTTCCCCAGTTGGAGATTTGTGTTCTACCTGGTTGCTTTCACCGCGGGATTTGCATCTTTAATTAACGTGAGTTGCTTTATTCCCACGTGAACCCAAGCGCGTCTTGGGGTTGGTGTCTTTTAAGTCATTGCCTAATTACGGTCCCCTAGTTAAAGTCCTAACAACGAGATGGTTTAGTCAAAAGCCTTTAACGCTTCTTCAGAATGACCGGCATTAAATCAACAAGAACAAACTTCAGCTTTGTTGTTTCGAACGCACACGGTTCAAATGTTTTTCTGAAACACAACACTGGCCCTCAGGACTCAGTGTGATTTTCACTGTATGACTGCCTCTTTTGTTGTCAAGCGGTTAAAGGAAGTAGGTTTGCTGTTGATGTTTCATTTTAACGGTGGTTGTCTGAAAGTGACCGCAGTGTTCCTCTTCCTCATAGACGCCCTGGTTCTGGGAGCAGAGAGAGTGCTGGAGAGGATATCCTCAACAGGTGAGCTCACCTGTCTGATTTACACGTGTCAAAACAAACACGCCATTGGACACACATGCAGATGCATATGTAGCATTGAGCCCACGGGAGAGGATTTGTGAATGGCTTCGAAGTGGTGATTCTGTAGGTCACATGATAATGACAACATGACGAATGTAGTACGTCTAGATTACATTCATACTATATTGAACATACTTTTTTGGTATACTAAAACATGCATACTTTTTCAGCCTTGGTGAGCAGAAGAGGCTTCTTTCAAAAAGATTATGAAATCTCACCAACCCCAAACTTTTGAACAGAAACGTTTCTGACTCATACTGTAGGTTTCATGCCATGGCAGTGATAAATATGAATCATATCTTACTATCTCAGAACAATCTACCTGTAAAATCAAGGAAAATGTCAGCCTTTCTATTTGGGTGCTGGTTTTAAACACACCTTTAGAATAGCAGGCCAAAGGACACTGATTTAAAAAAACAGAATCTGAAATAAAGGCTTCCTTTAATGCTTGACGTTATTGTGGATTAAATCAATGCTTGGACTGATGATGAAGTTTGACTTTAGGTGTGAACTGTCTCTTTAAGAGAATGCACTTTGGAAGGTGATATATGTGTTTCTAGTGAGGAGTATTTGGGAAAAGAGTAGTGATTATCCATATTTAATAAGATTTACTGGTAAAGTGGCTATTTGTTTAGTTTCATTCTAGTCTGAACATGCAATCCTTTACAATGAGATATCATTATAGTTTTTATTACAATTTTTTTAAATTAAAAACTAGTTTCTATTTTTCTATTTTTCATTTTAATTTGAAGTTTAAATAAAGTTTTAGTCATTTTGTTGTGTGTTTTGTCATTTTTAGTGTATATATTTTTTTGTCATTTTAGTACCAATTAAATTAAATTGAGATTTTTTTAATATATATTTTATTTTATTTCAGTTGACCTTTATTTTATTTACTTTATTTTTTTTTATGATTTTAGAATAATAACTCTATTTTATTTCTTTATAAGCTCATTTCTGCTCAAAACTGTCAAAATTGCACATTTAAATCTCGCAGATTATATCTCCCAATTCTGAGAAAAAAAGTCAGAATTGCGAGATAAACTCACAAATGACTTTTTATATCCTGCAATTCTGACTTTATCTCTCAGAATTGTAGGGCTGTCAAACGATTACTAAAAGTTTAAGTTTGCCTATATATGTGGGTGTACTGTGTGTAATTATTTTGTATATATAAATACAAACACATTCATGTATATATTTGAGAAATATTTACAAGTATATTTTTATATAATTTATATTATATATAAATACAAATATTTTGTACATAAATAAAATTTTTCTCTTAAATATATACATTAATTTGTGTGTATTTATATATGCATATTAATTACACACAGTACTCATACATATATTATGCAAACTCAAACTTTAATTTTGTATGCGATTAATCGCGATTAATCGTTTGACAGCCCTACAGAATTGCTATTCTGAGATAAAAAGTCACAATTACCTTTTTATCTTTTTATTCCATGATGAAAACAAGCTTCCATACTGTTCATATTAAAGGCAATATTCTTTATTCTGTGAGCACTGTCTTCATTAAGGTCCTGTGTTTGTGTTCCTCTAGCCGGTGCAGGACGTTCACTACTGGTACTACATGCTTGAGCTGGGCTTCTACTGGTCTCTGCTGCTCTGTGTGTCTGTGGACGTCAAAAGAAAAGTAAGATCACACACAACAGTTATCAGAATAAGGTTAAGATAAAATATCTTCTGAAACTCTGACTATTGTGAAATCTCTTCATTGTTCTGGGGTTTTTTAGATTTGATCTCATTGCTGTGTGGTGAAATTAAGGGGATTTCTGGATTTCACAGTATGACAGTGATAAATTTGAGCCCGTATGAGTCATATCTTATTATTATCAGAACAATCTAGCTGTAATATTCAAGGAAAATGACAGCCTTTCTATTTGGATGCTGGGTTTGACCACACATTTACAATAGCAGTCAAAAGTTTGGACACTTCTGATCTAAAGGCTGGAGAAATGAAAGAGCTTTTCTTGAGTGTGTCAGGTATACTTTACACACCCACAGTAAATGCAGATTATCAACACGTGATCTATTGTCTGGACGTGTTTGTCGTTTTGGGTGTTTCAGGTTACATTTCTTTCAGTACCTCCCAGCGTGATATCAATTATTCTTTTGTCTTTTTATGTTAATCTGGATCATGTTCTGTTTTAGGATTTCAAAGAACAGATCATCCACCACTTTGCCACTATTTTCTTGCTGGGTTTCTCGTATTGCTCCAACTACATTCGTGTCGGCACCCTGGTGATGCTCGTCCACGACTCCTCGGATTTCCTCCTCGAGGTACGAGCTCAACCGCGAGTCACGCGTTCATGGTCAAAAACAATGAGTCTAACACTTCCAGAAAATCCCCAAACACATTACTGTCTAATGATTTCACTTTTATTTCCTGCTGAAGTCACACGGTTTGCAATGACCTTTATGCTTTGTTTTGATTTTGTGAAATGCATTGAAATGTTTTAGTATTTGGTGTAAATTGGAGTTTATGTGGTTTCAGCACACAAGTTCAGTTTACTTTAAAAAAGTTTGGAAATGGATTGCATTATTTTTGCAAAGCAAACTTAAAGTAAAGAAAGCGAGTAAACTAAGTAAGAAATATCAAATGTCAAATCTAGTTAATATACTGAATGTTTGCTAATGTTATTAAGATGAATACTTTATGAATTCTATTTAAGTAACAGTGTTATATTTTGTTCTACAAACATCCTAAATTCTATTATTAACATGGGTTTAATTTTCCATTGTGAGCTATAGAGACTTCAAAAACTATGTGAAATCATTTTCCACATTTTCTTCAAGTGTTTTCAGAAGTTTAACTCGTATGTCAGGTAACGAAAATATGTTCTAAGAACTTTATAAAGTTATGAAAGTTATGAAAATATTGTTTCTGAACATGAAAAACGTCCAGTTTTGAAAAAAAAGGTAAATAACCTTAAAAAGCAAAAACAAACACTCATTTTGAGCCATTACTGCATCTCTCACTTACTGTATGTGATCGCCTCTATCGCGGTTACGCTCACATGACTTTGCTGTGCTGCGTGTTCATGAAAATGTATTATATGCATATGTTTTTTAGTGTTGCATTTAAAAAAAAACAATTTTAAACCTTTGAAGCACAGTAAGCAACAAAAGAGAACTCATTTCGCTATATGCATGCGCTGTCAGAGAGACGTACACACATAAAGCCGCTGCTCAGAGAGCGTGTGAGTACAGAATTAAGTTCTTTTTGCCGCCTAATTGACTACATGAACTTCCGCAATAATATAAGCCAGCTCGGAATCTTCCAGTGAGATGTCATTTGCTGGTGTGTTGAGCATCAGTAGTGTAATCAGAATATAGTCACTTAAATAGTCAAGCATAGCATTAATTTAGTTATTCAAACGTAAGATGTCATAAAAAGTAAATAAATAAAGACGTACCTCGGCTAAATTCAATTCGACCATCAGTTTTCACACTTTTGTGTGAAAAAAGTGTCAAAAATTAAATATTTATTGTGCACTTTAGTTAGATTCATTGAATAAAAGTGTGCTGAAATCATTGATCTTGCACTGCATTGAAGGACAGCTTCAGTGATTATAAAGGGAAAGTGCGGTACTCGCTTTCTGTGCAGTTCATTCACATTAAAAGTTATTGTTTTTCATGAGAATTTGTAAGTACTTCATACTTTACATTGACAAAATTTATTTTTAAACAGTTATTTTATAATGTTTAATATTTATTCAAAAGTGTAACTCAGTGAACTATTACAGGAAATGGCTAATATATACGCAAATAAATGCTACTCTACCGCCACCTGCTGGTTATAGTGGTAATTATTGTCTTTTTTATTTTTAAATAAGTGTTTTCCATCAAATGTTGGATTTCCTACATTTTGAAATGTTCGGCTTTACAATGGGGACAATCTCAGAAGAATGAACAAGTAATGTTTGTGGTCATCACATTAAAAATAACATTTGAAGTGCTGGAGAAAAATGTGCGTGTCTGATTACAGTCACAGCGTTTTTAAACGGTCCCAATAGCTTCGTCTTTATTGCAATCAATAAAACTGGTTTATTGGCAAATTAGGTAAATGTGATAACTGCATTAACACTAGCACTACCGGAATTCTATAACTACTAGAACTGCCAATAGCGGTCATTTTGACTGTTCATACCAGACAGCAGTGAATGTCATTTTTGTCATGTTATATTTACTTCAAAGCTTCTATGGTCATGTTTTATGAAAAATGTGGGGTAATTTAAGCATACATAATATAATATGTTCGTGATATTATTGTGTAAGAGCTACTAGACCTCCCACAAAAGTGCATGCCGCAATTTGCTTTCCGCAATTTGCATCCGGCAAGCTGGAGATCAAAGTTTTTCACCGCAGTTAAAATGTTGTTTTTGAAAGTCAAAATGTCAACAAATATAAAATGAAGCAGAATATTTCGTTAGATAAAAACATATTGTGAATTTTGGAAATGATTACATCTGTCTTTATTCAATACATTTTGACTTTTGGAGTTTACAATGCTTTAGCATTATCGGAAATGTTTGGACCACACGAATCGATAACATACCCAAAGTAGCAGATGAAATGACAGTTGTCGAATTTGAAGTGTCCACTCTCCTTTTTTTACGAACCGGAATTATCTCTGAATCACTCTCAGAATCAGTGTCAGACGAACTGTCAAGAGACCAAGAGACATCGCTCTCTGCTCCTCCATCAAACTCTGCATCATCAATGTTCTCAAGCAAGGATAAAACCTCAGTGACAGTCATTTTCTTTCTTGTTGCCATTTTGACGGTAAAGCTAAGTTTTAGCTTAGCAAAAGCATACAAAACTGCCAGAGAAAGGTTGCTAGGCAACAGCTACGCACATCTTTAACGGCGGGAAAAAGCGCTGAGGAGATACAACGCCTGTAATATGTAAAGAAAATGCATGTGAATCAGTATATTGGTCTTAAAGTGACAGCAGCATAATATACCTGCTGCCGTCTGTGTCATTAATGTTATTCAAACAAAAAAAGAGAGAAAATCTCTCACTGATCTTGACTGAATCAGTTTTCTAACTTTGGTTTTACGAACATGAAAGGAACATTCTGTTTTATCATTCTTTAAACATTATCGGAATGTTCAGAAGTAACAAGTAGTAACATTTAAAAAAATGTCCAACTAAAATGTTTCAGAAAAAACATTTCATGAACGATGTATAAATAACATTTTTATGATAATGTTTTGAGAACATTATTTAAAGCTAGGGTTGGCAATGTTTTTCATAAACACTTTTTGTTACACTGGTTGAAACTCTCTTCAAATCCTGAATCAATAATATCAATCAATCAATAATAGATGTGGTCTAAATATTACAAAATGTGCATATATCTTGTGTGGAAGTCTCAGGACCAAAAAATGTTCGTCCAATCATTGCATTTGGACTGAAATTGCTTTAAGACCAGAAAACTTTGAACAAACACTCCATTGATGTTACTGGAAGAACATCATTCTTTGTTCATAGAACGTTGCCAGAACGTTAGCCAAAGTTCTGAGAACATTCCCTGTTAGATGGATTAACACAAGTTTGAAATTGTCAACTGTTTATTTTTGTAATATTGTCTCATAAAGAACATCTGTATGAATAAACATAAACTGTATGATACTAAAAATTTGAGTAATTTAGTGTAAATCTGCTTTTTCCACAGTCTGCCAAGATGTTCAACTACGCGGGTTGGAAGAAAACTTGCGATTCATTGTTTGTGATTTTTGCCGCTGTATTCCTGGTTACACGCCTGGTCGTGTTTCCGAGCAAGTAAGAACTTTGGCTACTGCTCTTTAAAACACTGAGAATCAGATTACATCTTCTTAAGTTACCGTTTTAAACACTTCACTATTAATGTCACATTATCTTGTTGTTTATTCAGTAGCTGTAAAAGTAATAACCTACTCGGCTTAGATCATTTCCTCAATTTCTACAGAAGTAGCATGTGTTGATTGTGAGGTTTTATGTTCCTGACTGCACTTTGTTTTTGTCAGCATTTAAGCAGTGTGTGTGTGTGTGTGTGTGTGTGTGTGTGTGTGTGTGTGTTTCTCTCCTATAGGATCATCTACACCACTCTTGTTTTGTCTATGGAGATGTTTGAACCCTTTATGGGATATTATTTCTTTAATGCACTGCTGCTGGTGCTGCAGGCACTGCACATTTACTGGGCGTATCTCATCCTGAGAATGATATACAAGTTTCTCTTCTTAGGGAAAGTAAGTCAATCCATTCGTCTGTCCATCCATCATATCTACATCCCCCTAAAATATTTAGTCACACTTAAAAATATCTGAATTGAATTGCATAGCAGTGTTATTTTAGTATTATTTATAAACTATTGTAGTATTTAGGTAGCACTAACTTTACAATAAGGTCCTATTAGTTAACGTTATTTAACAATGAGCAAAATATTTGTTACAGTATTTATTATTTATTTTTTAACCTTACTTAACAAAAATACTGTTCATTGTTAGTTCAGGTCCATTAAATAATATTAACAGATACAACATTTGATTTCAGTAATAGTAAATGTTGAAATTATCATTAACTATGATTAAGAAAGGCTTCAGGAATATTTTTCATTGTTAACTAATGCTAACAAATGGAACATTATTGTAAATGTTACCTGTATTTATTAATATTATGAATAATCATTTTTTGTATATTTTTTTAGTTTGTTTTAGTAATTTTGTTTTGTGATTTTGTAATTTATTTTTGTTTCGCCTCAATTTATTTTTATTTCAGTTTTTGTTTTTCACTTTTTTTTATTTTTTTGTTTAATTTATCATATTAATATTTAATTTTATTTCAGATGTTTTTCACTTAATAAAATGTTTTAGTTTATAACACATAGGTAACAAAATATATATTTAACTCTCTTTTATTTTCATGTTTTCATTTCTATTTAATTTGTAGTACTTCACCTTACTTTTTTCAAGGTTGCCAAAATTTTTAAATATTAATTACTTTTATAGTGCTGTCAAATTGATTAATATACTGTATAAAATATAATATATTTACATATAAAATATATATATATATATATACACACACACACATATATTTACAAACTTTTATGTTAGATCCATTTATCGATTTGACTGCACTAGTTTTTTTAGTTAACATTTATATTTAATTTTATTACAGCTGTATTTCAATGACCAAAAAGGATTTTAGTAATTTTAGTTAACAATAACAACACATAGGTAACAAAATATGTGATTTGTGCTCAAATGCTGCAGTAATTTTCCTCATAACTAACTTCACTTTTCTTCTTAATTTTATTAACGGATTTCAAAAACATTGTACATTGTGATAAACTGTCATATATATTGTCAATATATCGGTGAATTCAAACGACATCAAAAAACAAACATAAGAGAAGAAATCAAAGGTTTTTTACCCACAAACTCACTTTGACCTCTTCAACAGCTGGACAAGGACGAGCGCAGTGATGTTGAAAGTGAACCAGAGGAGGAAGAGTATGAAGAAGAGGAAGAGCATGAGGAAGATCAGTGTTCCTGGAGGAAGAGGAAAGTGGTGCTGGACTCCAGGCTGGCCATGCTCAGCTCCAGCTGCGTCCTAAATAACCTGACGAATCAGAAAGCAGATGCCAACAGAAGACTGCCTAAAGCCAGATAGCAACAATGACATGTTTGTTTCAGCAGTCAGAGATGAGTTACTTGTTTGGTTTATTAGAGCATCACTGCAGAAGAAATTCACTGTGCTTCTAAGACACAAAAGAACACAAATCACTCGAATGCACAAAGTAATCTCATTTACACAAATAACCAAGTGAAGGATGAAGTATTTATGTGAGAGGGGTAGATTACTGAATGTATTTATGTTTTTAAGTGTAACTTACACCTCATATTGCTACTAAAAGAGAATTAAAATACTTGCTGATATATGCACTTAGTTCACAACAGATCAGCAGTGCAAACTCGTATCAATCTCTGATAAATAGGCTACAAATTACTTTTTAACTGAAAAAACACTGTATTTATTGTTCACTTGTATTATGAAAATACTCTATATGAAGGTCTATATGAGTCATGAATGATTTTTTTTTTTGTAAATAGAGCTGTAGGTTTCATTTTAAATATCACTGTGGAATATGTTTTCATGTATTCTGGTAGAATATAAAAAAATATATTGTGAAATATCTTGCTTTGTCTTTTTATATATTTGCTAAGCACTTTTGCACTTAAAGAAGATTAAGGAAAATAGTCAGACAGCGTGGTATAACGAGCATAGAGAGCAGCCCGAAAAATGGAGTGCAGCTGGAAGAAAACAAAAATAGAGGTATTTCACATTTTGTGGAAAGATAGTGTTACTACATACAGAAAGGTCTTAAAAATGGCTAGATCTGCTTACCTTTCAACTCTTAGAAGAGAACAAACACAAGATATTTACTTGATACAGTGGCTAAATTAAGCTTAAATAAGGCTTCGATTTCAGACATTTCCAAACGGCACAGCAGTAATGACTTGCAAGCATTATGACCATGCAACCGTCTGCCACAGCATTGCATGAGACGTCGTGATATAGACCCTCTGAGGAACAATTCCATTCATTCTTTGCAATAGGAAAGGAAGAATTGTCTAAACTTGTTAAATCATCAAAATCAACAACATGTATGTTAGACCCTGTATCGACTGCTACTGAAAGAGATGCTTCCAGAGGTCATAGATCCTCTTTTCAATATTATTAATTCATCATTGTCATTAGGATATGTACCAGAAACCTTTAAGCTTGCTGTTATTAAACCTCTTATTAAAAAACAGCAACTTGATCCTAGAGAACTAGTTAATTACAGGCCGATCTTCCGATCTTGAATCTCCCCTTTCTGTCAAACATACTAGAAAAGGCAGTATCCTCACAAATGTCCTTTTTAGAAAGAAATGGTATTTGCAAGGATTTAGACCATATCATAGTACTGAGATGGCTCTCATTAGTTTGACATTATATTTCGTCTGACCAAGCAGCTATTAGCCTATTATTAAATATTATTAATTTTAATATGTAGAATTAAAACGTATGTTTATGTACTTTTTAAGCTCCCCCAGCATTAAAGGTTTAGTTCACCCAAAAAGAAAATTCTGTCATTTATTACTCACCCTCATGTCGTTCCACACCCGTAAGACCTTTGTTAATCTTCAGAACACAAATAAGGATATTTTTGTTGAAATCCGATGGCTCAGTGAGGCCTGCATAGCCAGCAATGACATTTCCTCTCTCAAGATCCATTAATGTACTAAAAACATATTTAAATCAGTTCATGTGAGTACAGTGGTTCAATATTAATATTATAAAGCCACGAGAATATTTTGGTGTGCCGATTAGTGATGGCCAATTTCAAAACACTGCTTCAGGAAGCTTCGGAGCATTATGAATCTTTTGTGTCGAATCATGATTCGGATCGCGTGTCAAACCGCCAAACTGCTGAAATCACGTGACTTTGGCGCTCTGAACTGCTGATTCAACACGCTGATTCATAACGCTCCGAAGCTTCCTGAAGCAGTGTTTTGAAATCGGCCATCACTATATAAGTCGTTATTTTGTTTTTGTTTTTTTGGCGCACCAAAAATATTTTCGTAGCTTTATAATATTACTATTGAACCACTGTACTCACATGAACTGATTTAAATATGTTTTTAGTACATTAATGGATCTTGAGAGAGGAAATGTCATTGCTGGCTATGCAGGCCTCACTGAGCCATCGGATTTCATCAAAAATATCTTAATTTGTGTTCCGAAGATTAACAAAGGTCTTACGGGTGTGGAACGGCATGAGGGTGAGCAATAAATGACAGAATTTTCATTTTAGGGTGAACTAACCCTTTAATAGATTCCTGTGATATGCACCCAATGCAACACTTTTTTTAAAGATAAAATATAGTTTTCTGTAAAACAGCTTGAATTATGTTTAAAGTTTCTCTAATGGAACGGTGTGCATTTTTAGTAATTGCGTGTTTCAGACATAAATTCACACGATACCTTAAAGCTTGTCACCAAAAAATGCTGAAATCGATTATGCAGTTACACAAAACGAGCACATATTAACTCAAGAGTCTGAAGAAGCAACATTCTGATTGAATGCGCACCAGCGGCGTTCTGTAGTTCCGCTCCGGACCTCCAGGCGGCGGTAAAGCCGCTTCGACGATCAAATACACACCATCTTCACGCCCGAAACACGCATCGGTCTTTTCCGCCCGGACCAGCAGCAACTGCGAGGGTGAGGATTAGTGTCTGTACGATTGTTTAATTTTCTCATCTTTTCCCTCTTTATTCACCTCCGTGATTTGGTGAATATTAACATTAGACGTTTATGTTCGTGAATGGTGCGATTAAAGCTTGTTATACGGCAGATTTAGACGCTTTTGTTTGGTTTGAAGTTTAATGTGTCGTGATGGAGTGTCATGGCGGCTTCTGCCATGTGTGAGAGAAACTCCTGTCATAAAATCACGCCTAATTTACACCAAACATACAATAAATCTCCCGAAACGTATGATATATGTATATATATGACCTGAAAACGCTTAAGTTGTTCTGCTAGCTGGTCATATAATGGAGTCTGTAACAGGAAGGGTCGCTGTCAGAAATGTGCTATCAGTAATACGTTTTATATATATATATATATATATATATATATATATATATATATATATATATATATATATATATATAAAATATGTAATGAATGATGTGGTATTTACATGGTATCTTAGAGTACAACCATTGTACATGGAAGTACCATATTATCACAGATAGCAATGATGTATAATTTTTATATATATATATATATATATATATATATATATATATATATATGAGCAATAATATTATGTGAATCTGGTATTTTTGCTACTTTTCCTACTGTGGTTATTGCTGAACTCGTAACTGATGTCTGATGCTGTAAGTCAGTGTGAATCATGTCTTTTCTTTGTGTTTCAGTGGCAAAATGCAGATCTTTGTGAAAACTTTAACCGGTAAGACCATCACCCTCGAGGTCGAGCCCAGCGACACCATCGAGAATGTGAAGGCCAAGATTCAAGACAAAGAGGGTGTGTATGAACTTAAACCGACGTCTGTATGAATGTGGCATTAGTATAAAAATAAAAGCTGAATATTAAGTAGGGCTGGGTAAAAAATATCGATTTCTCGATTTTAATCTATTCTCATTTTTACGAACCGATATCGATTCTTAAATCCCAAGAATTGATTAATCTAGTCTGTTTTCAGTTGATGAATGAGCAGAATATGTAGCCAATAAATCACAATAATCTTTGTGCTTTGTTACTTTTGATATGAAGCAAAGTCTCAGATTTCAAATGACGTCCATCTTATTATGAGATTCAAAAAATAAATACCGTTTTGGCGCTGTTTAATGTGGCGTGACAGATCGCTTTAGCGCCTCAGTTAAAGAGAAGCATGTGATCATCCTCTCCTCCGCTTTAATACCAGTTACAGCGCGAAATAAACATGCATGAACATCTGAAGGTATGTTAAAATATAAAGTACAGCTTACTGAAATCTGTATCATGTCTCGTGTAATCGCTCAATCAGTGCTTCAACCTCGGAAAGACGTCAATAAAACAGCTTCATTGTCACGTGACGTCACATTTACCTCACAAAAACATATTCAGTGACCATAAACTCATTAGTCAGCTAGAAAAATGCTCTAGAAAGCATCACTCTGATAAATATAGCTATGCACCGTTACATATTCATTATCATTTTTAATGTTCTTCAATATTTAATGCATGTTTGAATAAATCAGTTATGACAGCCGCGATTTAAATGTTTATATTTAAAAAAAACTAATTGGAGTAGAAATGATTATGTAATTCTAAACTTTATTTATAATAAAAACATCATATGTCGGACCACTAATATGTCTCTGTTCCTCAGGCATCCCTCCTGACCAGCAGCGTCTGATTTTCGCTGGCAAACAGTTGGAAGATGGTCGCACACTTTCAGACTACAACATTCAGAAAGGTGTTTATCCAGTGTCTCTTTTTACACGTAACATTTGCTGTTGGTCACGATAGCATCATTTTAATTTACTATTTTATATTTATTCCTCAGAGTCCACCCTCCACCTGGTGCTGCGTCTCAGAGGAGGCATCATCGAGCCTTCCCTCAGACAGCTGGCCCAGAAATACAACTGCGAGAAGATGATCTGCCGCAAGTAAGACACGTCCTTATAATAATGGCTTTGGATTTGAAGTCGTTGTGAATCTGACTGACCGATGCTCTGCTCTCAGGTGTTACGCCCGTCTGCACCCCCGTGCCGTCAACTGCCGCAAGAAGAAGTGCGGCCACACCAACAACCTGCGCCCCAAGAAGAAGCTGAAGTAGACTGTAGCATTGATGCGCTTCAGGAACTGCAGGAGATTCTGTGTTCAAATAAATTGTTGAAAACTGTCGCCTCGAGTTTGTCCGTTCATTTGCACTCATATTGTGCTTTTCCTTTTTTTTTTTTGTGTAAAATGTTACAGCAAGGGACAATTTGAATGCAAGAGATGACATTAATTTTTCAAACCATTCATACTTTCCTGAAGATGATTTTTAAATGGATCTAGTGGACTTCAATCACCGGTTCAGGTTTTTTTTGTGTAGGTTTTTGGAATATCTTCCACAGTTTTAGTACATGTGAAACGTCTCAGGGACAGGACATGTTGAATTGTGAAATAGTTAAAAGGTCTTCTGCAGAGGTTGTAAACCCTATGTATATGGTATATTTATAATAGGTCTAGAATATATCAAATACAACAAAAATAACTCATGATTGGTGTTTTTTTTTTTTTTTTTTTTTGTATAAGCAATTTTACCCCAAGCCCACTGTTAAAATCTGATTGAGATCCATTAAACATTTTGCTAAAAAACACTTAAATGGTTTTGCATGAAAGCTTTTCATCTTTATGAATTTCCAAAAATGAGTGGTTTTTTTTTTATGAATTTATAATATGAAGGATTACAAGTTTGGCCTTTCAAAACAAAATTCTTAAGTTTTAATGCATTTAGTGCTTTGCCGTTAAGCAAATGCAATATTTAACAAAGTTAATCATTTAAGTAAATCTACACTCTTAAAAATAAAGGTTCTTGGGTGAACTAATCCTTTAAAATAACTATTTTTCGTAAATATGTAACAAACCTTTTGTGCAATGAAGATTCCATGGATTTTTAAGTTTCTCTATAGCTTACAATCAAGAACCTTTATTTTTAAGAGTGTATATTTACTATATAAATATGCTTAACTTTGTTAAATATTACATTTGCTTAATTAACGGCAAGGCAAATGTAGCTATCTATAGCGAAACTTCTCTTTGTTGCACAAAAGCTTCTTTAGATTTTTTAAAAAATGTTCTTCACTCTAAAAAAAAATAGTTATTTTATAGAGTTAGTTTACCCAATAATGAAAATTCTGTCATTTATTACTCACCCTCATGTCGTTTCACACCCGTAAGACCTTCGTTCATCTTCAGAACACAAATGAAGATATTTTTGATGAAATCCGAGAGGTTTATGAGTCTAAATATTTGAGTAAACTAATTCATAAATTTAACTACTTATGTATTCATAAATTTATTACACTTATAAATGATCAAGTAATCTCAATTTAAGTATTTTTAGTAGTTGAAAGCTGGCTAGCTTTTAGCTAATTCATTTAAATGATATCTTGCTAATTGGTGACACAATGCTTTGAAAGCATTTGCACTTGCTGAATGAGTACAGCAATATAACACATTTAACATATATCTGTTCTCAAACTAAGCTCATGCTCCTCTCGTCACCATGATGGTAAAACCAACATAACAGAAACTCTTCTAAACTAGCATAACAAAACTTGTCCCACTTAACATTAATCTTGCACTAAAAACATATAACACTTAATTTTAGCATTTACTCTACATTTTTAGTGTCATGTCAAAGCATGCTGGGAAATAGAAATCCCAGCCCAGTTTCAGTTAAATTTAAGTTTGTCTAAATTAAAAGAAACAAGTTCATAACAATAACTCAAAAAATGAGTTTAGTGAACTCAAATGAAAAAGAAAGTTCTAAATACTCATAAAAGTTAATTTGATTGAACTACATTGTTTGAGTTGGCTCTACTCAAACCAATTAATTATTTTGAGCGTTAGGATTTACATTGTGGTCGGCTCCTGCATCAGCATCACACGCATGTGTCGCGCTGATCACGTGATCAGCTTTGGCCAATACTGAGCCGGTGTTCGGATGTAAACGGAAGCCTTCTTTGTACTTACTGCGGCAACTACGTAATGATGACAGGGAAGAGAAGAGATTATTGAATAAAGCCGTTATTTTTGTTTTGTTTTTGTGCACAAAAAGTATTCTCGTCTCTTCATAACATTAAGCTTGAACCACTTTTAGTGTTGATTATATTGCTGTCTATGGACGAGTCATAAACCTCTCAGATTTCATCAAAAATATCTTAATTTGTGTTCTGAAGATGAATGAAGGTCTTACGGGTGTGGAACGGCATGAGGGTGAGTAATTAATGACAGAAATTTTAATTTTTTGGGTAATCAGATTACTTTTTTCAAATATCTAGTAAAGTAATGCATTACTTTAAAATTTACAACAAAATCTCAAAGTTACGTTTTCAAATAGATAGATTAGATAAATACTTTATTCATCCCTTTAGGGAAATTCAAGCATCCAGAAGCTCACACAACACAATTACAAACAATAAAACAAACACCCAGAATCTAATAATAAATAGATCAACCACTGCAGCGAATTAAAAATCTGTACATTAAAGAACATGCATATTTAAAAGGCACATAGTCCTAAGAATAAATAATTAACTCAAGTTAATATACAGACTAAAATATTGCTAATAATTAACACAAGTTACATTGTTTTCCCATTTATTGCCCAGATGAGAAAAAGTAACGCAAAAGTAATGTATTACTTTCCATAAAGAGTAACTAATGCAATTAGTTTAACGCAATTAATTTAATGCAATTACTTTTTTTTTGAAGGAAGTAATGCAATACTGTGTTAGTTTTAAAAGTAACTTTCCCCAACACAGTCTGACATCGCTGCAAAAACCCTCTTTTGGAACCTTTATTTTTAAATGTAATTTAAACCATTTGTTTCAATATTGCTTATTTTTGAGCACATGCAATTTTCCACTGACAATGACTGAGTAACTCACACCGGTAATTCAATGTAAAACAAATTTATTCAGCAAGTTTTTGTTAAATTCAGAGAACATCATACACTGTAACTGAGACTTGGCTCTGGAGTTTTCCAGCTGGTCGGCACAGTATGACTCTTAACAGTGTAGAACGAAATCTACCGTCATAGTATAATCAGGCTATCAAGAGCTGCAGAACAAATGAACTCCTGCACACTAAGATGCATGAGTGGAAAAATAAGGCTCTCGCATCAGAGATTACAAGCAGAAATGATGCATGGCACCTTATGAGATTTTGTCCTTGAAAAGAGTTCTTGCCACTTTTTAAAACTCCAAATCATTAATCACACATGCTTTCATTGTCCAAAATACAAAGCAGTACACATACTCAAGTACCGCATGAAGAAGAAATAGAAAAGTAAACACCTGTTTATTAGACCCTAAATCAACTGCGCCGGAAAGCAAACAAACACAAACGTGGCTGTTGGTGCCGAACCCTGTGGGTGTTTAGGTAAAAACAGGCTGTTGGCACTTAAAATACTGCAGTTTGAAGCCACATGAGTGACTTTCTTGTGCTATCACAAATATACTGTAGAATGCAACATCCAACACGTTTGAAGCCTTAGAGCTGCACACAGCAACTACACTAGATGCATTCAAGCACATTCAACATCCATTCCTCAGTGAAGAACTACAGCTATTCTTAATTCCCTTGTGAGTTCAAGAGATCTTAATATTCTATAATAACAGAACAATTGTTTATTTCTACCTAGTATATTTGCAGCTACTATTTAATGCTTTATATCAATGCTGTCCTCTATACTAAGCATTCCACAGTATGAAACACAGAGAGGCGTCTGAACGCCACATTCGAGCTGGTCTTTGGCTTACACACTCCAGCTGTGACACCGCAGAGCACATCCACATCAAGAGAAAACATTCAGAAAAACTAATGAGCCTTTCATATTTTGCATGTATCTCCCAAAGTTTGGTCTTTGCTACAAATTAGTTTTGGTTCTAAACCAAATCTCACGTAATAATCGATTCACAGAGTCACGATTCAGTTCAAAAACGATTCTTCCATTTTTTTTTTTTAGCTTAATGTTTTAAATTGTTCATAAAAATGTATTTGACTCGTACACTTGAATGTTACAGAAATGCATGACAATTTTAAAGAGAAATTATTATTAAAATATAAGCATTTTTAATAGCAATGCACCGAAATGAAGATTCTGAGTCGAAACCAAAAATTCAGGATGCACTTGGCTGAAAATCAATTAATAATAAATTAATTCATTATTTAAATGTGTTTAATAATCAACAACACAAATAAAACTGAGTTGGACAAACATTTAAATTGCACATTATTATTATTAAATTATTATTAATGTCATTTAAAAATATAATTTGAAATTATTATATCATAATATTAATAATTAAAAATAATAATCTTGTGTATTTAACTTCTGTGCTCCACTAAACTCAATCATTAATACTTTAAATTATGATTTGTTTTATGAATAGATCCAGAATCATTTCAGAGAGAATTGCAATGCATTTGTGAATCAATTTTCCTCCAGCCCTAATGTTTAAATAATACTGTAAAGACGTGACGCAGCACAAGTGTATCAAAAATAAAGCTTCCCCTCCTGTACCGTAACATCGCTGCTCACGTTCTTCCAACATAACATCCTCTCCACTGAAGTTATTGCTAGACTTTGAACAGAAAGGGCAGAAAATAAAGCAAGAAGATACTGATGGTATCAGTGCAGAAACTACTGAAGCAGAACTACGCCCTCTAGTGGATGCGGCGCCTCTCGCTGCGGCCGTCAGGGTGAGTGTCTCTCGTCTCTCAGATCACACTATTTACTGATGAGTTTGACCAGACTCTGTCGAAGGTCGTTGAGGTCAAAGATCTTGACGTCGAGGATCTGAACGACCCTCTGCACCTCGTTCTCGGAGCGGTCGCGATCTTCCAGCGCTGAGGCCAGGTTCTGTTCGGCGTTCTGCACCCGGCGCTCCAAATCAACGTTACGCATCTCCAACTCCTGAAATCACATTCACAGAGTGTTGTGCTCATTTACAGCATGGCACAGATTTGACCACAACTTTCACAGTAATTAAACCTCCAAATATGAAAATGTCTTCATATCACACATGCTCTCAATGTAGAACATACAAGCAGCACATACTGTATGAAGAAATATAAAAAAATATAGAAATATGAAACCTGATTCTGTACTACATGAAAAAAGAAAAACTATAAAAATATAAATACTGTACTGGATGAAGAAAAAGTATATAAAAATAAAAATATATAGAAAAAAAATATAGAAAAACCTGGTTCTGTAGTGCATGAAAAATTATAAAATATAAAAATATAATGAAAAAAAAAAAAAAAACAGAAATATAAAGTATAAAAATATATAGAAAGAAATATATAAATATAAAGCCTGATTCTGTACTGCATGAAAAAAAAAAAAAAAAAAATACAAATATATATAGAAAAAATATAAAACGTAATTCTGTACTGGATGAAAAAAAAAAAAAAAAAAAAAAAATATATATATATATATATATATATATAAACCTGGTTCTGTAGTGCATGAATTATAAAATATAAAAATATTTAGAAAATATATATAAATATAAAACGTGATTCTGTACTGCATGAAGTGTAAAAGTGAAATAAAAAATATCTAGAAAAAATTATAGAAATATTAATGTGATTCTGTACTGCATGAAAAATTATAAGTGATATAAAATATACAGAAAAAATATAGAAATATAAAATGTAATTCTGTACTGCATGAAAAAATAAAAAAATAAAAAATATAGAAAAAATATACAAATATAGAAATTTAAGAAATTTAAGTGATAAATGAAGAAATTTAAGTGATAAAAAATATAAAATTTAAGAAATTTAAGTGAATTTAAGTGATAAAAAAATTTAAGTGATAAAAAATATATAGAATAAAATATAGAAATATAAAACGTGATTCTGTACTGGATGAAGAAAAAAATATTTAAAAACAAAAATATATAGAAAAAAATGGTTCTGAAGTGCATGAAAAATTATAAAATATAAAAATATATAGAAAAAATATAGAAATATAAAGCCTGATTCTGTACTGCATTAAGAAATATAAAATATAAAAATATATAGAAAAAATATAGAAATATGAAGCCTGATTCTGTACTGCATGAAGAAAAAAAAATATATAGATATAGTTATATATAGAAAAACCTGGTTCTGCAGTGCATGAAGAATTATAAAATATAAAAATATATAGAAAAAATATATAAATATAAAACGTGATTCTGTACTGCATGAAGTGTAAAAGTGAAATAAAAAAATATCTAGAAAAAAATTATAGAAATATTAATGTGATTCTGTACTGCATGAAAAATTATAAAAGTGATATAAAATATATAGAAAAAATATAAAAATATAAAACCTGATTCTGTACTGCATGAAGAAATAAAAAATATAAAAATATATAGAAAAAAATAAAGAAATATAAAATGTAATTCTGTACTGCACGAAGAAATAAAAAAAATAAAAAAATATATAGAAAAAATATAGAAATATAAAACGTGATTCTGTACTGCATGAAGAAATAATAAATATAAAAATATATAGAAAAAATATAAATATATAAAATGTGATTCTGTACTGGATGAAGAAAAAAATATATAAAAATAAAAATATATAGAAAAAAAATATAGAAAAACCTGGTTCTGTAGTGCATGAAGAATTATAAAATATAATGGAAAAAATACAGAAATATAAAATATAAAAATATATAGAAAAAATATATAAATATAAAACATGATTCTATACTGCATGAAGAAATTTAAGTGATAAAAAATATAGAATAAAATATATAAATATAAAACGTGATTCTGTATTGCATGAAGAAATAAATTATAAAAATATATAGAAAAAATATATAAATATAAAATGTAATTCTGTACTGCATGAAGAAATAAAAAATATAAAAATATATAGAATAAAATTATAGAAACATAAAATGTAATTCTGTACTGCATGAAGAAATAAAAACATATATATATATATATATATATATATATATAGAATAAAAATATAGAAATATAAAATATAATTCTCTACTGCATGAAGAAATAAAAACATATATATATATATATATATATATATATATAGAATAAAAATATAGAAATATAAAATGTAATTCTCTACTGCATGAAGAAATATATTTAAAATGTATTTCTGTACTGCATGAAGAAATAAAAACACATAAAAATATATAGAAAAATATATATAAATATAAAACCTAGTTCTTCAATTTTAACCTAAATTTTCAGTGCTGCATTAAACTAACAGATTAACACTTTAAAATGGCTCTTTGTTAATGTGATGGAAATGTTTTCCTCCAGCACCTGTAGTCTGTGAATGGCCTCTTCTCTCTCCTGCTCCAGCTCATGGAAGTTCGACTTCTTACTCTGGAGAATCCGGATTTCCTGAAATGCATTGAGATAAACATATAATACAGTGAGTCCTTGCTGAAAGAGGTGAATGTCTTCTGTGTCTAATACACAGGAGTTTGAGGAGATGATTACAGTAACTCAGGAAAGAGCATCTGTAGGTCGCTGGACTCTCCCCTCCATCAGTGTGTGTGTGTGTGTGTGTGTCTCACCTCGTCCTTCGCCTTCAGTAAGTTCTCCAGCTCCTCCAGGGATTGAGTGAGTTCATCTTTGAGCATGTCGCTGGGTCCATGACCACCATGAGCCTCCAGGTCCGCCACCTACACACATGACAATCATCTACACTCTTAGAACAAAGATTCTACAGAACTCTAGGGTTTAAAGAACACTTTGTGGCAAAGCTTCATGTTCCAGAGAAACAAGTGCACAGCATCTTTAGAACTCTGTCTTAGCGGTAGCTCTGTATATTTCTATGGCATCACTGTCGAAGAGTAATTAGATGGTGAAGTGGATTCACTTATTGTAGAGTTAACAAAAGTTATCAAGTGCATTGTGATGTTTGAAGTGGATGTCATAAATGTCAGCAGAACGGGAAGATTTTAAAGGGGATCTATTATGCCCTTTTCACAAGATATAATATGCATCTCTGGTGTCTCCAGAATGTGTCTGTGAAGTTTCAGCTCAAAATACCCCACAGATCATTTAGTATAGCTTGTCAAATTTGCCCCTATTTGGGTGTGTCCCTTTAAATGCAAATGAGCTGCTGCTCCCGCCCCCTTTCCAGAAGAGGGCGGAGCTTTAACAGCTCAACAACAACAAAGCTGGAGAATCTCACGCAGCCAAAATGACGACGGTGTTCAGCCTTACATTGTTCAAACCGGAGTCGACACTGATGGAGAGACTCAGGAAGAAGTTACAACTTTTAGACGTTTCTGAATGGTTAGTGGATAAATTGATGTAGTTGCTGTGGAGTTGATTCAACTCATCCACTAGCATGTGCCGTCATGTTCATCTTTTGCGCAAATCCAGCGTTGAATTGACCCTCGTTGTAAAATATCTCTCTTTGCATTGAACTTGCATTAAAGCGTTGTAACTTTGCAGATGTTGTTTATGCTCAAACAGCAACATTACACACTAACTAAAGTTAAAAAAGTCAAATCATAATCAACCACCCCTTTAAAATGAGCAGTTCATTTATAAATCTGTAAGATCTTACCTTCATGCTGTGGAAACACAAACACAGTGGAGCTACAGAAGCTCTATACAAGGAGAAATATCTTCAATGATTGCACACAATACTTTCATGTATTCGTAAAAATGTATTTGACTTTTACATAAAACCCATTCATGCTTAAGTAACATATGTTACAGAAATGCTTGCACTTTATTTTAAGGTGACGTAGTTACACGTTACTACATGTACTTATTATAGTAATAACAGTAAATTATACATAATTACAAGTAACTAACAATAACCCTAACTCTATATATTACTCAGTACTTACTTACTATAGGGTTAGGGTTAGATTTAGGGTTATTTGCATGTAATTATGCATAATGTACTGATATTAATACAGTAAGAACATGTAACAAGGACTCTAAAATAAAGTGTTACCAAATGCAATAAATAAAACAACTATTCTGCGATATTTACAGCGATCTATATGATTGTGAACCCTGTGCAAATATTTATCTTGCTATCCTGACTATGCACAATTTTATTATTTTATTATTTAATATTATTATTAATGCTATTTTAGTATAATTGAGACAGGGTTATTATAGTTAACTGAAACAAAACTAAAACCATACAGAAATCTTTTTGTTGCTTGAAATAAAAAACAAACAAACTTATTTTATTTCATTTCTCGTTTTCATTTAGTTTAACTTTGATGTACTAAAATGTCACTAAAAGTGAAATAAAAATTAATAAAAACTATAGACATATTAACACTACAAAGTTACTAAAAATTGAACTAAAATGGAAAATATAAAAATAAAAAATAATTAAAAATATTAATAGTACTAAAATAACACATTGAGATACTGTTATCACTTTTATTAATATTTTCAGATTTTTTTTACATTTTAATTTTAGTTAAGGTTTCAGTAATTTTGATGTGTTTTTGTCATTTTTATTAGTTAAAAAATAAAGGCTTATAACAAAAATAGCAGTCAATCTCTATACAACTGTGTCATTTCTGTGCTAAAACGAATATCAGTCTGTCCATCACACAAAGCATCATATGAGTTCAGAAGACTTTCATGAGTTTTCTTTCACATGGATGGACTGTCTTGGTGTGTCAGAGAAACCTGTCATTAACCCTTTAACTGCCCGCTCGACCAAATGGTAGAGCACATTTTGAGTCACTATATTTCACTGAGAGGAGTACCTAACTTAAAGGTACAATTTGT
Organism: Ancherythroculter nigrocauda; assembly: GCA_036281575.1. NCBI lineage: Eukaryota > Metazoa > Chordata > Actinopteri > Cypriniformes > Xenocyprididae > Ancherythroculter > Ancherythroculter nigrocauda. The sequence continues at coordinate 46,353,680 of VTFQ01000008.1, read as the reverse complement.
AAAATTTTTGCAGTAAAATATCCAAAAACCACTAGGCTAGTGTTATATATTTTGTCCAGCTGATTACTAACAATATCTCTAATGTTTTCAACTACTTGTAAATCATGAGAAAATTCCCATTCTAAACAGTGACACGGGGCAGTGCAGTCGCCTGTCAATGACGCAGTTACCTTTGTTACCGCCTTTACTGACGTAGAAACCACATGACAACAGTGCCGTGGACAAATGCGGAAGTAGAGTCTAGCGTCCAGCAAACCACTAGCTTGCTTCAAGCAGTTCCTTATTTAGTTCTTGCACGTTTTATGGTGGATTGTGTTAATTATTTATGGAACATAATTACTGTTTACCATCTGCCGCTGGTTCTGTCGACAAGGACAGCTCCCGTAAACTCATGACCGCAAAAGCGGAAGTGGCGCCGGCGACTGTGTCATAATAAAAGTCCCGCTGCTCGTGAGGCGTGTGTTGATCAATCGCTCCAGCTCCTCGTTCAGCTCCACAACACTCGGTCCTGCTCTGCTTCATACTACAGTAACGTTAATAATCGCATCCACGAACATGAGTTCTTCCAGACTCCAATCCCTATTCTTTTGCACCGTCTGTTGAGATGGAGACCACATGTCCCAAGTTTCCACTCTAAAACTTTACGTCATCAAACTACGCCTTTGTTTTGAATAGGCTTCTAGCGACCTCTAGCGGAAAAAAATATCACAAATTGTACCTTTAACTCAAGCTGATTGAGCCATCTCTACCATCTGGTTGAGGTATGTTATGCCAAAAAAATCCACTAGATGTCAGAGTGTCAATCAACAGCACTTGTCACAACACTTCCTCAAACATGGATGTCAGAAACAAAGAAATCACTCCTGCCATGTGAACTGTTCTTGGTGAAAATTTGCAAGGTAAGCACATTTTTTTTGACATATTACACTGTAAGAGCCCTAACTTTACAAAATTATGTTACTTGGTGCCATTAAAACACTTTAGTATGTTTCAAATAATTTTTCAAAAACATGCTCAACCAAACGGTTGATTTGACACTTAAAGGTAAATGCAGAAATGTTTTCAGATCATCCATTTCTGCAGTCAGAATGGACTATTTGCTGAGAAATATAAACTTCTGATCATTATTAGCTATGAATATGACAGCTATTGTTATTTCTTCATGAATATGCTGACATAATTTCTTAAATATGTATTTTTTTGCCAGTTTTGCATATTTTTTGATGTAAATATAATGAATTCATTGAATTAATGTGTGGAAATCATAATTATCAGAGGCAATTACTTCTTAAATGACATGCTGGTGAACTAACATTACTAAAATTGTAAGAGATTGTTATTTATTTGTTTGTTGTTGCTTTTTTTTTTACAATTACTAGATGGATGTCAACAGTTTCTATGGTACAAGAACATGCACTCTTCAGGCCCTTGCCCCAGAAAACCCCCCAGATTCTGATGCTGAGCTCAGTGATGATGATGACCCAATAGAGGATCTGGATTATCACCCCATCCGAGAAGAGAAATGTTCATATGTCTAAAAAAAGAAGGAAAAATCCTGTTGGACTACAACACTTGATGGCGTTTCTTGAATCATAAAAGCCTAAAATGCCATTATATTACTATCTTTTGCTATTTTGTTTTTAGTTTTTGAATGCAGAAAGAATGTAATGTCTTTAGTTTTGTTACTTTTAGTTATTTGTGTTATTTATTTTTGTTTATTGTTAAAAAAAACAAGAAAACATGTAATTTTCTGTCATAAAATGAAAATCTGAAATATTTTATAGAATATTTCAATAAATAAACAAGATTCAATATATAAAACTATTTTATTTTGATTATGTTTTAAATAAATTAGTATTATAGTTCATATTTTCTGAATTTCATAGTATGTGTATGAATTTTTTTATTTTACCTTTAAGTGCCATCTCAACCATTTGGTAGAGGCCAATATTTTAAAAATGATGGGATGTATTGAAAAAAAATACGGTGAGTGTGATAACTAGTGACATAATGAAAAATTTTTTTCAAATGCTTTCTTCTTGGTGGGGCAGTTAAAGGGTTAATTTTCCACCCATTTAATTCACAGAACTGGCCGTTCTTGCAGGAGTCCTTCTAGGAAACGGCCTCTTATTGATATTTCAGTGATGGTAGAATGTTTTGAAGGCTCAGATGAAAGCAGTAATGACTCACTCGTTCCTCTCCTCCTGCCTGTCCATTTCTTTACAAACACAGCCTGTTCTGCTTTACCAGCTCATCTGATGCGTAAAATCATTTTATAACTTCACTCAGACACATTACACACAATCTCCAGCATAATGTCCACCATAAAGCCCCTCTGCTGACCTACATACACATTCAGTGATTATTCAGCCATTATATTTGAATAATGCATTACAGCTGACAGTAAAGGACGGAAGAAACTGGGCCGAGTGTTTTACGCCGCCAGGTGTGATGCGACAAGTATAAATTCATAAGTATGAAGTATAAATGCTGTGCAAAAGCTGATCAGGTTATATTTGATGTCTAATATACAGCTACAGTAGACTATCGTTCAAATGTTTGAGGTCGGTATGATTTTAAAAATGTTTTTGAGTCTCTTCTGCTCACCAAGGCTGCATTTATTTGATCAAAAATACAGTAAAAACAGTGAAATATTTTTACAATTTAAAATAACAGTTTTCTATGTGAATATATAGTAAGTAGTAATTTATATCCAGTGATCAAAGTTGAATTTTTAGCATCATTACTCCAGTCTTCAGTGTCACATGATCCTTCAGAAATCATTCTGATATGATGATTTGCTGCTCAAGAAACATTTATGATTATTCTATCCTCTAACAGAGCCGCATTATAACCAAACACACACACACACACACACAGGAGAAAAAGGAGCACCTCCTAAAGGTCTCTGGCACTTGGAGGGCCTTAAGAGAGACTGGCTTATTTTTAACCATGTAAAGAGCAAAAAAAGTTTCCCAAACGAGGGTCTGGCAGCTCCCCCTGGTGATATTTCAGTCCTCCTAACTAGGCCATTGAAAGTAGGATACTGCTGTCCTACAAACCACCCCACATCTCTCTCTCTCTCTTTCTCTAGTCCCATGAGACATGAACCATTTCCAACCACCTGGTCGCCTGTTCTCATCTCAAAGAGACAGAGCGATATATATCGAGGGCTACCTCTCTCAAACACGCGTCCTGTTCGGAGTTGTTAAACGATAATGAGAACACACTGTGAGAAGTGAGAGAAAAGGAAAGGGTGATGATGACAATCCCATTCGGATCGATGGAGAGTCGGATCATTTCTTGCAGTTTGCTTTTGGTTCTTTTGATTAAGAATTATTTAGTGCTTTTGAAAAGGGCTCTTATGGTCACTAATGTTGCATTTATTTAATCAAAAATACAGTAATATTGTGAAATATTATTACAATTTAAAATAACTCTGTTCTATGTGAATATATAGTAAACTGTAATTTATTCCTGTGATGCAAAGGTGAATTTTCAGCATCATTACTCCAGTCTTCAGTGTCACATGATCCTTCAGAAATCATTCTAATATGATGATTTGATGCTAAATTATATATATATATATATATATATATATATATATACACAGTCCAGTCCAAAAGTTTGGAACCACTAAGATTTTTAATGTTTTTAAAAGAAGTTTCGTCTGCTCACCAAGGCTACATTTATTTAATTAAAAATACAGTAAAAAACAGTAATATTGTGAAATATTATTACAATTTAAAATAACTGTGTACTATTTAAATATATTTGACAAAGTAATTTATTTCTGTGATCAAAGCTGAATTTTCAGCATCATTACTCCAGTCTTCAGTGTCACATGATCCTTCAGAAATCATTCTAATATGCTGATTTGCTGCTCAAGAAACATTTATGATTATTTTCAATGTTGAAAACAGTTGTGTACTTTTTTTTCAGGATTCCTTGATGAATAGAAAGTTCAAAAGAACAGCATTTATCTGAAATACAAAGCTTCTGTAGCATTATACACTACCGTTCAAAAGTTTGGGGTCAGTAAGAATTTTTATTTTTATTTTTTTGAAAAGAAATTAAAGAAATGAATACTTTTATTCAGCAAGGATGCATTAAATCAATCAAAAGTGGCAGTAAAGACATTTATAATGTTACAAAAGATTAGATTTTAGATAAACACTGTTCTTTTGAACTTTCTATTCATCAAATAATCCTGAAAAAAAATATTGTACACAAATATTTTGTACAATTGTACACATTAAATGTTTCTTGAGCAGCAGATCATCATATTAGAATGATTTCTGAAGGATCATGTGACACTGAAGACTGGAGTAACGATGCTGAAAATTCAGCTTTGATCACAGAAATAAATTACTTTGTGAAATATATTCAAATAGAAAACAGTTATTTTAAATTGTAATGATATTTCACAATATTACTGTTTTTACTGTATTTTTAATTAAATAAATGTAGCCTTGGTGAGCAGACGAAACTTCTTTTGAAAACATTAAAAATCTTAGTGGTTCCAAACTTTTGGACTGTACTGTATATATATTATATATAGTGTGTAATACTATTTTAGTTATTTCAAACATTTGAATGGTGGCGTAAATGTATTAAAATATTTTTTTCTCTCGTTTCTCTTGCACTTTCAGCCCTTTGTTACATATTGTTTCAAAGCATGTTATATTTCTATATTTTCACCTGATCTCGTAATCTCTCCGTCTCGTCCTGATACGCCGCCAGCTGTTTCTTCCACTGCTCCACGTTGGCGTTGGCCTCATGCAGTGCCGCCACTAGTTTAGCGTTACTGTCCTGTAAGCTGAAGAGCTCAGCCTCCAGATTCATCTCACAGATCGACCTGAAAGAGAGAGAAACGCTCAAAAGATTCCATTTTAACCCTGATGTCATGCTGAGATCAACTTTTAGTTGAGGTTCCAGTAACTGTATTATGAGGAAGAGTAACAGTGATTCTACATATCACTAAATGCAACTAAATAGTCTTTATTTTCCAGACTAAAATGCATGTTTGAGCTGTTTTAACTGAAAGCAACATTTCTTAAAATATATCAGTGCAATTGTTTTGTCTGAAGATGCACATCAGTAATGTTTAAAAAAGCTACTTAAATGTCTTAATTGAACTGAGGTCTAATCCTTGCTTAATCTAAGCTCTGTCTGTGAAACCAGGCCTTATATTAATATGATTTAATCGAACTGCAGAAGTTTTAATGCTCTGTGCATCAAAGTAAGCATGCAATGCATAAAAGTGTAATTAATCAATCAGGTAATCCTACCATGTAAAAATTCACTGCATTTATGCATGTTTAATATTCCAAGCGTTCATATTCTGGGCTCATCTGCTCACCTGTATGTAGTATGCATCATCAAAATGGTGTAAACTGAATATGATCTTTTGATATCACTGTTTTAGTACATTAAGGCACTTTAAGTGTTTTTCACGTTAAGTGTTTTACAACTTTCCGCTGTTTTTAGTGACTGAAATACTGCAGCAGGTGCTCTATATGGATCACAAGTGCCCAAAACGTACATCTTGTTCACATATTTTTGTTTTTGAGATGGAAAATTGACATGCCATGTAACTGAAAACTATGAATAAGTTCTCATTTGTAAATATTAGTTAATGCTTTAGTCAACAAACTAACAAGCACTATATTTTTAAAGAATTTAATAATTGTTGTTAATAAAAATATAATTGTTCATTATTTGTTCATGCTAGTTCACAGTGCTTTAACTAATGTTAACAAATACAAGTTTGGATTTTAAAAATGCATTAGTAAATGCTCAAATTACCTTTGACTGAGATTAATAAATGCCGTACAAGTATTGTTCAATGTTAGTTAACTAATGCAGTTAACTAACATTAACAAATATAAAGTATAAACTAGAACACAAATATAAAAGAAAATTAAACATATAATAAATATAAAAGAAAAAACGAGCCAACTGAGCAAAACCAAAGAAATGTTTACCTGAACCCAGACCTGAATTGACAAGACCATTAAATGCATCACATTGCATCATTAAATTCACAATTATCACCATGTCAACATAAATAATGAGATTTCCCAGGGGTCAAAGGTCATTTTATGATAATAACCAATGAAGAAAAAACAGAAACACTAAAACCATCCAGGTATATAGCATCATTTTCACATTTTAGCTGACATATAATGTCCAAAAATGCTTTTGAGGTACTAAAGCTTTCAAATCAGCATCTCTAATGGATAAAACATTTTGTGAATGAAATGTGTCAAGGAATCAAAGGCGTAGCTCTTGTGAAGGAGGAGCGCAGCCCCATGCAAATGTTCTTGGTTACTTTTACAGGAAGAAGTATTCAGACGCTCTCCGAGAGCACTGTGATGAAGCGCCGTCAGAGATTTAAAGAACATGTTGATTCATGCATGTGTGAGAGTGTGTGAGTTACTCATCAGGCCACTTCACAATAGAAAAACACCAAAATAACAATTTAAAAAAAACTAGATTTTAAAGAAAAATTTAGTGGTGCTTGATGCACCATAATTAATTCACAAAGGAAATGGCGTATTCATTTTTGGCTGAATATTTTTAAATGTCAGTGCATCACTAGCTTGCTTGTGCAAAATTCAGCTCCATAATGCAAGTGCGCTGTAGGGAGTTGCTATGCAGTTTCTAAGGTGTTCAGAATGGTTGTTAGTGCTGTAACAACTCACATGGTTAGGAGGAAAACTGAAATTAAAGGCATTTTATGGGCTCTTTCAGGCAGAAAAAGCCCATTTTAGTGTGATAAGTGGATGTTACACACATTCTTCTCCGATATTTTTTCACCAACGTGGATGACGGCCTCTAAGGCGGACATCTGGGCAGAGAATGCATGAACATTAGCGCTGCTGAAGCCTTACCCCTCTGAGAGCATCTTTTTAATGCGCTCCTTCTCTGAGGACAGAGTAATATCAGCGCTCTGGCTCCTGTAGAGCTTGTCCTCCGGCCCGTTCACACACATCACTGGAGGAGACTGCAGCTCATCAGACAAGTCCTACAACACAAACACACACACACACACACACACACACACAGAAGAAAACTGTTATCACATGAATCCAGACACACACTGACAGGCTTCAGGGTAAATCCTTTTAACCCAGACAACTGAGTGTTAAACTAAAAGAAAATAGTTTATTGCATTATAGTAAAAAGAAAAAAAATTACCAAGCAGCTCAGATTATTATTACATATTGTTGTGTACATATGAATTACTATTGATACTGAACTTAGTCACATTATTCTATAGATGCAAGTGGTTTTTTTTGCAAGTAACACCGAATAATATTTTTGTAATGAGTTTCATTATGAACGAGATATGTTACTAGATATGTAAAACTAGGATACTAATATTGCTATATTATAACTGTAATAATACACAGGCACAAAACTGAAACAAGGCAACAGAACTGAGTGATACTATCAGAAATTACCACTAACAGGTGCCGTGATGTTCACTTCACCTGTCAGTGCTCATAATGTTATGCCTGATATACATATAAGAATCAATCATTAAAGTCACCATGAAATCAAAACTGATTATTTTTATGGACTATTGCGGTATTTGTTATAAATGATTTATCTATTTTTTAGAGTAATTTTTATATAGTTTTTTTTATATTTTATGTTCCTTGTAAACTTGAATAAAATAACACTCTCCCTCTTACAGCGACATCTCTCCTCTTCTCTGAGGACGTGGGCGGGGCAACCTGTCACTCACATAAGATCCACCAATAACAAACCACAACCATCCAATCAATCCCCCATGGACAAAATCATTTGTTCTCGTTCCAGAAGCCATTTTACTTGGATATACGTCATAACAGGGAAGAAGACAATAGCACAACTTCTGTTTCATGCTGACTTTATAAAACTCATGTGTAGACCACTAATCTGAATACTAGGAGACATGATGGTCCAGTCACATCTATATGGGTTACAGTCCTGGCATTTTGAGCCTGAGCTGGGTAAATATGACTTCTTTAAAGTTCAGCACTAACCTTCTCGAATGAAATGCATTTTTAAGCACAAATGGCACTGTTGATGAATGAAGTTTAAAATGCACAAAAAAGATATTCTCGGCCTTGTTATAAAAAAGTGAGCAAATCCACTATAATGAGCAGAACCACAGGTATGAAATATAAATCGCTTATGGTGAAGGAGAAAAAGCCCTCTTTGTCACATGTAAAAATGACCTGATTTTTGCTCCTGCAGTGGCAGATGATGCTACAGGGTTCACCGTGGGAGTCACTTGATTGCGGAGCTCACGGGACACGTGATGTGTGTGTTATAGTGTGATAAAGCACAAACCCCCTTTTCTACATGAACAGCGGCTGCGTATATCCCTGAACCCCTGTGCACAAATCTGAATCCTGCCGCTGCCCTCATGCTGACGTGTGCGGTGAGCGAATGTCAAACTCACCTGAGAGAACTGACAGCATCCGGATTGAAAGCGTTGAGAGAAAACGATAAAAGGTACAGGCATTTACATCATTTATCATGGGTAGGGGAGACCGGGGTCAGTGGCAGCATTTATCACATTTCACACACTTTTGGTATAAGAAACATTTAGTGCCATTCAATTACTCATACAGTCATACTCATAAATATATAGGCTAATATACACTGCGTTCCAAATTATTATGCAAGTGACATATCAGTAAGATTTCAGTAGAATAAACATTCAGATTTTAGTTTTTCTAAGAAAATGTTTGTTTGTTTATTTATCCATGTCTCTTTAGATAACTGGTATCAATCTCAGACAAAATAATTTGCCAGATCTATGGAAACCCTACTTAGAGGTTGTTCCACATTATTAAGCAAGTCACAGTTCTCATGCAATATGGGGAGGAAGAAAGATCTTTCTGAAGATGAAAAGCATGAAATGTTGTGCAAAAGGCATGAAAACAACTAATATTGTGTGAAAACTGAATGGAGATTATCAAATTATCGTAAGATTTGTTAGTGATTTAGAGCACAGCAGAACTCGGTCAGATAAAGGCTTATTAAGGAAAGTTCCTATCAAAAAATTAATTGCATTAAAAGGGCAGCTATAAAAAAACAAATGTTGAGCAGCAAACAGGTATTTGAAGCTGCTGGTGTCTCTGGAGTCTCAAGAAGCTCTCCATGCAGGCTGGCAGTTGTGCGTAAAGATGCATTTTAGACACCACTAACCAAACCTCACAGAGAGAAACATTTACAGTGAGTGTAGAAATACATCTTCAAACAGTTTTATTGCTGTGGTGTTTTTTTGCAGCATGGGATAGTGCATAGTGCATTGTATTTCAGAAGGCACTATCCTCCTTTTTATACCATAGCTGAAAATGGCCAGTTATGAACTCCACATATCTTGCAAAAGTCATTCAAATACCCTCAGAGACCCTAAAGGGACCTTCCATCTCACTTCCCAATAATCCAGCACAAATCATCACCCGCCAGCTCCTTGCTGACGTCACAGTCTTGTTGGAATGTGGTGGCCATTCACCAACCATCCAGAAATCCATCCGTTTAGACCATCCATTGTAGTACGGCATTAGTCAGTAAATAAAACTATTTAAAAATGAGTCTGAGTATGTATTTCTACACCCACTGTAAATGTTTCTCTTTGTGAGGTTTGGTTTAGAGTAGCTGAAATGCATCTTTACGCACAACTGCCAGCATGCATGGAGAGCTTCTTGAGACTCCAGAGACACCAGCAGCTTCAAATACCTGTTTGCTGCTCAACACTGGCTTTTTTATAGCTGCCCTTTTAATACAATATTTTTTTTTGACAGAAACTTTCATTAATAAGCCTTTATCTGACAGAGTTCTAATGTGCTCTAAATCACTCACAAATCTTATGATAATTCTATAATCTCCATTCAGTTTTCACACAATATTAGTTGTTTTCATGCCTTTTGCACAACATTGCACCATTTCATGCTTTTCATCTTCAGAAAGATCTTTCTTCCTCCCCATATTGCATGAGAACTGTGACTTGCTTAATAATGTGGAACAACCTCTACGTAGGGTTTCCATAGACCTGGCAAATTATTTTGTCTGAGATTGATACCAGTTATCTTAAAAGACATGGATAAATAAACAAACAAACATTTTCTTAGAAAAACTAAAATCTGTTTATTGTACTGAAATCTTACTGATATGTCACTTGCATAATAATTTGGAACGCAGTGTAGTGCATATATTTATTGAAATTTCTCTAGTGAACTAACATGCTGTGGACACTGAATGACTTGCCTGAGGTAAATGTAATGGTACGTGAGATATTATTCTCAAGCTGTTTTATTGATGACTTTCCGCAGTTGGAACACTGGTTGAGTGATTACACATGAACATATCTATGCATAGATTGTCTGTTCTTCTTCTGGTATTTTTCCTGTTGTGGCGGTTAGCAAACAACATTACATTTCTGTGCACGCCCCCTTCTGGATTAGAGTGTTGATCGCCTGTGACTGACTGTATTCGTCGTCTGACTGTATGCACCGAACTGCAATGTCCGTACCGTTACACCCTAATATTAATATTAGTAGCATGTGAGTTTGGTTATAGAATGCGGTTGTCACTCTGGTAAATAAATTAACTGTGTGTGAACGTAACCGTATTAAGAACTCAAACACAGGACTGACAACCGTATACTGTTACTGTGTGAATGAACATGGAGAAGATAAAATGGTCCAAGAGAAGATAAAATGCCTTTTTGGTAATTGTAAGCCAAACTCATGCTCAAAATTGAGATGTGAATATTGATTGGTTCTAGACTGCAAACGCCACTCTGGTTTATAACCAAACTGTGTGTAAATGTAACCATGTTTAACACTTTAAAACTTGATGTGAACTTGTCCTCTCAGATTCTGCACAATGAGAACAGATGCATACAAAAGCGAAACTGAAGCACATTGTGCAGAATTCAGTGTGAATATCAGAACAAACGGGCACTCGTCACGAGGTCAAGAGGTCTGTGTCACTCTGACTGCTTAATGGCACTTAAACAGCCTGTTGACCTGAAAAGATGAGCATCATACGAGAAGACAGACACTGGCAGAGAGTGAACAGGACAGCTCCAGATAATTTTATCACTGTCCTAGTTCTCCTCTCACTTCCCAGTGAGACGAATGACCCAGCTCATCCTGCTCTCTCTCTCTCGTGAGGTGGGTCTAGGATTACAGTAACTCTTCGTTTACCACAGACACAAAATATCTCTGAGAAGCAAAGCAGAAACTGCATGAAAATGAGTCATGTTTGCCCATGAAAAATCTAAGGTGTTCTGGGCAGTTGCCAGTGTGTTGCAATGCAGCTGCTGAAGTGTTGTGAGTGGTTGTTATGATGTTGATATGTGGTTGCGATGCAGTGCCAGGCTGCTAGAATATTGCCAGGGTGTTGCTATGCAGCTGCTAAAGTGTTGCAAGTGGTTGTTAGTGTGTTGCTGTGTGGTTGAGTGGTTATGAGTGGTTTCAATGTAATGCCAGGCTGCTAGAATGTTGGGTGGTTACCAGGACATTGCTATGCAGCTACAAAAGTGTTGCAAGGAGTTGTTAGGATGTTGCTATGTGGTTGCTAAGGAGTGGCTTCAATGCTTGGCAGGTTGCTAGAATGTTGGGTGGTTGCCATGCTCATTGCTATGCAGCTCATACAGTGTAGCAAGTAGATGTTAGGATGTTGCTATGTGGTTAAGAGGTTTCAATGCATTGCCAGGCTGCTAGAATGTTGGGTGGTTACCAGGGCGTTGCTATGCAGCTGCTAAAGTGTTGTGAGTGGTTGCTAGGGTGTTGCTATGTGGTTGTTAAGGAGTGGGTTCAATGCATTGCCAGGCTGCTAGAATGATGGGTGGTTGCCAGGGTGTTGCTATGCAGCTGCTAAAGTGTTGTGAGTGGTTGCTAAGGAGTGGCTTCAATGCATTGCAATGCTGCTTGAACATTGGGTGGTTGCCAGGGTGTTGCTATGCAGCTGCTAAAGTGTTGCAAGTAGTTGTTAGGATGTTGCTATGTGGTTCAGTGGTTATGAGTGGTTTCAATGCATTGCCAGGCTGCTAGAATGTTGGGTGGTTACCAGGGTGTTGATATGCAGCTGCTAAAGTGTTGCGAGTGGTTGTTAGGGTGTTGCTATGTGGTTGCCAAGGAGTGGTTTCAATGCATTGCAAGGGTGCTAGAATGTTGGGTGGTTGCCAGGGCATTGCTATGCAGCTGCTAAAGTGTTAGAAGTAGTTGTTAGGATGTTGCTATGCAGTTGCTAAGGAGTGGCTTCAATGCTTGGCAGGTTGCTAGAATATTGGGTGGATACAAGGGCATTGCTATGCAGCTGTTAATGTGTAGCAAGTGGTTGCTATGATGTTGCTATGTGGCTGCTAAGGAGTGGCTTCAATGCTAGAATGTTGGGTGGTTGCCAGGGCGTTGCTATGCAGCTGCTAAAGTGTAGCAAAGTTAGGATGTTAGGATGCTGTTATGTGGTTGCTAAGGAGAGGCTTCAATGCATTGTCAGGTTGCTAGAATGTTGGGTGGTTGCCAAGGCATTGCTATGCAGCTGCTAAAGTGTAGCAAGTAAAATTCTGAATTTAGGATTACTTCAGTTTAAGTCTGTGTGCTTTTTTCACCTGTTTATGCACATATTGAATGCAAAAGAGATGATGTCACACCTGAGGAGCTGCGATACTGAGAGCTGCAGAGCTCAGCTCCATCTTGTCCTGTGATTTCTCTCTGGCCAGACGTGTAGCTTCCTTCACCTCTTTAAAACGCTCGGCAAACTGCAACAAAAACACACTATGCAGTATTACAGAAGGGGTGATGCAAGTATTTGCAAACATGTCTGTGTAAAACTACATTATGTTGTTTTTAATCCATCTTCTTAATCTCATCTCAGATTCATATACTTGAACAGAGCACATTTCAGGCCTACAAGGGACAATGTATCATCTGTAAACAGGGCATTAAAGCAGACATTATTGTCCTGATGTCCACACCTGGTGCAGCTGCTGCTCTGTGGCGAATCCGAGACCATATACCGTGTTGGCTCTGCTGTCGGCCCACTGACCGAACTTCTGAGACGTCTTCGTGAACGTCATGTTGGGGCTGATCATGCTGTTGATGATCGCCTGCCGAGAGAGAGGATGTCAATCACACAAAAACACTGTCAGAAAATTCTAAATAAGCACACATTTAAAAGAACATTCTGGGTTCAAAACAAGTTAAAAATGTTTAAAACATAACATTCATGCAATACTTGCAAGAATCCCCAAAAAAGTTTGTGTTGTAACTGTTCGTAAAGCACCGTTTACATCGAACAAACTCCATAGAGGAAGGTACAAAAGGCAACATTTCTCTCATTTAATTGAACTTGGAGTAAAAACATTAAAATAACTAAAACTAAATCTGAAATAAAAACTATATAGACATATTTTTAAAAAAAAGCTAATAAAAATTAGAAAAGCAGTGTAATACTGTAAACATGATTTATGCTCACTTTTGCAAACTATTGATATTATTTTGTGTGGTAGTCAGCAGTTTGGGACAGTATTTGTGTGTATAAACAAATACGGGTACATAAATATTCATAAATAAAACAGTGTAGCATGACCTATGGTGTTTCATGCAGCTTTAAATAGAAGAGCAGTAATAAATGCTGAAGTCAAGATCATAATTTAACAGCCTGACTGCAGCCACACTTATGTCACCTGAGTGAATGTAAAAAATGAAATCTAGAGTATTTAGAGAAGTTAAACACTTTACATGCCATGTTAAATGTATCATACTGATCTAAAGTGTCCCATGATTTTTATTAAAAACAGAAGAAACCAATAAAGCTGTACAAACATGAACATTAGAACAACCAACAGATACGCACAATGTGAATGATATAATGTGAGAAATGTCCATGTCCGTTAGTGTAGACTTTAATTCACAACACTTACAGAGTTTACGACCAAGCCACCATGATGAAACAACAATACAACTAGAGGCGCTTCTGTCTTTAAAATCAATTTTTTATGCACACCAAAGCTGCTTTAAACCTTTTTGTCTATTAAACCTTTGACGATCATAGCGAACATTCAGATCTGTGTTCTGACCCAGAGAGAGCAGTTGTCATGAATAAGTATAAAACAACTTCAACAACCACACAGTATCATCATTTCTGTGTTACAAACATTCAAATTATCACATAAATATTGGGATAAAAGTTTATAGTTCTGATAAAAACGCTGAGAGTAAGGCCCAATCCCAATTCTATTTTATACCCCTTCCCCTTACCCCTACCCCTACGCCTACCCCTTCCCCTTGCCCCTTGAAACAGAGTGTCAAGGGGTAGGGCTGAAAATATTCCCCTAAGAAATGGGACACCACTACTAGACCGTTACACGTCATCATAAGTCGTCACTAGCTCCTACGTCATAGATGCGCCGATGTTTATCACACACTTCTAATAAAGGCCAATTCACACCGCACCGACAACAGCCAACAAACGCCAACAAACTCGTCTGTTGGAGTTTGTTGGATCGGTGTGATACCCCTGTCGGTTTTCACCCGACTGAACATGTTTAATCGGCGTTTGTCGGGTCGTGGAATGTCTGCGCGGTGTGAACAGTTTTCCAACAGACGGCAACAAACTCTGACGTAATCTGACCTGGCCACGAACCGTTGCCATGACGATGAGGCAAGTCCCCTGCAAAGACAGCTGTTTGATCGCGCCCGCGCCTCACGCACACACAACAAAGCAGTGGAAACGTGACATCGCAGCTTGTTCGTTATAAAAAATAAAATACTGTTAAAAAAATAAAATATACAAAAGGTACAATAGTCCATAGTGCAATCCGTGCCATTCAGCAAGAGCAGCTGCTCCACTTCACCGAAAGAGAGAGGTAACGTTAACCACTATGAGAGCAACGCAGGTTTACCTTCAGTTTCGTTTTTAATAATTCGTTTTGGCTTGTTTAGCTACATGGTTGTATATGCTTATGGGTCTCGTTAATAAAAAGGGTCGCGCTAAAAAAAAGCCTTAAGATGCCATCGATAGCTGTAGTGATCTCTGTTGCTTGGGCGACAGCTATTTTTTTGCATTTGTCTTCAGTTCTTCGCATAAGACAAAGGAGACGAGCCTGCGTGTTTCCTCAGGAGTCCCTGGTTGATACAGAACATACAATACTGATGAATAAGCACGCAAACTGAATGCACTTTTTGTTTATATCATGTAACGTACACGTATTTATGGACGTAACCACAACAAAACAATACATTAATCAGGCATGCGGCAAAAAGACAAGTTAGCTGCCACCGGATTTGAATTTATGTTGTCAAATCAACGCGGGTTTCAATAAAATATAAAAAAATATGTTGTGGAACTATCATAAAGTAAAAAACATTAGCGAACTTTTTTCATAGCGATTTTAACAAATCTTTTTTCGGAGAACATAACCGTATACATGAACACAAGATTAAAGGCAACATAAAACAAGTGATTATTTATTACTAAAATACTGTTTACCGTAAAAAAAATACTTACATTTATGGGTCTCTCTGCTCGCTCGGTCGGCCATGTTGGAAATTTATCATACCCCTTCGTCTGAAGTGTGGTCCCGAAAAATCTTCGTTTGAAGGGCTACCTGGCCCTTCCCCCTACCCCTTCCCCTCCAACCAAATGAGAATTGGGACACCCCTACCCCTTCACGTGAACGCGCGAAACGAAGGGGAAGGGGAAAGGGGAAGGGGTAAGGGGTAGAATTGGGATTGGGCCTAAATCACCTTTTGAAAGTAACTTCTATTCTTTAAATAAAGATTGGATCTATTACAGTTAAAATGCATTTGTCACTGAATCATCTATTCAAGAGATTCATTCAAAAACACTGATTCATCCAGTAATGAAACAAGTAGTCTTTAAATTGGAGTCACTGAATCCTTCATTCAAGAGTTTTGTTAATGGATTCATCCAGTAATGAAACAAGTGAAGTCTTCATGAGTGAGTCACTGAATCATTCACTCAAGAGATTCGTTGGCGAATTCATCCAGTAATGAAATAAGTGAAGTCTTTATGAGTGAGTCATTGAATCATTCATTCAAGAGATTCGTCAGCGGATTCATCCAGTAATGAAACAAGTGAAGTCTTCATGAGTGAGTCACTGAATCATTCACTCAAGAGATTCGTTGGCGAATTCATCCAGTAATGAAATAAGTGAAGTCTTTATGAGTGAGTCATTGAATCATTCATTCAAGAGATTCGTCAGCGGATTCATCCAGTAATGAAACAAGTGAAGTCTTCATGAGTGAGTCACTGAATCATTCACTCAAGAGATTCGTTGGCGAATTCATCCAGTAATGAAATAAGTGAAGTCTTTATGAGTGAGTCATTGAATCATTCATTCAAGAGATTCGTCAGCGGATTCATCCAGTAATGAAACAAATGAAGTCTTTATGAGTGAGTCGCCGAATCATTCACTCAAGAGATTCGTTGGCCGATTCATCCAGTAATGAAACAAACAAAGTCTTTATGAGTGAGTCATTGAATCATTCATTCAAGAGATTCATTAACGGATTCATCCAGTAATGAAACAAGTGAAGTCTATATGAGTAAGTCATTGAATTATTCATTCAAATGTTTTTTTAAATAATTCAAATTAATATTATCTATCTATCTATCTATCTATCTATCTATCTATCTATCTATCTATCTATCTAATTGACAGTCTTAATGTATCTTAACTGAACTGGATCTTTCATCACATTTCTGTTTCATAAAGGAGTTGGTTCACCATGGTAAAGGTGTTTTAGATCCTCTGCTTTGTGTCGTAACGCACAGTCTCTCACAGCTTATTGTTTTATTCTCTCTTGTTCTCTAATGACTCCTGTTCCTCCTGACAGCAGGAGTCATGTGACTGCAGATTACCACGGTGACCGCTGGAATAATGGCTGAACTCGACTTGTGACAGTGAGGTCATCCTCAATCCAAATGTGGGTCAGTTTAGAGGTGTTGGATGAAGCCGAGACACTCCAGTAATCCACATACAACTGAGATTTAGAAGCTTTGGTGAGGAAACATCATCATTCGTGAGTTTAATATGAATGCTGATATCACTGTAATAGAAAGGTCAAACTGTGTCAGACAGGTGATGTTGAATACAAATGCATGAGATGTGTTTACAACAAAACACAAGACACATTATGCTGGCATGACAAAGCCAACATACTGATCTACTATTTAAGATTCTTCTTCTTCTTCTGAGACTACATTTTAAACAATATCTCCTCCTAGAGCTTTCAAGCTACAACCACCAAACTCTGCTCAGATCTTCACACTGTTCTGACTCGGTGCGCTATATCGTTTCAAACTGACCCGACTTATGATTTTCGTAAAATGGACGATCAAAGCTATGAAAGCTATTCATTGAGGGGGCCAAGACTTTTGCACAACAAAACTTTTTGCAGTATTCCTCAACTAGTGGGTCGCAAGACCGTTTTGAGTGGGTCCGCAGAGTGTGCAGTCAAAGACACAACAACATGTTTTTACTGAATCAAGACTTTTATTTTGAAAGACGTCCTCTGTCAGACGCAGTTTAAGTAAAGAGTGCCTGAGAAAAATGCGTTTTCCTGATTCAGTATCTGTGGTCAGAAAATGTTGTCAGGCTAAATGTGTAATTATTCTAACATTATTTTCATAACTTGTATATCACTTCACTATATATAAAGAGCAAAATAAATCACGAGCATGCAATGTCATAGATACATTGTCATGTTATTATTTAAACTGTCTAGCTAAGCTTGATGACTATCCTAAGAAAACATGTTAAAACATGCTAACAACATGCTAATTCATGCTAACAATGTGCTAATCATGTTAACAAAATGGTAAATCATGCCAGCAACAAGCTAAAACATGCTAACGTGTTAAATCCAGTCTATGGTTAAATCACATTAACAAAATAATTCATGCTAGCAAAATGCTAACAATGTTAAAACATGTTAATGTGTTAACTCATGCTAGCAAAATGCTAAAACATGTTAACGTGTTAAATCATGGTAGCAACATGCTAATTCATGTTAGAAACATGTTAATCTTTTGTGTTTTCTGTGTTTTTAGCTATTGTAAAGCACATTGGACAATGTAGGTTGTATTTAATTGTCCTATATAAAATAAATTGCCAATGCCATTGCCATTAATCATGTTAAAAAATGCTAAAACATGTTACCAAAATGTTATATCATGTTAACAAAATGCTAATAATGCTAACAAACATGTTAAAACATCTTTGCAATGTGTTAAATCATGCTAGCAACATGCTAATTCATGTTAGCAATGTGTTAAATAATGCTAGCAAAATGTTAATCATGCTAGCAAAATGCTAACTTATGTTAACAACGTATTAAATCATGCTAGCAAAAAGCTAAAAAATGCTAACAATGTGTTAAATCACATTAACAAAATAATTCATGGTAACAAAATGCTAACAACATGGCAAAAAATGTTAACATGTTAAAACATGTTAATGTGCTAAATCATGTTAGCAAAAATGCTAACGTGTTAAATAATGCTAACAAACATGCTAATTCATGCTAGAAGCATGTTAATCATGTTAACAACATGTTAAAACATGCTAACAAAATGCTAAATCATCTTAGCAAACATGCTAATAATGCTAACAAACAAATTAAAACATCTTAGCAATGTGTTAAATCATGCTAACAATATGCTAATTTACGTTAACAATGTGTTAAATCATGCTTGCAACATGTTAATGTGTTAAATCATGTTAAAATGCTAATTAATGCTAGCAACATGTTAATCATGCTAGCAACATGCTAGCAACATGTTAAAACATGCTAATGTTTTAAATCATGTTAGCAAAACATGCTAATTCATGCTAACAACATGCTAATCATGATAACAACATGCTAAAATATGCTAAATCATGTTAACAACACTATGCTAGCAACATATTAAAATATGCTACCTAATTCACGTTAGCAACATGTCAAACCATGCTTTATTGCATCAGAAATGTGTCACTTTGCTCACAGCTGATTGGTCTGGTTTCAGTTTGAGATCTCTTACCTAGAACATAACCTGCCATGGAGTGTAAGCTAGCCACCTAACCCGGCCTCATGGTATAGGCCCCAAATTTACCTGAACAGCAAACATACAGTTATTGGTCACTTTACATGTCAATCAGACGGTCTCTTCCTGTCTAAGTGGGCGGTGCTTGACCAGAACGAGCTGCAAACTGATTCTGAGACTATAGTGTCATCTCACACCACTCAAGGTCGTCTGTGAACGGCTGTCTTTCCTCCTCAGCCCACGACACTTCGATCAGCGTCTCCGAGCGAGCAGGTTAGACAGCTCTGATCCGCTCCATCAACAAGTATCGATTATCCTGACAGGATGCAAGTCGTGTAGCGCCGCACTGATGCAGGGAGTTTTTCATCATTACTGAACTCGTCTCTTTCTCTCTGATATCAGGTGTTGAGCTATTAACCTTCACTTCTGCATAAATCCTCTCGCGGGGAGTATTTCGTTCCGGCCCTAATCACATCGACTCAATAATCACCATCAGAAAGGTTGTAGCAGACAGAGATGTTTATTACGTTACACCGTCACCCTCCAGCAGCCGGATGGATTTCCTGGCATTTTGCCTTGCTCCACTGATAACCACAAGAACTTTTCTGCAAAACCTATGGTATGTTTACAAGGGTGCTGCTAGTATGCAGTATGTGCATCATAAGCATAGTGCGCAAGTCTTTCCACATGCATTGAATACACTCTTGTGAAACAGAAATGCATGTAATTTTACTGAAACTAAGTAGTGCACTTTAAATCTTAAAAGCATATTTTTAATAAAACATATTGCACTTAATACTAATGAAATAAAAGGCCACTTAAAGGTGTAAGAATTTTGCAGTAAAATATCCAAAAACCACTAGGCCAGTGTTATATATTTTGTTCACTTGAGTAATTACAATATCCCAAATGTTTGCAACTATTTGTAAATAGTGAGAAAATTGCAATTTTAACCAAGGCTCCGGGACGTGTGAGGAGTCGCCTGTCAATTGCATCATATCTGTGTTACCCTCGGTTTCCGGTTTTATTTTGTAGAAACCATGGAAACACCAAAGACGATTTAATATATTACATGTTTTAATAGACAAGGGAACAACTGTTTTGATATATTTACAGACAGAAAACTAATTATTGTTATATACCTCAACACGTTTAGTCTTATTGTTTAAATCTAATTTTCTTGATTTTCTGCGAGTACCATGCTTTACCATGCCTCAGAGAAAAACACTATTTTGTCAAGTAGCTAACATAGCATAATCAGATTTATTTTTACTAACAGTAATACAGAATTTTCTCCATCATACAATACGCTTTAAAATTAATTGCATGCCATTTATCAACACAAGCCATCCAGCATTTAATATGATATTGTAAAATCGATCTATCTTACTGCAGTGTGTAACAGTGTCTCACAGCAGCCGCCGAGTGAACGCACAGAGTAACGTTATAACATCATTTTCAACACTCTCAAATGTATCTAATATGATAAACAGAGCTGCGTTACCTCATACTCATGACCGGAAAAGCAGAAGCGGCGCATACGACTGTGACATAATAAAAGTCCAGCTGCTCGTGAGGCGTGTTGAGCAATCGCTCCAGCTCCTCGTTCAGCTCCCACAACACTCGCTCCTGCTCTGCTTCATACTATAGTAACGTTAGTAATCGCATCCATGAACATGATTTCTTCCCGAGACCTATCCCTATTCTTTTCCACTGGCTGTGAGGTGTAGACCACATGTTCCAAGATTCAAACTTGGCGTCATCAAGCTACGCCTTTGTTTTGAATAGGCCTCTACCGACCTCTAGCGGACAGAAAATATTACATATTGCACCTTTAAGTGCACATAAAAAGAGTACATATTCATGACATTGTAGAATAAAGTTGCTATTTTTGTTTTGTCTTTGTGCACAAAAAGTATTCTTGTCACTTCATAACATTACGGTTGAACCATTGCAGTCACATGACTGTTTTAATGATGTAATTTCCTTTCTGGACCTTGAAAGTGTTGATTATATTGCTGTCTATGGACGAGTCATATACCTCTCAGATTTCATCAAAAATATCTTAATTTGTGTTCCGAAGATGAATGAAGGTCTTACAGGTGTAGAACGACATGAGGGTGAGTAATTAATGACAGAATTTTCATTTTTGGGTGAACTAACCCTTTCAGTGGGTAAAAAAGCACTCTTAAATTCAACTAACTGGATTCAATATAGATTTAAACTATAATACATTTTCATTTAATAACTTGCAATTAAGTTAAGTACACTGAAAACATTGCATTCAATTTGCACTTAAGTATATTATTTTTGTAATGAATACTCTTTTTAAAAGCATGCTAAAGTTTACCTTTTTTCCCACATTGTGCCATGAGGACACATTTTTCAAAATGTGCAATATAATAAATTCAGAGAATATCAATGCAATACCGTTTCCCTCTATGCAATGCTCTCAATTTGAGCTTGCATTTTCAGTGTGATGAATAAAAATTAGTGACATCAACCACAATATTTTTCTTGACTCATTAATTAATTAGACTGTCAAAAGGTCTAAATGTCAAGAGAGGTTTAAAAGACAAATTAATATTTTATTGATTTAACCGCACTGACACTATCGGATGAGAACAACATTTAAATCGACTTGCACAGAGTAATGACACTACTGTCTTCTGTAGAGTCCAGGGAATGCATGACCTGATCAAATGTGTACCTTGAATGCAATGCATAAATGTAAAAATGCATGCTGTCTACTATATTTCTGAAAATAATATGTGAATATAGTGTGACGTCACATGTTGCACGTTACATTCAGTGAGTGGAGTGCAGTTATCATCTTGGAACATTTTGCAGTGTAAGTCAATTTTGTGTAAAAATTGTTAGAAATCACAGTTGTTGCTTCCAGTTTATCTGTCACAGTGTAAAAGGAAGATCAAGTATCTCACACTGTGTGCTCTGCTTTTTGGCAACTGTTATAGGCCATCCAGGTATGGGAAATGTGCTATTGCAAACATCCCACTAATCTGCAAATGTGCTTGATTTCCAGGAGACATACTTGTCATACTGTATATCCAATATGTCTTATATGCTGCATTTCTAAGAGGGTTATAGAGCGCTGCACGGATGATGTATTTTTGAAGGCCAAACGCAGGAAACAAGTTTGCATTTTAGCACTTTCAGTTCCATCGTCCTGAAGTAAATGGGGTTATGTTAAATGCTTTAAAAACGGTCTGTGGTGAACACAAGCTCAAGATGTTTTCACGTTTTTTTCTATGAGACAAAATACATCAGTAATACCCCCTTATGATATATTTTTAAAGCTTTTGCTTGTCTTGAAAAAGGTGGTTGCTAACAAGTGTCTGAATGAAGAGACACATCATTTCACAGGTTAGGAGATTAGGAGATGCCCAAATTAAAGGATTAGTTCACTTCAGAATTAAAATTTACTTGAGTCAGGTGTGTGTAGGGGAATATCTACCACAAAACCTTTGTTGATCACAGAGCTTATGACTACGAAACTCATCACAGATTCGATCAGGAACACCCTGAAGACCCTCAACCACAGACCAAACAGGCTCTAAACTGAAGAAAAGCCTCTCACCTTGGTCCCTCCCACGCTGATGATGCGGTAGGCGTGTCTGTTGGCATCATAAAAGAAGGAGACGGTGACCGCATGCTTGCTGGCCGGGATCCAGTTGCGTTTGGTGGCGGGATCGATCTGGAACACATGAGCTCGTGTGCTGAAGATGGGCTGTTCCCTACGACACATACAAACTACAATGAGTGTGTGTGAGTGTGTGTGTGTTCACACAACAACAGACTGATCTGTGCACACATGAATATAGCAAACCAAGAAATCTGGGATTCAAAATGTACACCTGAAAATAAACAGAAATGCTCAGAAATTTTGAAAAAGGTAAAACAAAGAAATTATATGACATAAAATTAAGAAATATTTCAGATTCTGCACTATTACTACAACTTATTATTTTTGTTAATAATGTAATAATATGTAACATTTATTATATATTCTTTTTTCAATCTTTATTTTTATTTAATCTATAATGAAAATGTATCATTAGTTATTATTGTTATTATTATAATATTTGTTTATATTAACATATACATATACACATTTATAAATGCATATATATATATATATATATATATATATATATATATACACTAATAAAGTATTGTTTTTATTATTATAATTACACAATACATTTTATAATATACAATACTGATTATATAATCCTTTAAATCTTTTCATATATATATATATATATATATATATATATATATATATATATATATAAAATAATAATAAAATATATTTTAATG
This sequence comes from Ancherythroculter nigrocauda, assembly GCA_036281575.1. Lineage (NCBI taxonomy): Eukaryota > Metazoa > Chordata > Actinopteri > Cypriniformes > Xenocyprididae > Ancherythroculter > Ancherythroculter nigrocauda. Next base: position 46,330,274 of record VTFQ01000008.1, on the reverse strand, counting down.
ATTAGTTAATTAATTATTAGTTGTTATTATTATAATATTTATATTATATTTATAATATTGTAATAACACATTTATACACACATACATAATTATATATATATATATAAAAATATATATATACATATAATATATATAAAAATATATGTGTGTGTGTGTATATATATATATATATATATATATATATAAAATAAATATTATTACACATGAAACAATTTAATATATAATACTGATTATATATTACTTTCAGTCTTTTTAATATTTACTTATTATTATTTAATTTATATATATATATATATATATATATATATATATAAATAAATGAGGATGTATACAAATATTATAATTTATAAACATACACACTATATTATTTTCAATTTTTTCATATAAATAAATGAATAAAAATGTATCATTAATTATTATCGTTATTATTAGAATTTATACACATATACATACACACATGATATATATACTAATAATTATTACTATTATATTCAAATTCCTGTAAAGATTAAAAATATCACTTTTTTAATTCTTAAATAATCAGCCTTTATTTCCCATCACCTCATAGAAAGAACAGATTCATTAAATCATGGTAAACAGGTTGTTCTTCTGAACACCATCATTAATGGATCTCCTGTATATATACAAACAGGGCTGCAACTAACAACTACTCTGATAATGTTGATTATTTCTACAATTAACTGAATAATTCAACTCTGACTTCGATTAGTTGTTGCAGCACTAATAAGGGTCCTGGAGCATGGAGTTTGTGTATAATAGCCTGCAGCTCATATGCAATTCAACACAGTCAGAGCTGATTCTACAGCGCTGTAATGGACAAATGATGATAACAAGAGTGGAACGAGCGGTAAACGATCAGAGAAATCAAATGTTATGTGCTGAAGCCGTACATAACGCCTCATGACTGACTGACGGATCTCTGTGTGAAGTAAATACGGCAGCTGAAGCGCTACGGCCAAACTGCATGTGATGGACATCTAAGAGCTTTCTGGTTCATTTCTAACCTTCTTGCATTTGGTCATTGTTATAGAAGCACAAAGAAATCATTAAAAAAAAAACACAGACCAAAAACACAGAGGAAATGACAATTTAAACAATAATTTTGTACCTGGCTTCATCCAATGTTCTTGAAATGTATGCAAATTGCAAATGCATGCCTATTTAATTAGACAAAGCCTAATTTGCATATTTAAACATTTCAGAAAACTTTTAATGTGAAATGATCTTTAATTTAGTTGTTCATAAAGCTACAGCTTTCATTGTGTCTGATATATTTGTCATCAGATGAGTGATGGTTTGATATTTTCTCATGTGATCTTTGTTTTTCTCAGGGTTGCCAGGTTTGCGAAACAAAACCCACCCAAACATGGCAAAAACGCATTTTGGGTGGTAAAAATTAAGGGGTTGCTTTAACCTGCACACTAAAAAAACAACCCGTGGCAACAGTGTAACAGTATCCCAATTCTGCGGAAAAAACACAGACTTGGCAACCATGTCATAATATCGGTTTTTATTTTGATCTGTGTGACACCCTGGGTTGCCAGTTGGTGGAAAACACAGCGTATTGCAGCCATTGAAACCAGCAAACAAACTGGGTTAGAGATCGAAGATTATACCCGACTATAAAGCCTCGCCATCCATCTAAACAGCTCTATGAACAGAAGCATATTAAAACGCGGATAAATCAACTCATAAACTTACAGTGTAACCTTATAGTGTCCTGTTGCATGTCCTCAATCTGGCAACCCGCGTGAGCGTCGAGTCTGAGCAGGAGAGGGCGGGGAAAACAACTCTCTCTAATATTTTGAAATCGGACTGCAGTACCCATTTCAACCACTAGCTCTCAATATTTCATAATGCACCTTTAATATGGCAGATAAGATTAATATGTGCACAGATCATTGTGAGAAACAAAAAGCTGAAATCCGGAAGAGGATCTGGAAGGGTTGCATTTCAGAAATGTAAAATGCAATAACCTTAATGCAATACATCACTCGCAGGTAGAGCGGAAGGGCAGGAATTGCTGAAAGATGATCCCCTTCCCATTATGCCCTTTACAGAAATGAACACGGATATGACACCATTACCATCCGCGTTGTGAGATGTTGCATCCGTGGCTCGTAAATCTAACGTTTGATGGCGTTTGAGATTTCATTTCTGCCCACTGATTCCTCAGAGAATATTAGTAGTGACATGAACAAAGCCACGTTTGTGGTCTTGTGCGACTTAAAGACCGCAGTAAAAGTTGAAATATTAGTCCTGGACCGAATATGAGGAAAGCTTTCATTATTCTCCCTTCAGCATGTCATTCATTACATATAAAGCCATTATGAGTCATGCGTGAATGTCTCGGTTTGAGATTTAAACCATGAGCTCCTACAGACCAGAACGTCTTTCAAAGACCTTTGCACGTCACAAATCCTTTGATTGAAAAAAAAACATGTAAAATAATAGTTCAACACACCACCCAGACTGATTAATTGGCTGATATTTGGCTATTTTGAGATTAGCATTATATTGAAAATCTAGCAGCAGTCTTGGCAATATAGACCATGCACATTTTCTCTTATTAGGGAATTTTAAGTAATTATGTTGTAAAATAAATGCATAATTTCAAATAAGACATTTGCTATTAAAGTGCTCCTATTATGCTATTTTGTTTTGAGTCTCCTACAACAGGTTTACATGCATCCAAAGTCAAAAAACACTTTAATTTCTCATAATACACATTGCACATCACCTCATTTTTTAAAGAATCTGAAAACTGTTCGTTCAGAGATTCAGACTCTACTCTGCTCTGATTAGTCAGACAGACCAGTCTGTTGTGATTGGTCGACCACTTACAGCGTGTCGGAAACAAAAAGCCAATTTCAGTTCTTCTTCAGCACTTGATGCACAATATTACAAACAGTAACAATGTGCTGAAAACAGTGTCTTCCAAACCAGTCTCTTCCAGGAAACCGTTCACGGCAGCCAATTAAGACCATTCACTCTAAAAAATGCTGGGTTAAAAACAGCCCAAGCTGGGTTGAAAATGGACAAACCCAGCAAATGGGTTGTTTACCCAACCTGCTGGGTAGTTTCATTTAACTCAACTATTGTTTAAAAATGACTGTATTGCTTGCTTAAAATGATCCCAAAGTATGTTGTAAATTAACATTTATTAATGTTTATTAAAACATTTATGAAATTGCTTATTAATAAATGTTCACCTTTTGATTATTATTGTTGCCTCTAGTAATTATGTGTCTGATTTTTAATTTCCAACCTATTTTGGGTTCATTTTAAGCCAGACATATAGTCATTTTTAAACAATAGTTGAGTTAAATAAAACTGCCCAGCAGGTTGGGCAAACATTTAACCCAACCAATGGGCTAAAACAACCCAATTGCTGGGTTTGTCCATTTTCAACCCAGCAATTTTTAGAGCGTAGTGTGGCATAATGCAAATTTGTTACATTGTTACGTAGGTATGTAACCGGAAGCAAGACTGGAATTTCTGACAAGTCATTTCAGCAGTTCTGAATCGCTTTCTGTTTGTTCTATTACACACTACATGAAAGGTAAAATCAGAAAAAGTATACACTCTAAAAAATGCTGGGTTAAAAACAACCCAAGTTGGGTTGAAAATGGAAAAACCCAGCGATTGGGTTGTTTTAACCCAGCAGTTGGGTTAAATGTTTGCTATTGTTTAAAAATTACAGTATTGCTTACTTAAAATGAACCCAAAATATCTTGAAAATTAACATTTATTAATATGTTTAATAAATGAACATTTTAATTTCATTTTAGATTCATTTTAAGTCAGCTATATAGTCATTTTCAAACAATAGTTGGGTTAAATAAAACTACCCAGCAGGTTGGGCAAACATTTAACCCAACAGTTGGGTTAAAACAACCCAATCGCTGGGTTTGTCCATTTTCAACCCAACTTGGGTTGTTTTTAACCCAGCATTTTTTAGAGTGTAGGCCACTTTAAATTGTATTTTATCACATATATTGGCATTATATTGGCCGACTCAGTCTAGATATAGAAATCACCATCTCATCAAGGCTGCATTTATTTGATCTAAAATACAGTAAAAACAGTGAAATAATATAATTTAAAATAACAGTTTTCTATGTGAATATATTGTAAAATGTAATTTATTCCTGTGATGCAAAGCTAAATCATTACTCCAGTCTTCAGTGTCACGTGATCCTTCAGAAATCATTCTAATATGATGATTTGCTGCTCAAGAAACATTTATTATCAATGTTGAAAACATGCTGATTCATTTTTTTGTGTATACATAATTAATAACAGGGTCCGCTTAACCAATAAACACAGGTACTGACAGTCTTCTTAAAGAATAATGCACATTTTCTTTTTTCAAATTATAATAAAGTTGGTTCAGTAAATGTTTATTTCCCATTTTCTATCACTAAATTGCATTATATTATATATTCATCAAAGTTCTAATACAAAACTCATAATCAAGTTGTCTAATAAACCTGCATATTATGAATATTGTTGGTTCTTTTTATGAATTGGATTTTGATTTGGCTTTGGATAAAAGCATCTGCTAAATGCATGTGCAAATGTAAAATCCACTTGGCAAAAATGGCTGAAAAAAAAAAAAAATTGGTTAAAGTGAATATATTAGAAATATATTTGCATTTCAGAGCAAACACATAAATATTAGATATAGAGGCTGATCATTTTTAGCTGTAGCACTCAGCTCTATAGAAGAAAGCATCTGTCTAATCTTTCTATGTTCTGATGTCTTAACTTGAAACAGTCACACACACACACACACACACACACACACACACACACACACACATCAGCAGCTGGATTATGATGGCCGGGGTGTTGAGATCACTTTCCTCCTCTCCGCCTTAAGGACTCCACCTCGCAACAGGAGTGCAGCGCTTCTTATAGCCTGCTCTGAATTCCCAGAATTCCATGGGGTAAGACTCCTGGCTTCACACATCACAGATCCCCAACGCCGGGCCCCCGTGATCCGCGCCAGCTCTTCATCTGTCAGTTACTCAGCCTGAGCTGATTGCAAAGCGCCCAGTAACGAGCCGAGGGTCTGTAAACGATTCCAGCGCGAGAGATCGACCGGCGTTAATGACTTTCAGCAGGTAACAACTACACGATCTCTGGATCCAACCTCAGCGAAATACCAAACCGACTGCACACATCCCAGCGGCCCGAGAGTTTCTCCTGCTGAAGCTGCGGTTTCATCAACGGCACCATTTGCAATCTGTCAATGTGGTTTGCATTGCGTCGACAAATGTGAACAGATACAGATTCAGATTTATATTCACCACTTTCTTATCACACATTCCTGGTCTTGTTATAATACAAACTTATTTTTCCCTCAGGATAATGTGTGCTAATGAATAGTGAACATTATTAGTTTGCATTATTAATTATGATTAGTTTGTTGGAAGTAAAGTAATTGATACTTTAATTGAGCAAGAATGCATTAAACTGAAGACTGGAGTAATTCAGCTTTGAATCACAGGAATAAATTACACTTTAAAATATATGCAAATGTAAAACAGACTTTTAAAATGGTATAATATTTTACAATTTTTCTGTTTTTACTGTATTTTTTTTTTTTAATAAATGCAGCCTTGCTGAGCAAAAGAGACTTCTTTAATAGGATTACAAGTGTATATATTACACATATATAAACACATTTTACACCATCACATCAGTTCCTCATGGACAGAATCATTACATTTTCTGATTCACCTGAAAATGCATCACATTATGACAATAAAATGGGTTGTAAGCGCCATTTCATGTTAACCTTAAAGCAATGGAGCTGACTAGAACTGAATGTTGTGTGTAAACCAGAGAAAACTGTCTCTACCCCATAAACACAATCCAACGGCCAAGAGAGCATTAGCTGGTAACTGTTATATTCTGCACTGGAGTGTGTGTGTGTGTGTGTGTTCAGAGATCACTGAACCCTCGAGCTGTCCATTTGCATTTTAGCTCTAATTGCCTTTTTCCAGATTTGTTTATGTAATGAGGCAATTACTAGGAATTGTTAGTGAGAAATTAACCTCATGCTGCATCTTTATTCTATATGTAGGATATAGAGAAAGAAACTAAATCAACATGTAGTGCTTCAAATCTTTCCCTGTGATCACCACAGATATGACTTCACAGAATGAAAATTAAAGGAACAATAACGAGTCAAACTAGATTTTTACATTGCCAAACATCATATTGCTAGAGCGTTCTTATGATCTCGCATGAAAAGAAAAACAAACACTTTGAAACAATTTTCACTTCAAAATTGCTAGTAAATTGCACAAATAATTACACAGAAAAGGCAAGTGAATTAAACATTACAATTCTGAAGTAGAAAGACTCAAATTATATTTTCTTGAAAAACAAAAATTCTCCAATAATCTTTGGGTTTTTTACAACATCAATTTTTTTTTTTCTCTTTTAGTGTTTAAGTTCCGGTTTCTAGATATGATAATTCATCAGCATGAAACAGCATTCAAAACCCATTTTACTTTCCTAACATGACATTTTTATGGAAGGCCATGCTCTGGTATATCATAAATATGACAAAATAAAAATTATGACACACTAAGTCATGAAAAAAATGAAAAGTTGAAATTATGAATTAAAAAGTCATATGACAAAGTTGAAATTGACATACTAAATTGAAAATTATTAAAGTCATTTTTATGAGATAAAAAGTTGATATGACATACTAAAAAAATCTACATAAAAAGTAGAAATTATGATATAACTTTGATTTTTTTTATCTCATAATTATGATTTAGTATGCTAACACTAACTTTTTGACTTACGTCATAATTTCAACTTTTTATATCATAATTATGACTTAGTATGTCATCATTTTGACTGTTAAGTTCGACTTTTTTTAATTTCGACTTTGACAATTATGACTTAGTATGTCATCATTTCGACTTTGTTCATTTTGACTTTTTGTCATAATTATGATTTAGTATGTCATCATTTCGACTTTTTGCTAATTTCGACTTTTTGACAATTATGACTTTGTATGTCATCATTTCGACTTTTTGCTCATTTCGACTTTGACAATTATGACTTAGTATGTCATCATTTCGACTTTGTTCATTTCGACTTTTTGTCATAATTATGATTTAGTATGTCATCATTTCGACTTTTTGCTAATTTCAACTTTTTGACAATTATGACTTTGTATGTCATCATTTCGACTTTTTTTAATTTCGACTTTGACAATTATGACTTAGTATGTCATCATTTTGACTTTGTTCATTTTGACTTTTTGTCATAATTATTATTTAGTATGTCATCATTTCGACTTTTTGCTAATTTCGACTTTTTGTCATAATTATGATTTAGTATGTCATCATTTCGACTTTTTGCTAATTTCGACTTTTTGACAATTATGACTTTGTATGTCATCATTTCGACTCTTTGCTCATTTCGACTTTTTGACAATTATGACTTTGTATGTCATCATTTCGACTTTTTATTGATTTCGACTTTTTGACATAATTATGACTTAGTATGTCATCATTTCGACTGTTCATTTCGACTTTTTGTCATAATTATGATTTAGTATGTCATCATTTCGACTTTTTGCTAATTTCGACTTTTTGACAATTATGATTTAGTATGTCATCATTTTGATTTTTTGTTAATTTCAACTTTTTATCATAATTATGACTTAGTATATCATCATTTCGACTTTTTGTTAAGTTCGACTTTTTGACAATTATGACTTTGTATGTCATCATTTCGACTTTTTTTAATTTCGACTTTGACAATTATGACTTAGTATGTCATCATTTCGACTTTGTTCATTTTGACTTTTTGTCATAATTATGATTTAGTATGTCATCATTTCGACTTTTTGCTAATTTCGACTTTTTGTCATAATTATGATTTAGTATGTCATCATTTCGACTTTTTGCTCATTTCGACTTTGACAATTATGATTTAGTATGTCATCATTTCGACTTTTTGCTAATTTCGACTTTTTGTCATAATTATGATTTAGTATGTCATCATTTCGACTTTTTGCTAATTTCAACTTTTTGACAATTATGACTTTGTATGTCATCATTTCGACTTTTTTTAATTTCGACTTTGACAATTATGACTTAGTATGTCATCATTTCGACTTTGTTCATTTTGACTTTTTGTCATAATTATGATTTAGTATGTCATCATTTCGACTTTTTGCTAATTTCGACTTTTTGTCATAATTATGATTTAGTATGTCATCATTTCGACTTTTTGCTAATTTCGACTTTTTGACAATTATGACTTTGTATGTCATCATTTCGACTCTTTGCTCATTTCGACTTTTTGACAATTATGACTTTGTATGTCATCATTTCGACTTTTTATTGATTTCGACTTTTTGACATAATTATGACTTAGTATGTCATCATTTCGACTGTTCATTTCGACTTTTTGTCATAATTATGATTTAGTATGTCATCATTTCGACTTTTTGCTAATTTCGACTTTTTGACAATTATGATTTAGTATGTCATCATTTTGATTTTTTGTTAATTTCAACTTTTTATCATAATTATGACTTAGTATGTCATCATTTTGACTTTTTGTTAATTTCAACTTTTTATCATAATTATGACTTAGTATATCATCATTTCGACTTTTTGTTAAGTTCGACTTTTTGTCATAATTACGACTTAGTATGTCATCATTTCGACTGTCATATTTCGACTTAGTTCATTTCGACTTTTTGACAATTATGACTTAGTATGTCATTTCGACTTTTTGTTTATTTCGACTTTTTTTAATTTCGACTTTTTGACATAATTACGACTTAGTATGTCATCATTTCGACTGTCATATTTCGACTTAGTTCATTTCGACTTTTTGACAATTATGACTTAGTATGTCATTTCGACTTTTTGTTCATTTCGACTTTTTTTAATTTCGACTTTTTGACATAATTACGACTTAGTATGTCATCATTTTGACTGTTAATTTCGACTTTTTGTCATAATTACAACTTAGTATGTCATCATTTCGACTTTGTTCATTTCGACTTTTTGTCATAATTATGACTATCATCATTTCGACTTTTTGTTAATTTTGACTTTGTTAAGTTCGACTTTTTGTCATAATTATGACTAAGCATGTCATCATTTCGACTGTCATATTTCGACTTTTTGTCATAATTATGATTTAGTATGTCATCATTTCGACTTTTTGCTAATTTCGACTTTTTGACAATTATGATTTAGTATGTCATCATTTTGATTTTTTGTTAATTTCAACTTTTTATCATAATTATGACTTAGTATGTCATCATTTTGACTTTTTGTTAAATTCAACTTTTTATCATAATTATGACTTAGTATATCATCATTTCGACTTTTTGTTAAGTTCGACTTTTTGTCATAATTACGACTTAGTATGTCATCATTTCGACTGTCATATTTCGACTTAGTTCATTTCGACTTTTTGACAATTATGACTTCGTATGTCATTTCGACTTTTTGTTCATTTCGACTTTTTTTAATTTCGACTTTTTGACATAATTACGACTTAGTATGTCATCATTTTGACTGTTAATTTCGACTTTTTGTCATAATTATGACTTAGTATGTCATCATTTCGACTTTTTGTCATAATTATGACTATCATCATTTCGACTTTTTGTTAATTTTGACTTTGTTAATTTCAACTTTTTGTCATAATTATGACTAAGCATGTCATCATTTTGACTGTCATATTTCGACTTTGTTAATTTTGACTTTTTCCCCCAGTTTCACAGACCAGGCTTAAGCTAGTCCCAGACTAAAATGCATGTTTGAGCTGTTTAAACTGAAAGCAACTTGTACTGACATATCTTAAAATATGTCAATGCCATTGTTTTGTCTCAAGATGCACACCAGTAATGTTTCTTTCTAGGGTATGATTAAAAAAGCTACTTAAATACCCTAACTGAAATAAGACCTAATCCTGGCTTAGCCTAAGCCCTGTCTGTGAAACCGGGCCTTTATGTCATAATTATGACTTAGTATGTCATAATTATGTAAATTTGGACTTTTTGTCATAATTGTGACTTAGTATGTCATCATTTCGACTGTCATATTTCGACTTTGTTAATTTTGACTTTTTCCCCCGGTTTCACAGACAAGGCTTAAGCTAGTCCCAGACTAAAATGCATGTTTGAGCTGTTTTAACTGAAATGTTTTCTCTGGAATAACGTGCCCTGATGAATCACTCACAACAAGACCATGAACATGTATTAAGCGAATAAACTGTCGACTTCTGCCAGCTTTAAAACAAAGAAGGATCGTTTGAAGGACAAACATTCAAGTTAGAAGGAAGAAATTAGGCCAGGCATGTTCTGACCCGACAGCATCATCACACCTTACCGCCGCTGAACTAATTAACTGCACCATCACTACTGCTTTAACCCATTACTGGCCTCCTGAAGGACAAAACAGCTTTACAATCAGCACTCTGGAAACTCATTGAGATGGACACTTGAGACGCCGCAGAACATACATTGTGTGGTCGCCATGGCAACTGAAAAAAAAAACAATACTGGCTGTTTCATAAACAATATCCCACGACCTTTTTTGCAGCAGCCATGGTCGGGTGTCATTTCTGCGAGAGACTAACAGAGCCATACAGTAGACGGAATCTCTCTTTATCTATGCAGAATCCATAATTTCTATGAATGTCCCGCTAAGAGCAGGATAAATGGGTCATTCTTTGAAAAACAGGTGACTTGTCCATTTTCACAAAGTGATTTTTTAAGTGCATTTCTCAAAGTGCACTGTGTTTTTTTTAATGCCTGACGCTGATATCTAGACAGCAAGCTGGCTGATGACTTATGAGACAAAAAAGACAAATCATTTCTTCAAAATTGCAAAATAAGGTTTAAAATATTATGCATTGATGATAAGATTCTTAATAACTGCTGTTACTGATTCTCTGAAAATTTAATCAGTGCATCTAATCTGCTCCATATATTGATCTATTTCATAAAAACACCTCAACTGATGGTCTCAAGATCTGATAAAGACATTAAATCATCAGAGAAGCGTGTCTTACCTCTCTCTGTGCAATGAAAACATTCTTACTGGACAGACGAGGGTCTTCTTCTGCCATTAGAAATGAGAGAATGAAAATAAATAACATATAAATACATTGTTAATACTAAGAAAATTAATGACATATTTGGGTCAAGGTCAAAGATTAAAGTTCTTAACAAGAACTCAAAGACCTTTTAAATCAATCCTGATCATGAAATAATCTTTTTAAACAAAACCGATGCATGCATAATTACAAATAACTATTTGGAATAAATATATCATATCCTAGAAAGATGATAAATCTGTCAGTGTCGATACTTTTTGGTTAAACTGGGATATATAGGTAGTTGAGAAATATAATTTTTCACATTCAATCCGATTTAAATGTTAAATGTGAAGCTTAAATGCACATGCATAAGAAAAAGTGTGTTTCAGATGTTGCAACTGGTCACTATATAGTTAAATCAGCTTTTAGCTTTTTGCAGGTCACTTTTACTATGAAAATGCATGCATAAAATTATATAAAAATGGTCTAAAACGCTGTATAGCATGTCAGTGCATGACACTGCTGAACATGTCAAATACACACAATGATTATTTCCACAGTTTCCTAATGCAGGACTGTCATAAATAAATCCTTATACACAGTTTTCAGGTGTCTAAGAGCCATCTAAACTCTTTAATCTGACATAGTTGCAGTAACTAGTGCTGTAGTAAGTTCTTCTGTCATGTTTGGGTCCAGTTCAGAGCTTTAAGTCTCTCAAGTTCCTATAAATAAGAATATGACAGAGCAGCGACTCTTACCCCATGTCGTTGTAAACACACAGGATGTCAAACTCTTGTTCCTGTTATGGAGCAACTGTTTACAGCCTGTAGGATCTGTAGGAGCAGTAAATCCGTGTCTGGAGTCTTTCTATACAGTGAACATGGCATATATTTGCATGGCAGCAAGCGAATGCAACACTAGCAGCCGCAGAAACTGGACGTGATGACCGGGGCTCTTGTCAGTTCCTCTTTTCCCAGTGTTTTTCTTTGGTTGCACTTCAGGTAACGCGCAGACACGCGGGAAACTCCCGCCGGCTGTCACACTCCGCGTTCTGCTGTTTCCCGCAGCGACTTTGATGACGTGCCGCGACTGTTACTTTGTAACCAGTTTTGCTTTGATGTCCCGAGCCCGCGTCGCCGCTCTGTGCTCGAGCGCTGCCGCTGGCGGTTTTTTAAGAGACTCTCACGCGCCGTCCAGCGGACAGAAGCAGAACTGCAGCATCATTGCGGCGTGCTTCTCGCCCTCTAGTGATTAGAGAGTGAAGACCCGTTAATCATACAGACATTTGTGCTGATGTGACCCTAATGAGACACCACGAACCTTCACCACAAACCTTCACAAAAGGCGGACATGGTGTCACTGCCAAAGTTCTTCTGAGCATGCATGCACCATGGTAAAATGCTTTATTAGACATGTACCATGTTCTTTGAAACGCCCTTTAAATATTATGATATAGTCCCAGACTAAAATGCATGTTTGAGCTGTTTTAACTGAAAGCAACTTGTACTGACATATCTTAAAATATGTCAATGCCATTGTTTTGTCTCAAGATGCACACCAGTAATGTTTCTCTCTAGGGTATGTTTATCAAAGCTACTTAAATACCCTAACTGAAATAAGACCTAATCCTGGCTTAGCCTAAGCCCTGTCTGTGAAACCGGGCCTTTATATCATAATTATGACTTAGTATGTCGTAATTATGTAAAGTTCGACTTTTTTTTAAGATTTATGACTTAGTATGTCATCATTTCGACTTTGTCATATTTCGACTTTGTTAATTTCGACTTTTTGTTCATTTCGACTTTTTGTTCATTTCGACTTTTTGTTCATTTCGACTTATGTCATAATGACTTAGTATGTCATAATTTTCGACTTTTTGTCATATTTTTTAATTTTAATTTCAATTTTTTGTTAATTTCTACTTATGTCATAATGACTTGGTATGTCATCATTTTCGACTTTTTGTCATAATTTCGACTGTTAATTATGACGTTAGGTCATAATTATGACTTAGTATGTCATCATTTTGACTTTTTGTCAATTTCGACTTTTTATGTCATAATTATGACTTCGTATGTCATCATGCCTCCTCGAACCGCCACCTTAACATGGTGGAGGGGTTTGAGTGCCCGAATGATCCTAGGAACTATGTTGTCGGGGGCTATATGCCCCTGGTAGGGTCTCCCAAGGCAAACAGGTCCTAGGTGACAGGTCAGACTAAGAACGGTTCAAAAGCCCCTTATGAAAAGAATTATAACAAGGTCAGTTACGGGCTCAGCCCGAAGAAGCGACGTGGGGCCGACCTCCCGTGGGCCCACCACCTGCGGGAGGGACTGTAAGGGGCCGGCGCACTGTGGATTGGGTGGCAGTCGAAGGCGGGGGCCTCGGCGACCCAGTCCCCAGACGCGGAATCTGGTGCTAGGGACATGGAATGTCACCTCGCTGGGGGGGAAGGAGCCTGAGCTTGTGCGGGAGGTTGAGAGGTACCGACTAGAGATAGTTGGGCTCACCTCCACGCACAGTTTGGGCTCTGGAACCCAACTCCTTGAGAGAGGCTGGACTCTCCACTACTCTGGAAGTGCCTGCGGTGAGAGGCGGCGGGCTGGTGTGGGCTTGCTCATAGCCCCCCAGCTTAGCCGCAATGTGTTGGAGTTTACCCCGGTGAACGAGAGGGTCGCTTTCCTGCGCCTTCAGGCCAGGGATAGGTCTCTCACTGTCATTTGTGCCTATGGGCCGAATGGCAGTGCAGAGTACCCGGCCTTCTTGGAGTCTCTGGGAAGGGTGCTGGAAAGTGCTCCGACTGGGGACTCCGTCGTTCTACAGGGGGACTTCAACGCTCACGTGGGCAATGACAGTGATACCTGGAGGGGCGTGATTGGGAGGAATGGCCCCCCTGATCTGAACTCGAGTGGTGTTCTGTTATTGGACTTCTGTGCTAGTCATGGTTTGTCCATAACGAACACCATGTTCAAGCATACAGTGCACGTGGCACCAGGACACCCTAGGCCGGAGGTCGATGATCGACTTTGTGGTTGTTTCATCGGGCCTCCGGGCGTATGTCTTGGACACTCGGGTGAAGAGAGGGGCGGAGCTGTCAACTGATCACCACCTGGTGGTGAGTTGGATCCGATGGCAAGGGAGGAAGCTGGACAGACTCGGCAGACCCAAACGTACTGTGAGGGTCTGTTGGGAACGTTTGGCCGAGCCCCCTGTCAGAGAGATCTTCAACTTGCACCTCCAGCAGAGCTTCGATTGGATCCCGAGGGAGGTTGGAGACATGGAGTCCAAGTGGACAATGTTCTCCGCCTCCATTGTCGACGCGGCCGTTCGGAGCTGTGGCCATAAGGTCTCCAGTGCCTGTCGTGGTGGCATTCCCCGAACCCGGTGGTGGACACCGGAAGTAAGGGATGCCGTCAAGCTGAAGAAGGAGTCCTATCGAGCCTGGCTGGCTTGTGGGACTCCTGAGGCAGCTGACGGGTACCGGCAGGCCAAGCGGACTGCAGCCCGGATAGTTGTGGAGGCAAAAACTCGGGTCTGGGAGGAGTTTGGTGAGGCCATGGAGAAGGACTGTCGGTAGGCCTCGAGGAGATTCTGGCAAACCATCCGGCGCCTTAGGAAGGGGAAGCAGTGCCCTGCCAACACTGTTTACAGTGGAAGTGGGCAGCTGTTGACATCAACTGGGGATATCGTTGGACGGTGGAAGGAATACTTCGAGGATCTCCTCAACCCCACCGACACGTCTTCCTCTGAGGAAGCAGAGGCCGAGGGCTCAGAGGTGGATTCGTCCATCACCCAAGCTGAAGTCACCGAGGTAGTTCAGAAGCTTCTCGGTGGCAAGGCACTGGGGGTGGATGAGATCCGCCCTGAGTACCTTAAGTCTCTGGATGTTGCAGGGCTGTCTTGGTTGACACGCCTCTGCAACAACGCGTGGCGGTTCGGGACAGTGCCCCTGGACTGGCAGACAGGGGTGGTAATCATCTTTACAAGAAGGGGGACCGGAGGGTGTGTTCCAACTACAGGGGGATCACACTCCTCAGCCTCCCTGGAAAAGTCTATGCCAGGGTACTGGAGAGGAGAATTCGGCCCATAGTTGAGCATCGGATCCAGGAGGAACAATGCGGTTTTCGTCCCGGTCGAGGAACACTGGACCAGCTCTATATCCTCTTCAGGGTGCTAGAGGGTTCATGGGAGTTTGCCCAACCAGTCCACATGTGCTTTGTGGATTTGGAGAAGGCATTCGACCGTATCCCTCGTGGCGCCCTGTGGGGGGTGCTCTGGGAGTATGGGGTCCGGGGCCCTCTGCTAAGGGCTGTCTGGTCCCTGTACGACCAGAGCAGGAGCTTGGTTCGCATTGCCGGCAGTAAGTCAGACCTGTTCCCGGTGCGTGTTGGACTCCGGCAGGGCTGCCCTTTGTCACCGGTCCTGTTCATTATCTTTATGGACAGGATTTCTAGGCAGCCATGGGCCGGAGGGAGTCCGGTTTGGGGACCATAGGATTTCATCGCTGCTTTTTGCAGATGATGTTGTCCTGTTGGCTCCATCAAACCAGGACCTTCAGCGCGCACTGGGACGGTTTGCAGCCGAGTGTGAAGTGGCTGGGATGAGAATCAGCACCTCCAAGTCCGAGGCCATGGTCCTCAGCCGGAAAAGGGTGGCTTGCCCCCTTCAGGTTGGTGGAGTAGTCCTGCCTCAAGTGGGGTCTTGTTCACGAGTGAGGGAAGGACGGAGCAGGAGATCAGTGCAGCTTCTGCAGTAATGCAGTCGATGTACCGGTCCGTCGTGGTGAAGAAGGAGCTGAGCTGTGAGGTGAAGCTTACGATTTACCGGTCAATCTACGTTCCAACTCTCACCTATGGTCATGAGCTTTGGGTCATGACCGAAAAAATGAGATCCCGGATACAGGCGGTCAAAATGAGTTTCCTCCGTAGGGTGCCTGGGCGCTCCCTTAGAGATAGGATGAGGAGCTCGGTCACTCGGGAGGAGCTCAGAGTAGAGCCGCTGCTCCTCCACATCGAGAGGAGCCAGCTGAGGTGGCTCGGGCATCTGTTCCGGATGCCTCCTGGACGCCTCCCTGGGGAGGTGTTCCGGGCATGTCCCACCGGGAGGAGGCCCCGGGAAAGACCTAGGACACGCTGGAGGGACTATGTTTCTCGGCTGGCCTGGGAATGCCTTGGAATTCCCCCGGAAGAGCTGGAGGAAGTGTCTGGGGAGAGGGAAGTCTGGGCGTCTCTGCTTAGACTGCTGCCCCCGCGACCCGGCCCCGGATAAGCGGAAGAAAATGAATGAATGAATCAATGAATGAATGAATAAATGACATCATTTAGACTTTGTTAATTTCGACTTTTTGTTAATTTTGACTCATAATTTTGACTTAGTAAGTCATAATTTCAACTTTTTATGTCAATTTCGACATCATTTTAATTTTTTTTAATATGATTTACCAAATTGCAGTAACTAGTGCTGTAGTAAGTTCTTCTGTCATGTTTGGGTCCAGTTCAGAGCTTTATGTCTCTCAAGTTCCTATAAATAAGAATCTTACCCCATGTCGTTGTAAACACACAGGATGTCAAACTCTTGTTCCTGTTATGGAGCAACTGTTTACAGCCTGTAGGATCTGTAGGAGCAGTAAATCCGTGTCTGGAGTCTTTCTATACAGTGAACATGGCATATATTTGCATGGCAGCAAGCGAATGAAACACTAGCAGCCGCAGAAACTGGACATGATGACCGGGGCTCTTGTCAGTTCCTCTTTTCCCAGTGTTTTATTAGACATGTACCATGTTCTTTGAAACACCCTTTAAATATTATATGTGAATAGCAATCATTCACAGTACCCCTAAATGATCACTGCTCAGCTAAAAAAAAGTCGCTGTTTGGATTTAAATAGGCAAATACTTAAATTCAATTTTTCATTCGAGGGCACCTTTATCTTGGCATAGTTAAATAACAAGAGTTCAGTACATGGAAATGACATACAGTGAGTCTCAAACTCCATTGTTTCCTCCTTCTTATATAAATCTCATTTGTTTAAAAGACCTCCGAAGAACAGGCGAATCTCAACATAACACCGACTGTTACGTAACAGTCAGGGTGTACGCCCCCAATATTTGCATATGCCAGCCCATGATCGAGGCATTACACAAGGGCAGCCAGTATTAATGTCTGGATCTGTGCACAGCTGAATCATTAGACTAGGTAAGCAAGCAAGAACAATAGTGAAAAATGGCAGATGGAGCAATAATAACTGACATGATCCATGATATCATGATATTTTTAGTGATATTTGTAAATTGTCTTTCTAAATGTTTCGTTAGCATGTTGCTAATGTACTGTTAAATGTGGTTAAACTTACCATCGTTTCTTACTGTATTCACGGAGACAAGAGCCGTGATTTAAAGGGGCCACACAGCATAAATCGGCTCATATTTAATGATGCCCCAAAATAGGCAGTTAAAAAAATTAATTAAAAAAAATCTATGGGGTATTTTGAGCTGAAACTTCACAGACACATCCAGGGGACATCTTAGACATATATTACATCTTGTAAAAAAACGTTCGATGGCACCTTTAAGAGTTTATGACTGTTCATCACTCATTTCATTAATACGTCAATGTCTTTTGGAAATGTACCATCTAAGCTTAAAGGATTAGTTCACTTTTAAATAAACTTTTCCTGATAATTTACTCACCCCCATGTCATCCAAGATGTCCATGTCTTTCTTTCTTCAGTCAAAAAGAAATTAAAGTTTTTGATGAAAGCATTCCAGGATTTTTTCTTCAATGGGCACCAAACAGTTGAAGGTCAAAATTTTCACTGCAGCTTCAAATTGTTCCACACGATCCCAGATGAGAAATAAGGGTCTTATCTAGAGAAACAATCACTCATTTTCTAAAAAAAAAAAAAAAAAACATTTTATACATTTTAACCAGAAAAGAGCTTGAACTAACTAACAAAGTTTGAACTAATTTTTATATGCAATATGCTAGTTCAATAGTATATAACAATTAGTTCAAACTTTGACCTGTGGAGGGCAGTAATACACTTAGCAGTGTCTACACTACATTATACCCCTGGTTTCACAGACAAGGCTTAAGCTAAAATGCATGTTTGAGCTGTTTTAACTGAAACTAACTTGTACTGACATATCTTAAAATATGTCAATGCCATTGTTTTGCCTCAAGATGCACACCAGTAATGTGTTTTTTCTAGGGTATGTTTATAAAAGCGACCACATGTACCACATAGTACCACAACTAATAATAACCCATTCGACTTTTTGTTAATTTCGACTTTTTTTTCATAATTATAACTTAGTATGTCATCATTTCTATTTTTTGTTAATTTCGACTTTCTGTCATAATGACTTGTCATATTTCGACTTTGTCAATTTCGACTTTTTATGTCATAATTATGACTTAGTATGTCATCATTTTGACTTTTTGTCATTTCGACTTTTTGTTAATTCAGACTTAGTATGTCATAATTTCGACATTTTGTTAATTTCGACTTTTTGTCATAATTATGACTTAGTATGTCATCATTTCTATTTTTTGTTAATTTTGACTTTCTGTCATAATGACTTGTCATATTTCGACTTTGTCAATTTCGACTTTTTATGTCATAATTATGACTTAGTATGTCATCATTTTGACTTTTTGTCATTTCGACTTTTTGTTAATTCAGACTTAGTATGTCATAATTTCGACATTTTGTCATCATTTCGACTGTTAATTTTGACTTCATGTCATAATTATGACTTAGAATGTCATCAAAATGTCATTAAAGCTACTTAAATATCCTAATTGAACTAAGGCCTAATCCTGGCTTAGGCTAAGCCCTGTCTGTGAAACCGGGCCTTGGTGTTCTCATTGATTCCACTCTTTCATTTAAAGATCACATTGGTAAAGTGGTACAGTGTTGTGGCTCCCAGGTTGTGTAATGCTCTTCCTCAAGACATCAATTAAGCATCCTCCCTTCAAAACCCCTTTTTTTCCTCTGAATATTACTCTTCAGCTCTCGGTCTGAAAATTGTACCTTGTTATGGATATGTTAGTGGTTTGTTTGTATCTCTAACCTAACTTTGTAAGCAACCTCTGTATGTTACTTTCAGCCTTTGGAATGTGTATTGTGCTTTGATGCTGAAGTTGATTTGGTTCTGTTGCTTGAAAAGCGACCTTGAGTGTTGGAAAGGCACTTTATGAATAAACATTATTATTATTACCTCTGAGTCTAGACCTTAAATTCATTGAAAGTCTTTGGGATGTGCTGGAGGAGACTTTACAGAGTGATTGACTCTTGAATTGTCAATTCAAGATCTTGACCAAAAACTGATGCACCTCTGGCTGGAAATAATGTTGTGATGCAATAATGATTCAGTCATAGACTCTTAAGTATTTGCCTATTTAAATCGAAACAGCGACTTTTCCCCCCTGCTGGACAGTGCATGAAACAACATCTTTAATGAGGGTTATGTGTAATGTGTCCATAGAGGCAGATAAGAGACCATGCGTATTGTTAATGAGGCCAGTTGCAGATGGAAAGAAACTCCTTTTGTGGCGTGAGATTTTAGTCTTGATGGACCACATTGCCTTGAAAAGTTTGTGTCCAAGGTGAAAGGGGTCAGCAACAATCTTAAAGGGCTAGTTCACCCAAAAATGAACTTTCTGTCAATTACTCACCCTCATGTCATTCCAAACCAGTAAGACCTTTGTTCATCTTCAGAACACAAATAAAGATATTTTTGATGAAATCTGAGTTTTTTTGGTCCCCCATAGAAAGCAACGTAATTACCATCTTTCAAGTTTCAGAAAAGTAGTAAAGACATCGTTAAAATAATCCACGTGACTACAATGTTTCAACCTTAATGTTATGAAGTGACGAGAATACTTTTTGTGCGCAAAAACAAAACAAAAATAACGACTTTATTCAACAAATTTGTCTCTTCCCTGTCATTCTCCTACGCTATTTACATTTAGCGCTTCCAGGTTCTACATCCAATCGGCGACTCATTATTGGCCAACTCCTGCATCAGCATCACACGCACGCGTCGTGCTGCTCACGTGATCAGTGTCGGCCAAAACGGAGTTGGCGTTCTGACGTAAACACGAAAGTGCTGAACGTAAACGGCATAGGAGAATGACAAGGGAGAGATGAATTATTTTTGTTTTGGTGCACAAAAAGTTCTTGTCACTTCATAACATTAAGATTGAACCAATATAGTCGTGGACTATTTTAACAATGTCTTTATACAACTTTTCTGGACTTTGAATGACGGGGAGATAATACAAATTGTTACTTTAGAAGAAAAATATTTAAAGCTTTAAAGCAAATATTGTAGTATGTTCTTACTGTAATTTATAGGATTTAACATTCCTTCTTTGTTAAGGCTAGTACACATCAAATTAATTTGTATGACATTTGGATTGAATAAAACCTTTTCTCATTTTCAGTTCAACTAAACTGAGACAGAAATCAGGTAAACAAGAAGTGTAATTCCTTACTATAATCTAGGAAACACCAGGTTAAAAAAGTCAAAGTTCAATATTTAAAGTGGCTATATGTAGAATTCAGAAACCCTTGTTATTAGCGACACCGGTGGCCGTTAAGTGAACTGCAGCCAGCAACTTACAGTAACGTACAAGAGACTGATTCAATGCCTCGATACTCACGGCAAAGTAAGTTTCGTTGTTCGCTTGGATGTGTAAATATAAGCCGCTTTCCTCTCAATATCAAAAACGCACAACAAAAATGAAAAACAGCAGTTAATGAATCTGATCACAGCGATCATCATTCTGACAGATGACGTAGCCTAATTAAAACGACACTTATGATTATATAAAGTATATTTGAGACTACAGGTATGTCTGATGATGAAGCATTCGTTTCATGTGTCAATGAAGGAAAGAAAGGCTCTCGGGAGCACGCATAATCATCACATCCTTTTGATTTTCACGGCAAAAACGTTCCGAAACATAAAAATCTGTCTACATGCTGTCATAGACAACCTAGAAAGTCAGGGAAGGTCTCGTTTTTAAGTTTCAATACAAGTCGTTCACACATTGGCAATAAAAAAATGATAAATACAGAACATTCTTACATACAGCCCCTTTAAGTTTCATTACAGATCATACACAAGTTAGACAATAATGAGACCTGCATTTGGGTGAAAGAAAGCAACATTTATTTGTAAAGTTACAAGAAGTACATACCGTGGGTGTGAAAACTTTTCACAAAACAAAATCCTGAAATATACTTAATATCCTGATATTTTCCCAATGTTCCTCTTCAATGCAAGTTAATTTATTGTACATTTGATATCTAAATGCAACTTTCGCAGCAGAACCTCACACTTAAGGGTGAACTCAGCATCTAATCTTCAGGCATGATTTTTTCATCATACTCTGTCATAACTGGAACATATCACCTTGGCCTGAATGTTAATGTCTCATTGTCATTGGCAACAATTTGGCTGATGTTATATCAAATCTGAGCACTGATATTTACAGTGGAAGTATGAAAAGTGAAAACAAAAAACTTAAGGAATTTTTATAGAATGAGCTAATTCTAAAAAGAGAGGTTAACATGGAAAAGACGGAATATCAGTCACTGAACGTCAAAATGTCTATGTTACAACATTTTTGCAACGTTGGTTATGAATGGATCATGATTGTCTTGTGGGCAAAGAAAAAAAGCAAAGCAAAACAAAACAGTGCAGATGTGAACTTAAAATGAATCTGTGCTCGATGCTATAAAATGCAAGTGGTGGTACTTCAGTAATATTAAACAGTCAAAAGTGTTGCATGTACGGAGTAACAGCAAGGTATAAACACTCCAAAGTAAAAGTACAAAGTTGAGGCGACTGGCATCGGTCGGAACAGATGTTAAAAGCTGCCATAAAACTCTGAATGGGTCCGTGGAAACCAAATAAAGTTGAGCAATTTCCACACAGAGAGGTTACGAGAACTTCACGTCGGATCGTACAAATAAAAACGAGCTACTAAGAAGGGGAAAAAGCAACTAGAACGGGGGAAAAACAAAGCAAAACTACAAATCTACCACAACTAATAATAATAATAATGATGATAATAATGAGGAAGGGCAGTCTGGAAACACATACATACACGCACACCTCCGATTGGCGCGTTACCGCCGCTCTCACTGACATCATCATAAAGCAAGAGAGCACGACGGCGCCTCTTACGGTCAGACACAAAAACAGCGAGAATCTCACCTGTCTGTCCTTCGCATAGGTGCGGCGATCTCCTTCTGCTTTCTTTGAGGTGCAACTGGTCATTTTCACACCTTTAACTAAAGCTGTTCGGGATATGACGGCGTCCTGATTGGACAGATTAGAAGTGGGAGGGGTTTACTGTGATTGACACATTTGTCTCATAATAAATCTAAAAGATTTCAGCACTGATGATTTTCACACACTGAAGTTTTACCCTTGGAAACCTGATTTTGACATTTCTGACTGACCAAGGCAAGAATCCTGGTGGTTTCGATTGATTTTTTTTTTTTGCTTTTTTGCAGCAAGGTAAGAGATTTAAGAAGCCACATCTAAATCAAGCAGGCTAATCGAGCTGTTCTACTTCACTGCTTTTATTCTAGTTGAACAAAAAAAAAAAAACAGTTTAAAAGAGGAAAATAAGAAGGATAGATCTGTCGGCCCCTTCCGCGTCAGCTCTGCAGAGACAAAACATTTTTAAAAGAAAAGAGAAAGCCATTTCTACCCCCTTTTTTGCTTTTGCAAATCACCTAGCAGAGAGCGGCTAAGATGTGACGGGCCCTCCGTTACGGCACCTCTACCCTCCCGGACTTCAGGCGGAAAACTTTCCTCAAAGTTGAATCGTCCTTCAGAGTGCCCTAGCACCTTCGTTGGAGACCAGCGTGCTCGGAAAACGCGAAATTAAACGCAAAACACTCGCCGCGGGCGTCCGTTCTCTCGGAGATGTTCGGTGGTAGAACCTGAATGTCAGATCTCAACTTTGAGGGGAACTCTATTTTCCCAAAAATCAGCTGCTTGAAAAGCGTTTATAATTACTTTAAATACGTCACCCCCTCTCTCAGCTCGTGGAGACGACAGAGCAAGCGTGGTTTTTGCAGGTAGTTTTAAGAGAACTTCATCTTTACTCCGTCTCTGTTGGCAGGGCAAGGCCTGAGGCTGACGTCGGCAGCCAGGCGAGAGAGAGAGGAGGCCGGGAAGGGCCCCTGCGCTCTAGGAGCCTCCTCCACGTTGCGGAGTTGCAGATCGAAGATCTCGTGTTTCGTCTCCTCCTAACACTGCGTCTCCCCTCTCCTCCCCGTCCTCAACGAATGGTGGATGTAGTCCGCCACTCATGCGTTCTCTTTCGTCCTGTCCAGCTTTACTCCCTCCTGTGATTGGTTAGATTCTCTCCTGTCTCACACCATGGTGCTTCAGTTGTAACAGTGGTAAACGGGCATCCATGTTTGTTCTTTTTTTATATTTACCCATATTTAAAATGCTGATGAACTAAGCTCAGCACAGGCCTAGCTCCTGTTCCAACCACCTGCGGACAGAGAAGCACAACACCGTTAGCAATCGTCTTACTCTGCGGCGACATGTTTTATTCCATGCATAAATAGCCAGACAAAAACCAAAATGGAACAGAATAGAAAAACAAAGATTTTGAAAGGTGTAGCTGCTTTTAAAATTGCTCAAAAATAGCATCAGGTCTTGAAAATGTTTTAAATCAATTTCTGCATTAAGTCAGCCAGACATCAATTACACCAACCAGACGAGTAAATTAATGTACATTACCATTCAAAAGTTTGGCGCTGCTAAGATTTTATTGTTTCTGAAAGAAGTCTCTTATGCTCACCGAGAATACATTTATTATTCAGGGCTGTCAATTTAACGCATTAATTAATTAATTATGGACTTTTTTTTTCTTATCATCACACTTGCTCCAACCCAGACCTACGCAGGTCCTCTGACATTTCATTCAGTTGACTGATGACGAATATGATGCAGGGCAACAACTCACTGTGTGATAGAATGTAGTTAAAATGTCCATAAAATTCAAGATATGGGGCAAAAAAATGCCTGTTTGAGTTTTTGTCCCATATTTACATCATATAATATAGTTAATCAATATGACAAAAGCAACGAGTGCAATATCACACGAGTGCTGTTTTTCTGTCCAGAATAGCACGAGTGCAAATGTGATACCGATTTTATACAACAGTTCAATAAACAAGAAGTAAATATTGTGTTATTTTAGACACAATATTGTCTGTTTTGCTCAATTTTGCCAATGAAAATATAAAGACAAAGCAGAACTGTTCGTCTCTGAGCAACACAGAGGCATTTCATTTCTGAATCCGTGTTTTGAATGAGTCAGGTGAGCCAATGATTCATAAAAGAGTAGAAAAAAATAAAAATAAAAAATCATTTACTTCACACCTGAATGAATCAAGGTTTGAACGAATCGAATGAATCAATGAATGACTCAATGACTTAATCATTAAGACATTTACCGCCACCTACTGGCGGTTTTAGTTTCTCGTTTAGAGTATAATTTTATTTATTTATTTATTTAATTGTATTTCAGTCAAATTAAAAAACAAAAAAAACAAACAAACAAAAAAAAAACATTAAAGGTATAGTTAATCCAAAAATGAAAACCATTTACTCAACCTCATGGTTGTAATAAATGTGTGTAATAAATTCTATGCTGAATCAAATCAAATATTTCTTTCTGAATCTACTTTTTGTAATGTCTATTTGATGTTTTACACAATAATGACTTAAAATGATCTTTTGGGGGTAATTTCTCAGCCAAATTTGATGTGCAATTAATCATGTAAATAATTAGATTAAAAAATATAATCACTTGACAGCCCTAATTTATTTGATTAAAAAAAAAAAAAAAAAAAATCAAAACAGCCGTTTTCTATTGTAATACATGTTAAAATGTAATTTATTCCTGTTATCAAAGCTGAATTTTCAGCATCATTACTCCAGTCTTCAGTGTCACATGATCCTTCAGATCATATGCTGATTTGCTACTCAAGAAACATTTCTGATTTTTATCGATGTTCAGGATCCTTTGATGAATAGAAAGTGTTTAAATGTGAAACTTTATAAATGTCTTTAAAGTCACTTTTGATCAATTTAATGCATCCTAGCTGAATAAAAGTATTAATTTCTTAAAAATATATTAATTTTACTGACCCAAAACTTTTAAATGGTAGTGTATGTGTGGTCTTCTGTGTGTGTGTGTGTGTGTGTGTGTGTGTGTCTCTTACACTCTAGTACTGTGAGAGTCCAGTCACTCCTCCATGCTGATATGCCCTTTCGCCCTGGTAGGTGGAATCCTGGGAGAGCGCCACATCCATCTGGGATTTGAACTCGTCACCCAGGTAGCTGTCCTGTTTCACACAAAACACCCAGACAAAGCTTAAAACTACAGAATTAACACGGTAAAGTCACTTTAACACAGACTTAAGAGGCTTATAGCTTATATAAAATAGTGGAACTTCAATATGCAAACCACATTTAAGCAGTTCCATGTTTCATAAATAAAAAAAATATATCAAAAAATGTATCTTGACTGAAAACTGTTAGTTGCTTCATTTATGATTTTGGCAAAAATAGATCATGATCAAAAACAACTTTCCCCCAATACTGCTAGCAGACCCCAAAAATAAAATTATGAACTTGTAAATGAATATAATATGGGCACTTTAAACAAATCCAAAATCCCTGAACTGAGACTGGTGTTAGTGTGTGTTTACCTGTGAGAGCTCAGGCTGTGACAGGCCAGGCTGGCTCATCTGTGAAGGCTGGCTCATGGTGATGTAGCCCTGGGTCAGAGGACCCTGAGAGAAGGGCTGAGACACCAGATCCTGACTGGCCTGGCTGCTCGGCATGTTGGCCTGCCCACTGCCGTGGTTACCCGTGCCACGGTTCCTCTGACGACCTCCACGACCCCCGGTCTTACCCTTAGGAGCACCACGACCTGTAAACAGCGAGAGAGAGAGAAATAATTAATATTGTGATCAGAGTTATTTTAGTATCATTAAGATATTAATATAGCTTTTGAATTAGTTTTTATTTTTATGTTTTCCGTTTTAATTTTAAAGTTTAAGTAATTTTGGTGTGTGTTTTGTCTTTTATTTTATTTATTTATTTTTAATATGTCTACACAGGTTATTAATTTTTACTTCAGTTTAGTTTTTATCTTAGCATGTCAAGTTAAACTAAATGAAAAATTATTTTTTCCTTTAAATTTAGAATTTTTTTTTAAATTAGTTTTTATTTTTATATTTTCCATTTTGATTTTCATTTTAGTTAAAGTTTAGTCTTTTTTTTTTTTTCCCTCAATTTTGTCATTAATTTTTATTTTTATTTTAGTTTTTTGTACATCAAGTTAAATGTACATGAGAAATGTTTTCTTGGCAACTAGCCGATATAAAATATATGTTTTTTTTATTTTATTCCAATTTTATTCCAACTTTTTTCTCCATCTCCGTTCCAAATGCCATATTCTACACTATTGGAATTGTTTTAAACAAAAAAAGTCCACTTGTGATGTTAGTCAAGGTTTCCTGCTCAAAAAAACACTTGTAATTCTGTGTTTCTGGGGTTCTCTCTCACCAGCAGCAGGTCCGTTCACTTGGCCCAGGTACCCAGGCGGAGGCATTGGCGGCATAACCAGATTGAATGGGATGGGAATGTTCATGGAGCCCATCGGGTTCGGCCCAGTCCCGATCATGCCAACCTGATCATGGGTCTGGAAGTACATATTAGATGGGCGTCCTGTAAAGACAGACAAGGAGTGACAAATTACATATATTTTCCCCACAAAATAAACATTTCAAATGCAGGTTCATCATGAAACAACAGAACAACACTGGAATCATCAGGTTGATGCTTAAACTATCCAGTTAGATTAGTTTATATGTTAACCATCAAGAAAAATAAGAACTTTATTCTAAATAATTAATTTATTGCAACTGCAGTGTGTGTCACATTCTCACCAGTGTTGCTGCGGTCATACACGGATCCAGGAATCATGGCCTCTCTCGCATCATACATGGCAGTACTCATGAAACGAGCTCCCTGAAACACATAATTCCACTATTAGGAGGAGGATTTTGCTACTTATGTGTGTCTTGGTTCCTTATTTGAAATTTGTTGGTCACTTTGGGGATGATAATGTAAAAATTGAATGTTACAGATGCATTTCAAACTGCATTATGCAATTGTTAATTGACTATTTCTGAGCCAGAGGAAATCTTGATATGTAATCATGTGTCAAACTCACAGGGTTGATGGTGTTGACCAGCTTGCGTGGTTTGCTGAACTGCATGAGACTCTCTCTCAGGTTGTTGAGCGGACCCTCCACCAGAACCTTCTGCTCCTTGTAGTAGTTGAGCAGGTGGTTCCACAGAGGCTGCTTGGACAGAGCCTTAGGATTGCCCACAATGATCACGCCATATCTGCACACATACACACAAAATCGTGCATATGATTAGAGCATTATTTATACACACAGTTTCCTTGACCTTTGTTCTCTCACTCAAAGTCTGCTATTGTTACCTGGCTCTGGTTAGCGCCACATTGAGACGACGTGGGTCGTTCAGGAAGCCGATGCCCTGGTGCTCATTAGCTCTGACACAAGACAGGATGATGAAGTCCTTCTCTCTGCCCTGGAACGCATCCACACTGGCGATCTCCACCTCCTGTAGACACGCAGAGGCATCAGTAAATCACTGACATGCTGCTGTCTGAATGCTCGATGCCATTACTTCTACGGTCCTGTCTCTCTATCTAATCATCTTTTAGCAAATACAAGGAAATGCTCTTTTCTTCTCACCCTAATTTTGCCAAAATCTAAATGTAGGAATCATTCTTAAGAATGGTTTTTGAATCCAATCCCAGAACAGATTTGGGTTCAATAGCTCAGGCTGAAATCCATCTGCAAGGATGTTTGAAAGCAGTTTGGACTTTGTACCTGGTAGAGTTTGGTGTGCAGTGAGCCGCTGAACTGCATGTACTGCACCAGGTAAGAGCGCTGGCCCTCGTATGGCGTGATGATGCCAATCTGGTCAGGTTTGGCTCCGGCCTTCAGCAGACGGGTGGTGATCTTCTCCACATTAGCAGCCTCAGTCCTGAATACAGAGAAATGTTTTTATCAGACCGGCCCTTTGAATGAGCTTTATCTAATGCTGGTAAGGATTGTTTATGAACAAGCTTATGAGAAATATAGAATATGGCTTTAATTTCAGTTAGTAGCATCTCTGATACAGAATTACTATAACGTGATGCCGTTCTTTACTGAGGTTGAAAATTATATCATGGTAAAGATTAATCATATCGCCTTCCTCCAAGTAATTTAAACAGGAATTGCTATAAGGTCATCACATAATGATTTATTCCCCCAGTAAGCAAGCCAGGAGATATATGTTTATTTGATACTAACTGAATATGGAATATCTTTCAAATATTCTATGAGATGAAACATGGCCAAATCTGACCAGAAAAGGCATAAATTCTTGCCGTTTTGAGAAAGCTCTTGGCATTTTTGTGTGCAATGTGCATCGAATATGAGTGGGGCATGTCTTTTGAGAATGGGAGATCACATTCAAATCTACCTGTTGAGATAGGAGGTGCCAGAGCTTGCAATCTCCTCCTGGCCCTGGGTCACATAGAAAAACATGGGCTTATCCGGCTGAGGCCACTGGAAGTCAAAGCCTTTCTTGATGCGATCAGCTGGAGAGGAACAGAACATTATTAATGCGGCTTCACAAACACAAATACTTTGTTTTAATACACTACCGGTCAAATGTTTGGAATAATTACGATTTTTTACTTTTTCTGAAGTCTATTATACTCACCAAGGCTGCATTTATTTGATCAAAATACGGTAAAAAAAAAGCAATATTGTGAAATTGCAATTTAAAATAACTTCACTATTTTAATATATTTTAAAATGTCATTTACTGAAGCTGAACTTTCACCAGATCACTACTTTTGTTTTAATGTTAATGCTTTTCAGCGATGAAGCCGTAAATAGATCAAAAGCAACAGTAAAAACTGTAACAAAAGTGTTACAAAACACTTTGAAAAATGTTACAAAAGACTTCTATTTCATATAAATTCTGTTCAAGAAAAATTCTCTCAACATTGATAATTGAGCACCAAATCAGCATATTAGAATGATTTCTGAAAGATCATGTGACAGTGAAGACTGGAGTAATAATGCTTTGCATCACAGGAATAAATGACATTTAAAAATATATTATAATAGAAAAAACTAATTTTGTTACAATATTTCACAATATTAATATTTTTGGCAGAAGAGACTTCTATCAAAACACATTTAAAAAATCTTAATTATTTCAAAATTGTGACTGGTAGTGTATAACTAAACAAATTTATCTATACTGAACAATCTAAAAACATCCAGATTGAACTTGATGCAACCATCTGAGAACTATATGCAAACAGAAAATACCGTACCGGCAGTGACCCCATTCTGCAGGGAACCCTCGTAGAAGATGTTTGAAGGGAAAGCGCTGAGCGCCGGGTGCATGCGGTACTGCACCTGCAGACGGATGGGTCTGATGCCCAGGACCACCAGCCTCTCAAACAGAGACTGAGACAGACCTGCTTTAGCTGCCTTCTTGCACATGACCACAGGACCCAGCTGACAGTGGTCACCCACCAGAATCAGCTGTCAAAGAGAGAACACGGTACAGTTACTACACAGAGAAACTATACACAAGAGTATATACACAAATTTCAAGTACAGTATTTTCCTGAACATTTTTTAATCTTAAACTTATATTCCAAAGCGACTAACACAATGAAATTAGCGTTAAGCACGCAAAGTGCACACACATTTATATAATGTTTTTTCCATAGTATTTCATCCATATTTCCTGGAATGATTTCCTCAAAAACCTTAATTTCTTTTCTACTGAAGAAAGAAAGACAAACATCTTGGATGACATGGGGGTGAGTAAATTATCAGGAAATTTGAATTCTAAAGTGAACTAATCCTTTAACACCATTTGTGCTTAATAGGCAAGGTAAGGCACATTAAGTTTATTTGTATAGCGCGTTTCCTACATGCTGGTTACACTTTAAAATTTCTTTAGGATTAGTGTTAATGTTTGCAAACCTTTTGTTATATTTACTGGTATTTTGAATTATTTCCTTAAAATATGGTATATTTTGTTTATGTAAGGTCTGTGCGCTAACATATACAGTTTGCAAATTAGTTACAGATTAATGAACATCTGTGCAAACAAAACACCAGGTGTCCTATCAGATACCTGTTTGGCCCCGAGCACCACTGGCACCATGCACTCGGGCTCCGTGGCCTGGGTGCTTTCATCGATGAGAATGGAGCGGAACTGCATTTTTGCCAGGCGAGGGTCACCCGCACCCACACATGTGCAACAGATCACGTCTGCATTCTGAGAAAGAAGAGAGAATGAGATGTTTGCAGGTCTCTGTCATGGGGTTGGCTGATGGATCATTCATTCAAAGCAAAAATCCTGTGCATTCATGTTAGGGGTGTAACGGCACACGTATTCAAACATTTCGGTACGGGTCTTTCAGTTCGGCACGCATGTGTACCGAATTAATGCATGCATTGCTTTAACAACTGCATCTGCTGAAATTTTGTGAATACATGAGACAAAATAATGGAGGATGCAGAGTGAGTAAACATCATTTTAATATAAAAGATATTTTATGTTGCGTTTTTCCTTTGCTTTACCATAAACAAACCCAATCATGACTTCAGAACTGAGGTACACACCAAACTGTCATTTTTGTGTATCGTTACACCCCTAGTGCATGTTAATTGCAGTGCACCACAAAAACATGCCCCATTTCCTGAACCAAAGAAAACAGCTTTTAAGCATTATTGTTCTCTACTGCCTGCAGCGTTTATATATAAACAAGGCACTGAAAACTCAACTTCAGATTCTAGAAACGCTTCATTTCGCTGTGAAATACTCTAGCATTTACTGTCTTTAGTGTTTTAAAGTGAAGTCAGACAGGTACCATGAGCAGCTCTCTCTCTGCGGTTCGTTTGAGAGCTCGGTAACGTTTCTCATCAGACGATGACAGCTCGCCAGTTTCGTCCTTCAGCTGCTGCAGTTTCTGCAACTCTGGCATGCTGTAGAAATGACAGGCAAACATTAATCCTCTTAAAATCTCTGCCACATCGTCTACATATGCAGCATTCAAACTGAAATGGTCATTGCTGGGTTACACATTTTGAAAATCTTAAACTCAATAAGAACAGAAATGTCTGTACCTGTCCATGTTGCGGATCTGATTGTGGAGAGCCAGGAAAGACACAGGTGAATCTATGGCCTCACGACTCTTAGCGCACAGACGAACCACCTTCAGCCCCGTCTGATGGATCTTCTCGGTAAGCTGGTCCACTGCGATGTTACTCGGAGCACAAACCAGCACTGGACTAAATCACGAGACGGACACATAACCAAAAAAGCAGAGTTGATAACAGATATGCATAAAATTATGTAAGTAGACAATCAAATCTGTGCGGTAAGATTCTGATTTAATGTGAGTATTAACTTGAAATAAAACCGAAATCATGTTATGGCATAGAGTGGCTTGAGCCGCTGCAATTGGGAACGCAATATGGATCAACAATCTTCCCAAACTTGTAATGAGAAGTGTTTATCAACTCTAGTATTAACTAAATTAACCAATTCAACATACTGGAAATTCAATGAGGCGTTTATGTCTAACACTACCATGAGAGGACGCGTCTTACCCATTGCCCTGTCTGGCCAGATGGTAGACAATAGTGGCAGAGGTGACAGTCTTGCCTGTTCCTGGAGGCCCCTGGATCAGACTGAGGGGTCGCTGCAGTACCGTTTTCACAGCATAAACCTATATTGTGCCAAACAACCTGAGTTTCAGAAGCTTGTAGACAAAGGGCAGAATGAGGTGAAGGGAGTTTGGGAAGCTCTGTACCTGCGAGTGGTTGAGGTCTGGCAGGCCCTGCGCAGTGAAGCGTTTGGGCAGTTGGCATTTGATGATGACATCTTCCACCTCATGACCCAGCAGCTTGTGGTATATGTAGCCAGACACAGAGGTCTCATCCACAGCAAATGTCTTCAGGGCGCTCTGCATTCTACATGACATGATAAACAAATAGCCAAATGTCCACTAGGTTCAGCGATCATTAGATTACTTCAAGTAATAGTTCATCTGAAAATTAAAAATGTTTTTCCCCCATACAATTACCAATAATTAGGGCTGGCGCTATAAAGTTATATATTAAAAAAAAAAAATTAATACAAGGAGTCCATAGGATTCATGTTTAATATATGCATCTAGCGAAGTCATATGATAAATTTTAGTGAAAAATAGACAAAATTTAAGTTGTTAAATTTGCATTTGCCAATCACTGATGATCTTCTGGACAGAAAGCTTGAGTCTCCATTAATTGTAATCGCATGCCAGGGTTATTATAGTTAACTAAACTAAAAATTTTTTTTTTTTTTTTTTTTAAATACGTTAAATAAAATAAACATTAAATTAAACTATTTTAGCTATTTTTATGTACTTGACATACTATCAAGTGACTACTAAATACTACTTAGTACTAAATACTAGGGGTGTGACGATATCATGCCACAAGATCTCACAAGATTAAAATGTGATGAGATTTCTCGTCGAGGTGAAAAGCTGTCTTGCAATAATGCCATGATGGAGTGTGAGGGTGAAATTAGGATAGAATACGCCACCACTACGTTTACATTACGCCTCCACTGTTGTTTTGCTTTTTATAGAAAATGCCTTTAATTCAGTTGGATAACAGTCTCTTCAATCTCATTTAGCTTATCAAACACAAGCTGCAGAGTTGTACGTTGAGTTCACCGATCACGTGATGAGAGTAAGTGACGAGATGACTGACAAGACCATGGCGGAGGGATTCATTCCACAACAGAGCCTATGTGTCTTACAAATATCTTATCTTGTAAAATGCGTGCTCAGCACTGCCTATTCAGAGTATGCGCAATTAAAAGCGAAAGTAAAATGCGAGTGCGCATTAAAAAAAAAAACCCGCATTTTGAAAGCGGCTCCCAAATGGATGCAAATATCTCCCAAATATGAAACCTATCTTAGGCTAAGTTGTGTAGTTTTAACCACCTCTTAGCTCTGTATCATGCTTGAAGAAAAGTTTGGTCTCTATTTGCACTTTGAATATTGAGAGAGTACTTTGATTATGGTTGAACTTATTGTTTGCACTTAAAGGGATAGTTCACCCAAAAATGAAAATTTGATGTGTATCTGCTTAACCCCAGGGCATAGGTGACTTTGTTTCTTCAGTAGAACACAAATGATGATTTTTAACTCCAACTGTTGCCGTCTGTCAGTCGTATAATGCATGTCAATAGGAAATCCATCTATAAGAGTCAAAAAAAAACATGCACAGACAAATCCAAATTAAACCCTGCAGCTCGTGACGACACATTGATGTCCTAAGACACGAAACGATCGGTTTGTGCAAGAAACCGTAAAAAATATATATTTATATATATATTTTTATATCATTTTTTGCATCTAAAAGACCACTATGTCCAACTGCCTTGTGCATCTGTTTGGTGAGGTCTGAAAATGCCTTCTGATGACGGAAGTGATCTCTTGCGCTTTGCTTCAATGAGTACAAGACATCACTTCCGTTGTCAGAGCGTGTTCAGACCTCACCAACCGGATGCGCAAGGCAGTTGGACATAGTGGTGTTTTAGAAGTAAAAAATGATATACTGTTCGGTTTCTCGCACAAACCGTTCACTTCGTGTTTTAGGACATCAATGTGTCGTCACGAGCCGCAGGGTTCAATTTGGATTTGTCTGTGCATATTTTTTTTCTCTTATAGATGAAGTTCCCATTGACATGCATTATATGACTGACAGACAGCAAAGGTTGGAGTTAAAAATCATCATTTGTGTTCTACTGAAGAAACAAAGTCACCTACATCTTGGATGCCCTGGGGGTAAGCAGATAAACATCAAATTTTCATTTTTGAGTGAACTATCCCTTTATTAGCCTAAGACTAAGAAATTTTTTTTTTTTTTTTTTATTTATAGGCCTACTGTTTTTATTTCTATGATTAATTTGTGGAAAGGAGTTCAGTTAGGAGGTCAAAAGTTGAGTTTGTGGCAAAATCTTTTACAGTGCTTGAGTAATGTCTTTTACTGCATATGATAATTCATACTCAGAAAGCAGAACTAAAATGACATTCATTACAAGATGATCAGTTAAAACATTTCAAATGCACCAGCAGACTATTTTTCTAGTCATGCATTTCATCATTGAGGATTTCTTAAATATACTGTGTAAAAATCGTCTCGTTCTTATGAACTCAACGTTGTGCCACGTCTCGTGAGCTACCCATCTCGTCACACTTTACTAAATACTCAAACAGAAATAAAATTAATAAAAATAACAATTGCATGGATGAAGCCAGTACATTCTTCAAAACACCATCCACGCAAAAGAAAAAGCATTCATGTTTGGATTGACATGCAAGTAGCAAATATGTACTGCATAAATGCAACAAAACACATGAAAATGGTTTAATGGACTAGCGAAAGTATTAAAAAGTGATAGTAGTACTAACCTGTCAAAAGATGTTGACTTCCAGACAAAGTCTACCTGGAAGTTGTGCGGCACCTCAACAGGTGCACCTGCACTGCTGCGCAGCTCGATGGCAATTTCATCTCCATAATCTGAGAGAATCTCGGTTAAAGAATCAAACGCATAATACTTTTGTACTTTAAAAACAGCACAATAAGGACATGCTACTGATTTTCTGCTGATATAAAGGGCATAAACTCTCTGTCACGAAGCCAGCTTGTGAGAATTTTGCTATGCAAATGTTGCTATGAATTTACTGAGTGGTTTCAATTATGTTGCTATGCAGTTGCTAGGGTGTTCTGGGTGGTTGCTTATCAAATCATTAATCCTAAGTATGAGCAATGCATGCCTAAGCACAATAAAAGATAATAGTAGTTGATAATATTAGTTGTCATTGTGTAACAGCTAGTTTGATCCTGAAATCTTTGCAGAAAGGATGCTGTCCGGGACTTTGATGACGTGTCCGATTCCTTTCCATAGCGGAGCCAAGTCTCCTTTATAGCGCAGACAGATCTCGTCTCCTTGCATCAGTCGCATGTCTGATAAAAATCACCACCACAGAGAAAACACTGTCAGATAAACCACATCTTGGGGATTTATGTTCTAATAACAATAATAGAGCTATATATATATCCATCACATACACACTACAGCAACACAAACACACATGCACGCACACACACACACACACACACACACTCGGGCAGACATGTCCGTGCACACATCGATGAGGGATGCATGGGACACTGTGTTAGGGATGGGATGGATATGAACCACTGGTAGACACAGAAGATGTTGAAAGTGAATATTACCACCTGAGTCCGTCTTGGGCAGAGTGAAATAAGCTATCCGCTTTTTATTCAGCCCCAAATCCCACCTCACTGTTATATTGTCTTGAGTCTGAGGTAAAAAGACAGGAGACAAGCAAAGAGAAAACAGCAGAATAAATCTCAAATGTTTCAACACTTGCATTGACATTTTAAATACACATATGAAAACAAAAAACTCATGTACAAGGAAAGATCACCTAAAAACGCATCTGAATGTCCATCTATTGCAAGAAAAAAGCAAAAAAAAAGTGCAACATTCTTGTTCCAGAAATAAAAAACCCATCCATTTTCTCAACATCAAGATTTTTTGCAATAACGTGCAATAGACCTATGAACTTGGATGTAAAGAGATACGCTTCTTCAGTGTGATTTCAGCTTCACTCTTTATAAAATCATGTATATTGAACCTATAATACTTAACAGAAATCATCCAATCAAAGTCGGCACTGCTACCACAATAGCAGAAATCATGAGCCGCTTTTCCACCGTCAGGCCAAACCTTTCTCTGTGCTTAACCGTTCCATTTCATGCCGATCCGGATCAGCAAGTACGGATATGGTTTTATTTTCCAATGAGAGGCTGATAACAGAGCTCTTGGGAATGTAATACAAATGTGTCAGCCGTTACAGACATATGAGATGTAAATAGCAACCGCATTATGGAGGATGATCAGATATCTCTTTTAATTTTATTATTACCTTGTTCACTTCGCTCAAATAGCACGTTTGGCCAGCTACAGAGAAACTGGAAGCCAGGCATCAGGTAAGTGATCAATCCTGAATGGCGATATTACTACATGCATTCTAGCGGCAC
The DNA here is from genome assembly GCA_036281575.1 of Ancherythroculter nigrocauda. Taxonomy (NCBI): domain Eukaryota; kingdom Metazoa; phylum Chordata; class Actinopteri; order Cypriniformes; family Xenocyprididae; genus Ancherythroculter; species Ancherythroculter nigrocauda. Next base: position 46,293,839 of record VTFQ01000008.1, on the reverse strand, counting down.
GGTAGCCAATCGTGCTGAGAATTCCAGCCGAAGAAGAGTTTATAATCATGCCGTGGTGAACGAAGCTCAAGTGGAAATACAACTGGAACCGTTCTTAGAGCCATTCGGCCTGCCGTTGGAAAAGCTGCTAAGGAAACCTTGCCTTACAGTGACTGTACACTCCAATAATCAACACATCATATCTTACACTTAGAGACAATGGTTTGGTCAATAGTTTTATATTATTGTGGATTTGATTCAATCATTCACAGTCATTTATTTCCTCAAAAGACATCACATCCTGCGCATTTGTCTTTGTTTTGATTTTCAAGCACTTGTTTTTGCTTAAATTTTGCAATTTTGTTGTAATTTTAAAATTAATCTCAGAGCTGGTTGTTTTTGTTCATGACTTCATGATCATGATTTTTTACATTTTCATTTTTTCTAACAAATAAAATGAATGGAAAATTACTTCCACAACTAACAGAGCTGTGGATGTAACTATGTGATTTGGTGTTAATGAGGTATTCAGTCATTCAGCAAGTTTGGAAATTGATGATTCTTCACTGTGATTGGTCATGTTATTATTTTAAATGCAATGGAGTTTGAATAGTATGTTGATGCCTGATGAAGGTCATGTGACCGAAACATTGCTAATAAAATATTTTTGATATGGTTTTGCAAGTATTGATAGCGTGCGGGATTCTTTTTGTTTTCTTAGAACTAACAGAGCTGAAAAAATGGACCGCCACTGTTGTGCTCCCTTGTTCAATTAGAATGTTAACCAAACAGAAAATGAAAAGAACTCAAAAAATAAATAATATTAGTTAACTAATTAAATTAACAATCTTCATTACGTAATTTAACTTATTTAAGACTGATCTTATGAGGATACTCGTTAAAACGGGCATTTTGGCATAATTCTGTGCATCTTAATGTTCACACAGAAACGACATTCACAGACAGCGCATTTGTCATGGCGCGTAAATGGTTGTAAAGCATTTGTGTGAAAAAGAGCATGATCATAATAACGCTAGCCAAATTATGAAGGAAAAAAATGTGTTAATTGCGTTAAATATTTATAAAAAAATTAATCGCATGCGTTAATGTGCTAATTTTGACAGCACTAATATATACAATATATATATATATATATATATATACACTTTATAAAAACATATGTATATGTTACAATGGTAGACATAGTAAACAGACTGTGTGAATATGAGACTACTAATATAAACGTCTTGAATTTTATATGTACAATAGGCACAATAATGGCAACAACAACAAAAAAAAAAAGGTGGAGATAAGGTTAGAAAGTATGTAGCTCAAAGTGTCAGAATGCCAGTCTGTCAGTCAAGTCCGAAGCCAGATGCAACCCAACGCGTTATGGCATCAACATCTCAAGGCCTTTTTACACCTGATCACTTCAAGCGTTTTCTCTGATCAGATAGCTATCCGATCGTGAAAAGACCAGGTGTAAATGCCCTCCGAAACGCTTTAAAAACGGATTTAAATCCGATCACTCAAACCACTTCAGGAGGTGGTCTGAGATGCATTCCAGTAGAAACTGGACAAGTGTAAATGCATCTGGTTGCAGAAACCACATATGTAAATTTTACTCCTCTCAAAATGTTACAAAAATAAACGTGTGAGAGTGTGTTATAAGCTATGCGACACGTTTTAGTCAGATATGACAGTTACTGCAACACGCATCGCCGGAGATAAGTAACTGAGTATCTCTTCAGCAAGCCGACACGCAAACTGCCGCAAATGAACCTGAAAGCAACACACAATCATTTTCATTAAAAGTAAATGATCTTACCAGTTCTGATGCCGCTCTCTCTCCTATTGCGGCCTTTGATCTTGTAATTAGCTGATGATAAATAAAATGCAGCTCATATCTGTTGCTTTCGTTGACGTGAACTCCGTTAAATTTGCATATAGCGCGGCAATTTAAGATCGGATTTATAACCATTTTGAAGACACATTTATGTGGCCAATTGTAAATGGAACTGTTTTAACAAATCAGATAGCTTTCCGATCAGTATAAACACATGAAGTGACCAGGTGTAAACAGGCCCTCAGATAAAGACAGCAGATAAAAAAAAAACTATGACTTTCGAGTGATTCGTTACAAAAACTGCGCTAAATACGGAAGCTCGAACATGCGTGTGACCCGCTAGAACAGACTTCATTGTGTCTCGCGCCTCACGCATGCACATTTGAGTTTCTTTTCCGGCTGGCGAACCCACTTGAAGGAGCATAGCGCCACCTACTGCACGACACCCGCACCAGCTGACGTAAAATAAAGGATCAGGCTTAGGACAGCCGATACTATCAGTAAAAAAAAAAAATTTATATATATATATATATATATATATATATATATGCTTAATCGGGCCCGATACCGATCCTTGAGATCAGCTCGGGACATCCCTACACAGGACTAGAGTTGGAGAGCAGAAAAGTTCATACTTGGGACTCTTTGAGTTTCTTGTCGTAGTCAGCCTCTAGTTTGACCAGCGGCCCAAAAATGTTCTGGTACTGATAGGCATCTTCGTAGCGCAGCAGAACGTGCTGAGGTTCCTCATCCACTCCAGGTTTCTCCAAATCTTCCAGGGTCGCAGTTGGGTTTTCCTACAAAAATGATGCAACATTAGGATGGTCAAAACTGCAAAACTCAGTGTTTTCCCTCCATAAGAAAGAGGTACATCACGGTACCTTCCAGAGTTCCTCGAGTTTGTTAATCTGCTGGGCCGTGATCTGACGGGCCCTCAGCTGCTCCTGCTCAGACGGGATCTTCACCAACCAGGACAGGAAGCAGCGGTCCTGGATGAGCGGCTGCCACTGAGAGCTGTCCCAATTAATGTCCTTCAGACTGCTTTGACTGGCGCACGGCTGCCTAAACATACAAACACACACACACCCATGAGACTGCACACGCTTGATAACAAGCACAGCTTCTGATAAAACCAGCACCAGATGATCAAATCAACTGTTGTGGTTTCACAGCTTCAAGTGGTGTGATTAAATTTACATGAAACATTTTAAAATAATTCAGCCAGTCAACTAGAAAAATCAGGTTTAATTTTCTAGTTAAAAATGGGAAATAATGTTTAATGCATTGTTTTTATTCATGCATGTGTGTACACAACTATTTATTAAAAATGACAATGCTTATATAATTCATAAAAATCAAATATATATGTTTTATTATATTTATGCATTTATAGGGCCCTATGATTTCCACAGCGCAATCATGAAATCTAATAAAAACAGAATTTACTGTATAACAGTAATAAATACATACAAAGTATGTCAGTGCACTTAAATCAAATCACGATATAGACTAGCTTCTGTGAATATTAAACCGCAAAATGCTCGTAGTGTTTTTGGCCTCTGCCGCCTCACTATATGAGGACATGAACGACATCTCCAGAGCCACTCTAAGAGTCACTTCATGAACATTTTACCTTGTCATTTGAGAAAAACTATCATCAAATCATAATCCCGTCAAAATAAAACTTCGGTTTAACAAAGAAATTGTGACAAAAATATATTATTATTGAACAGTAGAATGTAGCTACATCTCAATGTAATAATAATAATAATAATACTTACACTAATAATAAGCAATTTTTTTAAAGGAATAATCACGATTTTTTTTCCATGTTTTAATTAACAATAAAGCTCTGTTGTGCAGCACTTTAAATTGACACTTTATTTTTTAATTTCATATGATTAAAAGATAAATAAAAATAAATTTTATGCATTCATTTGATTGCCAGAAAAATTTAAACAAACAACACAGAACTTCTGGAAAAAACAAAGCAAAACATAAAAGGCCCTATTATTGTAGGGACCTAAAAAAGTTAAATAAATTTTGTTGTTTTTACTAATTAAATTAGACATGCTTTTTGATTATTAAAATTTAATTAAACCATTAAAATGGAATCCAGAAAACTTGAAAGAAAACACAGAATTTGGTAAAAATAATACAGAATTTGAAAGGGGAAGAAATACGTATTTCATAGAGCGCTAGGGGGGAGAAATCCAGAAAACTTAAATAGGAAAAAACGGAATTTGGGAAAAAATAAAACAGATTTCATAAGGCCCTACATTTATCTAAATTTTAATAAGCACATCAAAAGTAATTATGTTAGCACACGAGGCACATAACGTACAAGTTTCTCACACTCACGCCCAGTTTCATTATGTAAAAATGAAAATACAAGCAACATTAGGGACTTTCCCCATTTCATTCATTCCTGTAAGCATGCACTATCACACACTCAATATTAACGGTTTAAAAGCCTTAAAGCAACCTTGTAAAGGTTACAGGTTGTGTCATATACACACCATAAAGAGAGAAAAAAAATCAAGCAGCTAGATTTACTAAATCTCCCTTTATTTAGTGATGTCTAAAAGACATCAATTCAGATTTGGGTCAACCCAATCAGAATAAACTCCTATAATGAGTTTCCTATAATTATTGAATTTTATCCACAGAAACAGCAGTTTGTAAATCAGAATGAAGAGTTGTGCAAATGAGCGGTGAATTTCACCTGCACAGAAGCACCACAACAGAGTCTGCTTTAGCCGGGATGAAGCCGAGCAGGAAGACGTTACGGCAGCCGCAGTTATAGCACTCCAGAACCGTCTCTCCCAGCGGTCCGTCCTTATGCAGCGTCACCTCCTTGCATTTGGCCCTCACCAAGTGGTTCACAATATGACTGAGAAAACAAATGTGATAAAAGACATCAGCCTTTAAGTGTTAACAATGCTTTGGTTTGAATTTAACAAAACAGACTTAATCGAATTGGTGGACCGACCTGCCAGAGGTGTTCCCCCGGCCATTGCAAAACCATTTCTTGCTGGTGTTGCAGTAGACCACACATGCTGGATCATGGATGCCACAGTAGCTGCAAACATACGAAACAAAAACCAGCCAACAGAATGATTACATGCCATACTAGCACTGTGAGTACACTGATATACATTTGCGTTTAAGAGTTTGGGGTCAGTAAGATTTATTCATGCTTTGAAAGAAGTCTCTTATACTCACTGAGGCTGCATTTATTTGACTAAAAATACAGTAAAACAGTAATATTGTGAAATCTTATTACAATTTTAAATTGTTTTCCATTTCAATATATTGTAAAATGTAATTTATTCCTGTGATGCAAAGCTAAATCATTACTCCAGTCTTCAGTGTCACATGATCCTTCAGAAATCATTCTAATATGCTGATTTGCTGTTCAAGAAACATTTATGATTATTATCAGTGTTGAAAAAGTTTTGTGGAAACAATGTTACATTTTTTTTTTCAGGATTCACTGATGAATAGAAAGTTCAAAAGAATTATTTATTTGAAATACAATCTTCTGTAACATTATAAAAGTCTGTACTGTCATTAAAATGGTGAAAATAATGCTGAAAATAATGACAAGATATATCATCTTAAAGTATATATATATATATATATATATATATATATATATATATATATATATATATATATATATATATATATATATATATATATATATATATATATATATATATATATATATATATATATATATATATATATATATATATGTCATTTATAGCCCAAAACCTTACTAATAAAAAACAAAAATAATAAAAAAAAATAAAAATTCAGTCATGCATAACCTTGAAGGAGTTTGTTTGTATTAATGATTGGCTGACCACAGTTGCCTGGGACAACTGTCAATTATACAGCACACTGTCATTATACAAAGAATGCTGTGAGTGACCAATGAGAGGTAAGTGTTTCAGAGAATCAAATCATGCAATATTCTATTGCTGTCCCAAATCGCCTACTAAAGCATGTACACTTTTTGTGAAGAAAAAGTAAAGTAGATAAGCTTTGGGACATAGCTTAAGTTAAAATTAAACAGTTAAAATCCTCGACATTTCATTTAATTTAATTTCCTACCGTATTGGAGAGAAAAAAGCATGTGTTTGCATAATGATGCATTTAAAAGTGACAAAAAGGATCTTTTAAAAAAGTCCACATTGTTGTTGCAGATGAAATATAAAACAGATAACATTAAATAATATTTTTTATCAGGTTAAATACGATGTTTAATCACTCAAACCCCTTTATCTAAACTGTCGTTCTCACATATCCGCCATGTTTGTAGTTTTTAACACTTTTTATTCATCTTTGTAGTCCTGAACCGAATCCTCCTCCAAAGCACAATGGGTTGTGTGCAATTTTAGCCGTTTTAGTGTGCATGGAAATAATAGACCATCTGGGGACTTTTGGCAAACTCTTTTCAACATACTATGCTTATATTTAGGATGGATATTATGCACATTGGGACGCAGAGTATATCTCTCACAGCTATAGACGCATTTATGGCATGTGAGAAGGGCAGGTGTGTCATCATCAGTACCTGCAGGCGTGCACTGGCAGATCTTTAGTGTAGTAAGTATCTTCCTCATCCTCCTCAAAGTTCAGCTCAGCCAGAAGTTGGCTGGTCTTCACCACTGCATCCTCTCCGTTGGGCAGAACTCCATCCGGCCCGTTCACCTGAACACAACATTTCACCTTAAAGCAACTATTTCTACAAAAGAAATCTTTAAAACAGGAGATTCAATCCACTGCACTAGACACATAACCCTCAATTCACACACATCTGAAACTTACACCAACAGAAAACTGCAGCACAAATAATTACACACCTGATTTACTTAATGCAACTTACTCTTAAATGTTCTCAAAGCTGCAGTTAATGCACAAAAATCTGATGAAACGCATCTTATTATTAGAGCAGACATATAATATAGTTAAATACAATCCCTCTAATCAAAAATTCATACTAAAACCTCAAACATATTCATATTACACCAGTGTAGTTCACAAACGAAACAGACACGTGTGATGCAACTACTGACATCAACAAGCCCTAAAATACCAGAAAAATACTTAAATAAGATGCATAATTTTATTATAACGCCAAACAGTTAATAAATGTATCCTTGAAAGTACATAAACACACCACACATCAGTGGCAGAACCTTATTTATAACATCAATAAATATCTGACAACACACACCTGACAGCTGCAGCTAACTCAAGCTATGGAACTGTAGTTCATTATTAACACCAGTGTAGTCCAGAAAAGTCCCTCTGAAAGTACGAAAATACACCTGGGATCTGCAGCTAACCAACCAAAACAAGCTACTTGACATAAACACATCCTTCCTCAATCATAACAAAAGAGTTAGCTTATTTAGTCGAACTTATTAGAGATAAAATTTGTGAAAACACTAATTAGTTGACAAAAGTCCCTCTGACAACTCTCTCTCCCTCTTTCAGGCGGCCTGCTGTCGTTGCTAACGCTACCGCGCGGCTAACGCCTGCTAGCTCGCCATATTTGGACTCAAACGCGTTCTGGGCCGCCTGACAGAAGGCTCGTTTGTGTGTTTTTATGCGTTTATACCTGGTTGTCGAGCTGACTCTGGGTCTGGCCCTGCGTTTGGGTCTGGCTGGGCAGCGTAAAGTCGGTGAACTCGAACTCGGAGCCCTGCGTGTCGGCCCCGAGCAGCTCCGCTTCCTCCGTGTCCAGGAAGGTGAGTGTCTGCGAGCTCGGCCCGTACGCCTCCACACTCATCTTTTTCTGGCTCTATTGACCGCCTTTTCACAGAAAACACCGAATAATCCCTCAGAGATGCGGGAAAATAACCGACCGAAGCGCGTCGGGCGACGTTTGTTTTGGTTTGAAGAGAAGGAAACGGCGCGCGACGGGCTCGTGCAAGAAATGAAAGCAAACGATTCCGGAGAAGATTCGACTCCCACTCGAGAGCGCGACGCACGGTGACGTCACGGGCGAGAGCAACGGACGTAGAGCGCACAGAAGCCGGTGACGTATACACAGATTTGCTGTTTTGCAGGAAAAGGGCTGTTTTGTAAATATTTTGCTGTCATGGAAATGCAGACCATTTTAGAGCTTCTGTTAAAGACACGTCAGAGGTCTAGCTCTTTCTGAAATATATATTATATAGTTTTATGCAAAATATTTTTGCTTTGCAAGTCAATATAATGTAGTAATTTGAACTGCATCTTCTATTTTTTGTATAAATATTATGCATTACGTTTTAAAGACCTCATATTAATATTTGTAGATTATCAAATATTTGTATTTTTATCTATCTGACTTCAGATAACATGAATAGAGTGAAAAACATGAAATATTTTGATCTTTTAATGCATCTGAAAATACACAATGCACGTACAGTTGCAAAAAAAAGTTGCAGAATCTGTGAAAATGTGAATAATTTTACCAAAATAAGAGAGATCATACAAAATGCATGGTATTTTTTGTTTAGTACTGTCCTGAGTAAGATATTTACATATAAAAGATGTTTACATATAATCCACAAGACAACAAAATAGCTGAATTTATTAAAATAACCCCATTCAAAAGTTTGTGAACCCTTGATTCTCAATACTGTGTGTGGTTACCTGATGATCCATGACTGTTTTTGTGTTTTGTGATGGTTGTTCATGAGTCTCTTGTTTGTCCTGAGCAGTTAAACTGAGCTCTGTTCTTCAGAAAAATCCTCCAGGTCCTGCAGATTCTTCAGTTTTCAAGCATTTTTTGCATATTTGAACCCTTTCCAGCAGTGACTGTAGGATTTTGAGATTCATCTTTTCACACTGAGGACAACTGAGGGACTCAAACTCAACTATTAAAAAAGGTTCAAACATTCACTGATGCTCCAGAAGGAAACACGATGCATTAAGAGCCGAGGGGTGAAAACTTTTGAACAGGATGAAGATGTCCCAGTTTTTCTTATTTTGTTTAAATATCATTGTTTTTCATTTAGTACTGCCCTTCAGAAGCAACAGAAGATACTTGCATGTTTCCCGGCAGAAAAATTAAGTACAATTTACCTTGATCTTCAAATTCAAAAAGTTTTCACCCCCCGACTCTTAATGCATCGTGTTTCCTTCTGGAGCATCAGTGAATGTTTGAACCTTTTTAATAGTTGAGTTTGAGTCCCTCAGTTGTCCTCAATGTGAAAACACAGATCTCAAAATCATAGAGTCACTGCTGGAAAGTGTTCAAATACGCAAAAGTTGCTGGAAAACTGAAGAATCTGCAGGAGCTGGAGGATTTTTCTGAAGAACAGAGCTCAGTTTAACTGCTCAGGACAAACAAGAGACTCATGAACAACCATCACAAAACATAAAAACAGTCATGGATCATCAGGTGACCACACACAGTATTGAGAATCAATGGTTCACAAATTTTGAACAGGGTCATTTTAATAAATTCAGCTATTTTTTTGTCTTGTGGATTATATGTAAACATCTTTTATGTAAAATATCTTACTCAGGACAGTACTAAACAAAAAATAACATGCATTTTGTATGATCTCTCTTATTTTGTTAAAATTATTCACATTTTCACAGATTCTGCAAGTGGTTCACATACTTTTTCTTGCAACTGTACATATAATACTTATTAATAGGCCTATATATTTTTAATATTATATGCTAATAAAATTAATGCAACATTTTGTTAAATTTAATTAGAAAATGCAAAACACATTTTCACTAGTGATCTCAAACTTTTACTATATTAAAATGTAATGTAAAAATTTACATCCATATTATAAATTTAAGATTTAAAAATAATTAAAAAGAAAATCAAATAAGGCAGAAATCATTTATTAAGAGCTACAGTTTGTAAAAAAAAAAAAAAAAAAGTGAAAAATAAGGAAACATAAAGAGAAAACAAAACAGTGTCCACCAGAATGTGGGAATATTAATGTATACACAATAATGGCCACTTTAACAGATGTCAGAACACTTAATACAATAAAACTGATCAGTGGAAACAAGGAAACGCAACATTAAAGTAATGAAGATTCACAGTATAATCTGTTTGGTTCACTATGTTGCAATTAAAAACTCAAATTCCAGTAAAAACCTTAGAAAAACAAGCTACAAGCTAAAGAAAGAAAATTAAAACCAAGTCATATGCAATTCGTTTTATAAAATCATATAATGGACTGAGCCAATAACATAATATAATATAATATAATATAATATAATATAATATAATATAATATAGTTTCAAGAGTTTTTTTTAGTTTGGACCAAAATTCTACAAAGTCCAAAATTCCAGCATTTTCCAAAGAGTATGAAATCAATACAAGGAGAAAATCTCAAAGAACGTCCACTGAGAGAAGACAGACATCACCTTACAATCATCTTACGATTTCACATTTCATATAATTAACAAAAGCCAAACCGCTGATGTCATTAGACCTTGGATTACTCAAAAGGCATCAGGTTTAGGTGTCTTTATGTGTACATAAAATGGTGGAAAAACACATTTGGATCGTACAGTTAGGTTTGATGCAACCAGGCAGACACGTCTTGATATCATTGTCCAGCAGGCAGACCATTGTTTTTATCGTGTCATAATTTTAAACTGGCCTTTGCACCTGCTGTGAGAATATAAACTGTGAAATTTATACTCTCTGTATTTGGGGTATATTTGAAAGCTGCAGATGATAGAGTGAAGTTTAAAACAGTGTTAGTTTAGTATCATTGAGATGCTATTATGCTTTTTATTAATATTTTGAATTGTGATTTTTTTAATGGTTTTAGTTACTATAATAACCCTGGTTGGAAACGCTTAATACTACAGATCGTAACACTTTACAATAAGGTCTCTTTTGTTAACATTAGTTAATGCATTAACTAACAATAAGCATTATATTTCAGCATTAATGTAAACAGATACAACATTTGAGATAAAAATCTATTAGTAAATGTATTAATTAACTAAGATTAATAAATACTGTATAAGTATTGTTCATTCTTAGTTCATGTTAGTTAATGTTAGCAAATTAAACCTTATTGTAAAGTGTTGCAACTTAATCTGTTGAATAATGAATATTAAAAACAAGACGGTGTAACACGCCTTAACTGTTTAAATAAATCCTTTTTGTATAGTTTCGACATGGTTTTCACATTAGTATGACGTCTATTTTATGCATTCTACCAAATATCTCTGCATGTTTCAAGTATACCCCATTAAAGTGCTTTCCTAATGTTTTGTGCTCAGCCACAGCATTGAGTTTAGCACACACGTTGATTCTCAAACCAGCTGAACGCTCCTTGTAGGAAGCGCACGAGTTGAGATATCGATGTCTTCACATGTGCATGAACTCTTGAATCCAAACAAGAGCGTATGAGACTCGGACCGTGTTGTCACAGGTTGTGCAGACAGTGTTTCTTTCCCTTGTTGTGCTCCATCAGTTCAAGCATCTCCAGGACGACGGCTCTGAGGGCACGAGCGAGCTCCTCCGCGCTGTACGGCTTCCCCAGAGGAGGCACATGCACAAACGCAGATCTGCCCTCGCCCAGAAACAGCGACGTGTAGTAGGTGTAGTCACACAGATACCTGAGGAAAGAAGATTTCGGAAAGAATACACTTAGTGCTGGCTGGATTAATGCAATTTATAGGAGTCAGAGCGCACAAGTTCTCAGGCTCACTTTTTACCACCCAATTAATCCCAGATGGATAAAATCAAATCCCATTCCACATTCCTGGGCAAAGAAAAAAAAAGGGCCAAGCCAAAAATGGCAAAATATTTAGTGGTCTTTTAATGGTCTTAAAGGGGTGGTTACTTTAGTTGCTGTTTGATCATAAACAACATCTGCAAAGTTACGACGCTCAAAGATATTTTCTTTTACAGAAATCGCTTATATAACAAACAGCTGGTAGGGACTACAACGAGCTTCTTCCCAGGTTAGTGACATCGCTAACCCTAAAATTTACATAAACCCCGCCCCCGAGAACATGCAACAAAGGGGGCGGGGCCATGTTGGGCTGCTTTAGAGAAGAGGAAGAGTTGTTGTAGTAGAGTGTTGTTGTCATGCCGTCATTTTACGCCGGACTGCTTCACAAACGAGGGTCAATTCAACACAAAAGATGAACATGACGGCACATGCTAGTGGATGAGTTGAATCAACTCCACAGAAACTACATCAATTTATCCACTAACCATTCAGAAACGTCCAGTTTCATTCTAAAAGTTTTCACTTCTTCTCGAATCTCTTCATTATTGTCTGACTCTGGTTTGAACATAAAAGGCTGAACAGTTTGTGACATTTTCAGCGAGTCTGAGGTAATCAGCGCTGCTAACATGAGCTCTTAAAACTCCGCCCTCTTCTTGGGAGCAGCAGCTCATTTGCATTTAAAGGGACACACACAAAAACTGAGCGTTTTTGCTCATCCTCAAAAAGTGACAAATTTAACATGCTATAAAATATTATCTATTGGTTATTTTGAGCTAAAACTTCACATAAGTAAAAGTGGCATTATATGACCCCTTTAAAGGGTTAGTTCACCCAAAAATGAAAATTCTGTTATTATTTACGCACCCTTGAGTTGTTGCAAACTTGTATGAATTTCTTTCTTCTGCTGAACACAACAGAAGGTATTTTGAAGAATTTGGGTAACAAAACAGCTGATGGACCCCACTGACTTCCATAGTATGGGAAAAAAATACTATGGAAGTCAGTGGGGCTCAACAACTGTTTGGTTACCCAGGGAAAGCATAAATTAGATCTGTTCATCATATAAAGCAATTGTGCAATTTTGGACTTTTTGAAAATTTTGGACTATTTATGAACTTTTGTGTCAGTTGTATAGCGGTCAATGGAGGAACAGAAAGCTCTCAGATTTCATCAAAAAGATCTTCATTTGTGTTCTGAAGATTAACGAAGGTCTTACAGGTTTGGAACGACATGAGGGTGTGTAATTAATGACAGAATTTTCATTTTTGGGTGAACTAACCCTTTAAAGGGGTCATGAACTGAGAAATCAAATTCTCTTTATTCTGCATATGAATAATTTAAATGAGGAATATTGTGACGTGTTCGTTACTGGAAGAAGACTACAATGGAGGCGTTTCAGGAGTTCAGAAACTATGACACTGATATAGAGAATAACTCCCACTGGAGGGACTTTTTCATGCTCAAACAGCAACATTACACACTAAAGAAAGATGAACACGTAAAAACACACATAAAGAGCTTTTTACTCCGTGTTAGAGAAATGTCCATACCTGCCGGCGTCCTTCGATACAGACACAGAGACCCCAAGCCCAGAGGAGTTGACTCTCTTACAGACTGTGTCCATGTCTATGACAGAATGAATGCAGTCCGGCCCTCCCTCCATACAGCAGCGGGACTCAGGACAGAACCTGCAGTTGTCCAGCCGCATGTAACCATGGTTATGACCACACTGTTCCAGCGTTACTGTGGTGGCCATCCCGGAAACTCCAACGTGGACAACTAACTTTGAAAAAGCAGAAAGAAAAAAATAAGCTTTTTTTTTTAAATAAATAATTATTGATAAAATGTATTCTTAATAGGGCTGTCAAAAATTATGTTAATTTCTGTGGTTTAACACATTAAAAATAATTATATATCTTCCCCACATCCTTAAACTAGTGTTACAGTATATGATCACACGGTCTGTGTGCTGTAACAGCTCTGTGAACAGAGAGAGAGGCCGACCGAGGACGATCCACATTTAACTAGTAATTTATTAATTAGGCTATTTAAATTTTAAATATTTAAAACAGATTTGAATGTGGTTCGAGGATCGACTTATCAGAGCGGGTGGACACACAAATAACAGTCTTTTTTTTTTTTTTTTTTTTTCAAATGGTGATTCCCTGAAAGTTTGCCAATTTTGATCCATGCTCATTTTTTTTCTCTCTCTGCTACACACATCCAGAGCTGCTTTTCCCTGTGTCTGGATATAATGTGACATACAGGGGGAAATTATTCATGTATGGAATTTCCAGCAAAATCATCATGACCACGCTAAAATATAAATCATTATTATAGGTTAATCAAAGGGTAAAGACAAGGTTTGAAAGATGGATTTTTTGCACTCTTAATAAAAATATTAATAATATTTTGTTATTTATAGTGTAGCTTTAAGATGAATAGTATGGAAGCTTGTTTCCGCCACTGAATAAAAAATATAAAAGGGTAATAGCGATTTTTATAACTTGCAATTGCAAGTTTATAACCCACAATTCTGAGAAAAGAAGTCAGAATTGTGAGAAAAAGTCAAAATTGTGATACAGAAACTTGCAATTGTGAGAAAAAGTCAGAATTGTGAGAAAAAAGTCAAAATTGTGAGAAAAAAAGTCAGAATTGTGAGAAAAAAAAGTCAAAATTGTGATACAGAAACTTGCAATTGTGAGAAAAAAGTCAGAATTGTGATATATAAACTTGCAATCGTGAGAAAAAGACAAAATTGTGAGAAAAAAAGTCAGAATTGTGAGAAAAAAAGTCAGAATTGTGATACAGAAACTTGCAATTGTGAGAAAAAGTCAGAATTGTGAGAAAAAGTCAGAATTGTGAGAAAAAAGTCAAAATTGTGAGAAAAAAAGTCAGAATTGTGAGAAAAAAAGTCAAAATTGTGATACAGAAACTTGCAATTGTGAGAAAAAAGTCAGAATTGTGATACAGAAACTTGCAATTGTGAGAAAAAAGTCAGAATTGTGATACATAAACTTGCAATTGTGAGAAAAAGACAAAATTGTGAGAAAAAAAGTCAGAATTGTGAGAAAAAAAGTCAGAATTGTGATACAGAAACTTGCAATTGTGAGAAAAAAGTCAGAATTGTGATACATAAACTTGCAATTGTGAGAAAAAGACAAAATTGTGAGAAAAAAAGTCAGAATTGTGAGAAAAAAAGTCAGAATTGTGATACAGAAACTTGCAATTGTGAGAAAAAGTCAGAATTGTGAGAAAAAAAGTCAGAATTGTGAGAAAAAAGTCAGAATTGCGAGAAAAAAAGTCAGAATTGCGAGAAAAAGTAAGAATTGTGATACATAAACTTGCAATTGTGAGAAAGTCAGAATTGTGAGAAAAAAAGTCAGAATTGCGAGAAAAAAAGTCAGAATTGCGAGAAAAAGTCAGAATTGCGAGAAAAAAAGTCAGAATTGTGAAAAAAAGTCAGAATTGTGATACATAAACTTGCAATTGTGAGAAAAAAGTCAAAATTGTGAGAAAAAAAGTCAGAATTGCGAGAAAAAAAGTCAGAATTGCGAGAAAAAAAGTCAGAATTGCGAGAAAAAAGAATTGTGAGAAAAAAGTCAGAATTGTGAGAAAAAAAGTCAGAATTGCGAGAAAAAGTCAGAATTGCAAGAAAAAGTCAGAATTGTGAGAAAAGTCAAAATTGTGAGAAAAAAAGTCAGAATTGTGAGAAAAAAAGTCAGAATTGTGATACATAAACTTGCAATTGTGAGAAAAAGTCAGAATTGTGAGAAAAAAGTCAAAATTGTGAGAAAAAAAGTCAGAATTGCGAGAAAAAAGTCAGAATTGCGAGAAAAAAGTCAGAATTGCGAGAAAAAAGTCAGAATTGCGAGAAAAAAAAGTCAGAATTGTGAGAAAAAAAAGTCAGAATTGCGAGAAAAAGTCAGAATTGTGAGAAAAAAAAGTCAGAATTGCGAGAAAAAGTCAGAATTGTGAGAAAAAAAAGTCAGAATTGCGAGAAAAAGTCAGAATTGTGAGAAAAAAATTCAGAATTGTGAGAAAAAAAAAATCAGAATTGCGAGAAAAAAGTCAGAATTGTGAGAAAAAAAAGTCAGAATTGTGAGAAAAAAAAGTCAGAATTGCGAGAAAAAAGTCAGAATTGTGAGAAAAAAAAAGTCAGAATTGCGAGAAAAAGTCAGAATTGTGAGAAAAAAAATTCAGAATTGTGAGGAAAAAAAAAATCAGAATTGCGAGAAAAAGTCAGAATTGTGAGAAAAAAGTCAAAATTGTGAGAAAAAAAGTCAGAATTGTGAGAAAAAAAGTCAAAATTGTGATACAGAAACTTGCAATTGTGAGAAAAAAGTCAGAATTGTGATACAGAAACTTGCAATTGTGAGAAAAAAGTCAGAATTGTGATACATAAACTTGCAATTGTGAGAAAAAGACAAAATTGTGAGAAAAAAAGTCAGAATTGTGAGAAAAAAAGTCAGAATTGTGATACAGAAACTTGCAATTGTGAGAAAAAAGTCAGAATTGTGATACATAAACTTGCAATTGTGAGAAAAAGACAAAATTGTGAGAAAAAAAGTCAGAATTGTGAGAAAAAAAGTCAGAATTGTGATACAGAAACTTGCAATTGTGAGAAAAAGTCAGAATTGTGAGAAAAAAAGTCAGAATTGTGAGAAAAAAGTCAGAATTGCGAGAAAAAAAGTCAGAATTGCGAGAAAAAGTAAGAATTGTGATACATAAACTTGCAATTGTGAGAAAGTCAGAATTGTGAGAAAAAAAGTCAGAATTGCGAGAAAAAAAGTCAGAATTGCGAGAAAAAGTCAGAATTGCGAGAAAAAAAGTCAGAATTGTGAAAAAAAGTCAGAATTGTGATACATAAACTTGCAATTGTGAGAAAAAAGTCAAAATTGTGAGAAAAAAAGTCAGAATTGCGAGAAAAAAAGTCAGAATTGCGAGAAAAAAAGTCAGAATTGCGAGAAAAAAGAATTGTGAGAAAAAAGTCAGAATTGTGAGAAAAAAAGTCAGAATTGCGAGAAAAAGTCAGAATTGCAAGAAAAAGTCAGAATTGTGAGAAAAGTCAAAATTGTGAGAAAAAAAGTCAGAATTGTGAGAAAAAAAGTCAGAATTGTGATACATAAACTTGCAATTGTGAGAAAAAGTCAGAATTGTGAGAAAAAAGTCAAAATTGTGAGAAAAAAAGTCAGAATTGCGAGAAAAAAGTCAGAATTGCGAGAAAAAAGTCAGAATTGCGAGAAAAAGTCAGAATTGTGAGAAAAAAAAGTCAGAATTGTGAGAAAAAAAAGTCAGAATTGCGAGAAAAAGTCAGAATTGTGAGAAAAAAAAGTCAGAATTGCGAGAAAAAGTCAGAATTGTGAGAAAAAAAAGTCAGAATTGCGAGAAAAAGTCAGAATTGTGAGAAAAAAATTCAGAATTGTGAGAAAAAAAAAATCAGAATTGCGAGAAAAAAGTCAGAATTGTGAGAAAAAAAAGTCAGAATTGTGAGAAAAAAAAGTCAGAATTGCGAGAAAAAGTCAGAACTGTGAGAAAAAAAATTCAGAATTGTGAGGAAAAAAAAAATCAGAATTGCGAGAAAAAGTCAGAATTGTGAGAAAAAAGTCAAAATTGTGAGAAAAAAAGTCAGAATTGTGAGAAAAAAAGTCAAAATTGTGATACAGAAACTTGCAATTGTGAGAAAAAAGTCAGAATTGTGATACAGAAACTTGCAATTGTGAGAAAAAAGTCAGAATTGTGATACATAAACTTGCAATTGTGAGAAAAAGACAAAATTGTGAGAAAAAAAGTCAGAATTGTGAGAAAAAAAGTCAGAATTGTGATACAGAAACTTGCAATTGTGAGAAAAAAGTCAGAATTGTGATACATAAACTTGCAATTGTGAGAAAAAGACAAAATTGTGAGAAAAAAAGTCAGAATTGTGAGAAAAAAAGTCAGAATTGTGATACAGAAACTTGCAATTGTGAGAAAAAGTCAGAATTGTGAGAAAAAAAGTCAGAATTGTGAGAAAAAAGTCAGAATTGCGAGAAAAAAAGTCAGAATTGCGAGAAAAAGTAAGAATTGTGATACATAAACTTGCAATTGTGAGAAAGTCAGAATTGTGAGAAAAAAAGTCAGAATTGCGAGAAAAAAAGTCAGAATTGCGAGAAAAAAAGTCAGAATTGCGAGAAAAAAAGTCAGAATTGTGAAAAAAAGTCAGAATTGTGATACATAAACTTGCAATTGTGAGAAAAAAGTCAAAATTGTGAGAAAAAAAGTCAGAATTGCGAGAAAAAAAGTCAGAATTGCGAGAAAAAAAGTCAGAATTGCGAGAAAAAAGAATTGTGAGAAAAAAGTCAGAATTGTGAGAAAAAAAGTCAGAATTGCGAGAAAAAGTCAGAATTGCGAGAAAAAGTCAGAATTGTGAGAAAAGTCAAAATTGTGAGAAAAAAAGTCAGAATTGTGAGAAAAAAAGTCAGAATTGTGATACATAAACTTGCAATTGTGAGAAAAAGTCAGAATTGTGAGAAAAAAGTCAAAATTGTGAGAAAAAAAGTCAGAATTGCGAGAAAAAAGTCAGAATTGCGAGAAAAAAGTCAGAATTGCGAGAAAAAAAAGTCAGAATTGTGAGAAAAAAAAGTCAGAATTGCGAGAAAAAGTCAGAATTGTGAGAAAAAAAAGTCAGAATTGCGAGAAAAAGTCAGAATTGTGAGAAAAAAAAGTCAGAATTGCGAGAAAAAGTCAGAATTGTGAGAAAAAAATTCAGAATTGTGAGAAAAAAAAAAATCAGAATTGCGAGAAAAAAGTCAGAATTGTGAGAAAAAAAAGTCAGAATTGTGAGAAAAAAAAGTCAGAATTGCGAGAAAAAAGTCAGAATTGTGAGAAAAAAAAAGTCAGAATTGCGAGAAAAAGTCAGAATTGTGAGAAAAAAAATTCAGAATTGTGAGGAAAAAAAAAATCAGAATTGCGAGAAAAAGTCAGAATTGCGAGTTTAAAAAGTTGCAATTATCTTTTAAATTGTTTTAGTCCGTGGCGGAAACAAGCTTTCATAGAATAGTACAATTCATCATAAAAAATAATGTGCGAAAAAATCATTTTAATTTTACCAAATGTGTACATACAGACTAAGCATTATAAACAATTAATATAAAATATTATATTGATTATTATATTAAATAGTAGCGTATATAGGTTAAACTATTGTTGTTTCCTCGAATACACTATAAACACTTGACCTTACAAAAATTCAGTTCCTAAATGTTTACAAGTAATGTTTATGATTATACCAATATGAACAAATTTAAAACAACACAAACAGGCGGTTATGAAAAAATGTTTTTTTAGCACAAGCACGCATGATTTTCGGGCAGATAAAGTTACGCTACTTGTGGGAGGTGCTGTTTCCACAGAGACGGTAGAAGATTCTGGACCGCCTGATACTCCACAGGAACTTCAGCAACATGAAGGTTTATATCGTCACCCAAACCCAGTTTCTCCAGCTCCTGAGAAGGGGAAATTTTGCATAAGAAAATGTTACTGCACAGAGGAGACTTCTCAACTTATACTGCATCAACTTCGCCTCAAAAGTTTCTACTGAAAAACAACAAAAGTAGACATAAATGAGTCAATAGACACACAGTAAGAGTCTAGAGCTATAAACTGAATGTAGATTGCAGCTCAAGCGCTGAGAAAGAGCTGAAATTCAGATTAATGTGCGCTTCTTTTCTGACACACACTGTAATGTCGACCAATCACAACAGAGTGGGACATCTGACCAATCAGAGCAGAGCAGGCTCTCAGAAAGGCGGGGTTTAGAGTGACCAGTTGCTTTATCGAACCGTTTGTGAGAAAAGAGCTGATGCTGCAATATGTATCATGTGAAAATGAAAGTGTTTTTTGACCTTGTATGCATGTAAAAATGTTGTAGGACACTACATTAGCAACCTTTAGCATAACAGCACTGTTGATTATCAAATGTCAAGTCAAATGTCAAGTAATGTCATTACTTTGATACACTCATCTCTACTGATCAGAGAATAATTCCTGATTGCAACTTTGAAACAAGCATTTTCTGTAAAGCTACTTTGAAACAATATGTATTGTGTAAAAAGCACAATACTAATAAACGTGAATTGAATTTTACAGTTATGCTAAAGTCATGCAGAAACAAACACAAGTGCAGATCATAGTTTATGGTTGATCTGATCCGCTCATTTCCTACAGGTGCAAATATCATACCTGTACTGCCACCCAGCTGGCATTGACCGCATGTTCACCAAACGGTTCGAAACCTACAGAAACACAGAGAAACACAACCATACATGTCTTACATATACATATACATATATATATATATATATATATATATATATATATATATATATATACACACTGGCTTCTGTCATTCTACAGTCATAACACTTGTTTCTTCTCACATTTCAACTCAAATCAATATTTAATGTCCATGTATTTATTTATTTATTTGGTAAGAAGCTGTATGATCAGCAGAATAATATGCAAACAGGCAGTAATTATTACCCAACATTAAAGGTGAAACACGAGTTCTCAGCTTCGGATGACTGTACATTATCATCAACTTCTCTTTTATAGCTGTTACACCCTTTAAACTCAGTCTAATAGGTTTTCAAGCTGGAGTCAGCAAACCTAAACCTTGCAGTCCAGAGTCTAAGACTGGATTTAATCAGTAACTGCATTTAAGTTTCAGATGAGATGTCGCCATCAATAACCTGTACAGTTACAGTACAAATACAGAACCAAGCAACTTTATTATTTACTTCACTGCACAAAGGACAGATATTCATTATTATATCTCTATATTTTTATCAACTCAATCAGGAAAAATTAGCATGATGATAAGATTTAATTTAAATAAGCAATGATGATGGAAATCAGACAGTAATTCCATTTTACTTTATATTATGGTACTGAATGATTATACAGTCATATACAACAAACATGGTTATTATAATAAAACTAAAACTATTAAGAACAAATCTGTTAATCTGTTATAATAAATGAATTAATATAAATAATGAAACTAAATATAAATATTAGATTAAAAAAAAATTTAAACAGAAATGTTGCCTTGACTAACTTAAATAAGTTTAATGTGAAGCACTAAAATAAATAAAAACTAAAACTAAAATAAAAATAAATTAAAACACAATAATAATAATATAAATAATATTTAAAAACAACACATGAAATTACTAAAAATGTAAAACTGAAAATATTATTAATAATAAATGGATTAATATAAAAAAAAAGAAACAAAAATATAAATATTAGATAAAAAAATCTAAACAAAAATCAGAAATGTTGCCTTGACTATAACTAACTGGAAATAAATAAATAAAAATTAAACACAATAATAATTTTATTAAAAAAAAAACAACACATGAAATTACTAAAAATGTAAAACTGAAAATATTATTAATAATAAATGGATTAATATAAATAATGAAACAAAAATATAAATATTAGATAAATAAAATCTAAACAAAAATCAGAAATGTTGCCTTGACTATAATTAACTGTAAATAAATAAAAACTATTAATAAAATAAAAATAAATTTAAACACAATAATAATATTTAAAAAAAAAAACATAAAATTACTAAAAATGTGAAACTGAAATTATCAAATAAAAGTATTAAAATATCAATATTACTGATGCTTTATATAAAATATACTTTAAATATTAATAAAAACTATAAATGATAGCTACTAAAAAAAATACAGTCTCTAAATACTTCAGAGAATACCATAGTAAAGTACTGTAGTAAATGTCCAAACAAACATAATTTAACATATGCAGTACAGTAGATGTCCCAAAACATGGTAGGACTATGGTAAATATAAAAATTGAAAATTAAACTTTGTATTACCATTGTAATCATATTATCATAGTAATAATAAAATACAGTAACTGTAGAAAAGAAAAGAACACAGTGTTCAAAATGTACACTACGATACTTTCCGATTCTTTTGTTAGTGATGTTACATCGAGATAAACAGATGTTTTATGCATTTCATTCTTACATTTAACTCCAAATGACTTTCCGTTTTAAATATTGATCATTTGTGCGGCATGAAATCGATTATAATAATAAGACTAACAGAAGCAGACTGTCACTAGAAAAACTCTTAAAACTGAAACAAAAACCACATGATCAATCAAAACATTCCTGTTTCCGCGGAGAAGACTTTCATCATTTTACCTGTCACGATAACCGTCTTCTTCTGCTCCATCACTGACAAACGAGCGAGTTTCAAGGAAGAGCAGAATAAAGATCATCAGATGAGATCTTCACACACTGACATAAACACACATCATGATGACTCTTCCTCTCGCTCTGTCTGAACTCAGATTTGAGGAACCGGTGGACAACAGCGCCATCTGTTGCTCTGGATTCTGCGCTCGCTCTGGCTGTGTTTATCCCTTTTTACAGTCTATGGTTTATCCTCGTGAATTATTCAGTTACTAAAAAAAAAAAAAACTATCAACACTTTATGTAAATAACTGAAGAGCATTATATAAATACCTATGTTGTACACTCATTTATTATCTTAATAATTATGTTGGCTTGAGAGAGCCAACGTTCTACTGATCTGCTACTTCAGATTTTTATAATTCTTTTGAGACTAAATTTGTAAATGCATGTCCTCCTAGAGCTCTATCTATCTATCATGTTAAATCATGCTAAAAATGCTAACAATGTGCTAATTCAGTGGTTCCCAACCACATTCCTGGAGTACCCCCAACACTGCACATTTTCCATGTCTCCTTTGTCTGACACACCCATTTCTGGTCTTGGAGTCTCTGCTAATGAATTGATGACTTGATTCAGGTGTGCTTGATCAAGGAGACATGCAAAATGTGCAGTGTTGGGGGTACTCCAGGAATGTGGTTGGGAACCACTGTGCTAATTCATGCCAGCGACATGCTAAAATATGCTAGCAATGTGCTAATTCATGTCAGCAACATGCTAGCAATGTGCTAATTCATGCTAGAAACATGCTTGCAATGTGTTAAAGGTGCAATATGTGATATTTTTGCAGTAAAATATCCAAAAACCACTAGGCCAGTGTTATATATTTTGTTCACTTGAGTACTTACAATATCCCAAATGTTTGCAACTATTTGTAAATAGTGAGAAAATTGCAATTTTAACCAAGGCTCCGGGACGTGTGAGGAGTCGCCTGTCAATGGCGTCATACCCGCGTTACCCTCGGTTTCCGCTTTTATTTTGTAGAAACCATGGAATCACCAAAGACGCTTTAATATATTACATGTTTTAATAGACAAGGGAACAACTGTTTTGATATATTTACAGACAGAAAACTAATTGTTGTTATATAGCTCAACACGTTTAGTCTTATTGTTTAAATCAAATTTTCTAGATTTTTTGCAAGTACCATGCTTTACCATGCCTCAGAGAAAAACACTATTTTGTGAAGTAGCTAACATAGCATAATCAGATGCAGCTTTATTTTTAGTAACAGTAATACAGAATTTTCTCCATCATACAATACGCTTTAAAATTAATTGCATGCCATTTATCAACACAAGCCATCCAGCATTTAATATGATATTGTAAAATCGATCTATCTTACTGCAGTGTGTAACAGTGTCTCACAGCAGCCATCGAGTGAACGCACAGAGTAACGTTATAACATAATTTTCAACACTCTCAAATGTATCTAATATGATAAACAGAGCTGCGTTACCTCATACTCATGACCGGAAAAGCGGAAGCGGCGCCGGCGACTGTGTCATAATAAAAGTTCAGCTGCTCGTGAGGCGTGTGTTTTGCAATCACTCCAGCTCCTCGTTCAGCTCCCACAACACTCGCTCTTGCTCTGCTTCATACTACAGTAACGTTAATAATCGCATCCATGAACATGATTTCTTCCTGACTCCAATCCCTATTCTTTTGCACCATCCGCTGAGGTGGAGACCACATGTCCCAAGATTCCACTCTAAAATCTTGGCGTCATCAAGCTACACCTTTGTTTTGAATAGGCCTCTAGCGACCTCTAGCGGACAGAATTACATATTGTACCTTTAAGTCTTGTTTGAAACATGGTAGCAATAATTTAAATATTGTCAGCAACATGCTAAAACATGCTAGCAATGTGCTAATTCATACTAAAAACATGCTTGCAATGTGTTAAGTCTTGTTTGAAACATGCTAGCAAAATATGTTAAATAATGCCAGCAACATGCTAAAACATGCTAGCAATGTACTAATTCATGCTAGAAACAGGCTTGCAATGTGTTAAGTCTTGTTTGAAACATGGTAGCAATATGCTAAATATTGTCAGCAACATGCTAAAACATGCTAGCAATGTGCTAATTAATCCCAGAAACAGGCTTGCAATGGGTTAAGTCTTGTTTGAAACATGGTAGCAATATTTTAAATATAGTCAGCAACATGCTAAAACATGCTAGCAATGTACTAATTCATGCTAGAAACAGGCTTGCAATGTGTTAAGTCTTGTTTGAAACATGGTAGCAATATGCTAAATATTGTCAGCAACATGCTAAAACATGCTAGCAATGTGCTAATTAATCCCAGAAACAGGCTTGCAATGGGTTAAGTCTTGTTTGAAACATGCTAGCAAAATATGTTAAATAATGCCAGCAACATGCTAAAACATGCTAGCAATGTACTAATTCATGCTAGAAACAGGCTTGCAATGTGTTAAGTCTTGTTTGAAACATGGTAGCAATATGCTAAATATAGTCAGCAACATGCTAAAACGTGCTAGCAATGTGCTAATTAATCCCAGAAACAGGCTTGCAATGTGTTAAGTCTTGTTTGAAACATGCTAGCAATATGTTAAATAATGCCAGCAACATGCTAAAAATGTGCTAATTCATGTTAGAAACATGCTAGCAAACATGTTAACTAAGAGCCCGTCCACACAGAGATGAGTTTAGCTGTATACATAAAAATTTTGTATCATATTGGCGTTTCGTCCAGACATATCTGACGTTTTGGGAGCCGGAAACTGCTATTTTTTGAAACCGGGTTCCAGAGTGGATAAATCCGAAAACGACACCCTTGCGTTTCCGTGTGTACAGCCAATCCGTATATTTTGCGAAACAATGCTGTCATCCCCTCACATCTCGACCCTAGTCAGACACCGCTACATCACGTAACAGCCACAACAACAACAATAACATACATGAGCAATATCACATGAGTAGCCGTGTGACTCATGTCACACGAGGCCTGTGGCCTCGTGCCTACGGACGAATCACAGCGTGCTGATATACAGCCATATCGCACGGCTACGAGTGTGATATTGCGTTTATACAACAGTTCGACGGCACGAGTGTGTAAATAAATAAGAACAACAACGGAGTGTCTTTAAAACCCTCTTTTGTGCAGCACTACTTCCTTCCGCCATGGATTCAAATCTCAATTTGACAGTTGGACCAAGCCAAATTGTAAAATAGGCTCTGTTATTAAATACGAGTCACATATTTCAGGTCTAAACAACTACATTCTCGCCTAAAAAACTATTAAAACTACAGTTCGTGGTACAAGAAGTAGTATTTGTAAAAAATTACGGTTGATTTGATCGGCCGCCATGACGGTCACTTCAAGCGGAGTGATACAAATGGTGAAAAGGCAGTAGGAGTGCTGTTATCACTGAAATATCACATGGCTATCAGCCAATCAGATTCGAGAACCAGACAGAACTGTTGTATAAATGCTAATAATACATCATACATGCTTGTGTTCGTGATGCAGAAGCGACTGAGCCTATTAGCTTTACTGAAGAAAAGCTTCATTACTAAGCTTTACTAAAGTTTGTATACAGTGCGCAAGGTTTATGCGCAAGCTCTAAGTCTTGTTCTCCATTTTTAGTGTATTTCTGTGGCAGAATTACAGCGCCACATACTGATCTGGCATGTATACTACATCATTTTGAGTCAATTTCAGTGGTTTTGTGTTTACGCAGATATTTCTTGAGACGAGGAATAAAAAAAGATCGATAGGGAAAGCTCTGGCTTCGTGTGGATGTGGCCTAATGTTATCATTATGCTAAAACATACTAACAATGTGCTAATTAAAGTTAGAATCATGTTAGCAATGCGTTAAATCATGCTAGCAACATGCTAAAAACATGCTAGCAATGTGTTAAATCATGTTAGCAACATGCTAAAACATACTAGCAATGTGCTCATTAATGTTAGAAATCATGCTAACAATGTGTTAAATCATGCTAGCAACATGCTCTATCTATCTTTAAATCATGTTAGCAACATGCTAAATCATGCTAGCAACATGTTAAAAACATGCTATCAAAGTATTAAATCATGTTAACAATATGCTAAAACACTAACAATGTGTTAATTAATGTTAGAATCATGTTAGCAATGTGCTAAATCATGCTAGCAACATGCTAAAACATACTAGCAATGTGCTCTATCTATCTATTTTCTGATAGACTGTATGGCCTTCAAAACCTTCAGACTTCAAGCTTTTAAAACTTCTTCAAACTCTCTGGTCAGGCTTTCTCATGCCAACAAAGTTTATCTTGACAAACTTTTTTTATCTAGTTAAACATTAACATGCACTTTATATTGCATTTAAATAAAGTTAGGCATGAACAAAATGGCACAGAGGCATATGCACCTTATTTCTGCAAAGAACTGTTGCTCTTTAGAATGATCTTTGCCTAAACATTAATCAACAAAACATGCATGGACCTGGTTTGTTGTAGAGTGATTGGTGGTTTAGACATGTGTGCCAACACCCATAGCTGAGATCTGGCCCAAACCGGTTTGTTTTAGCCGGTCCCTGTATCTTTAAAAGAATGGCTTCCCATTGTGATGTTTATACTTAATCAGCAGTGTTCCTTCAGGCCCTGAGCTGGTGTGTATTATGAGGAAGTGAGGTGGAGACTTACATGTGCTGGAAATTTATTGAAAATGCTGCCAAGAAGATATAAATTAGGATCTTTCAATGGTCATATCCAGATCTAGGAGGAGAATTTCAGTCAAGAATCAGTCTGCTCAAATGAATAATAAATGACTGAATAATTATAATAAATAAATAAATGGTATTTTACTGTTGTTAGAGATTGAATAAATATTGTAAAAAATATTTTTCTAAGTTGTTAACCAAACAAAGGTTATTGAAGTAAGTTTTACATCTACCATTTCATCTTTCTACTTCAAAACTTCACATTTAATTCAATGTTACTTGCTGTTTCTTTGTAATTATTTCTGAAATAATAACCTGTATATAAAAAATAGAAAGCTAATGGTTTATGTATTAGATATGTATTAGATATTCCTCATACTATGGAATATTTTATATATGGAACTATATATGTTTTTCGAAATATTAGCCTACATACATACATATATATATATATATATATGCATGCTAACATTTATAATATACATGCATATATACACACACACACATATACAAACTTTTATGTTAGATGCAATTAATCAAATATATTTCATATTATATATTTCATATTTATATATATATATATATATATATATATATATACATACAGTGGGTACGGAAAATATTCAGACCCCCTTAAATTTTTCACTTTTTGTTATATTGCAGCCATTTGCTAAAATCATTTAAGTTCATTTTTTTTTCTTCATTAATGTACACACAGCACCCCATATTGACAGAAAAACACAGAATTGTTGACATTATTGCAGATTTATTAAAAAAGAAAAACTGAAATATCACATGGTCCTAAGTATTCAGACCCTTTGCTCAGTATTTAGTAGAAGCACCCTTTTGATCTAATACAGCCATGAGTCTTTTTGGGAAAGATGCAACAAGTTTTTCACACCTGGATTTGGGGATCCTCTGCCATTCCTCCTTGCAGATCATCTCCAGTTCTGTCAGGTTGGATGGTAAACATTGGTGAACAGCCATTTTTAGGTCTCTCCAGAGATGCTCAATTGGGTTTAAGTCAGGGCTCTGGCTGGGCCATTCAAGAACATTCACGGAGTTGTTGTGAAGCCACTCCTTCGTTATTTTAGCTGTGTGCTTAGGGTCATTGTCTTGTTGGAAGGTAAACCTTCGGCCCAGTCTGAGGTCCTGAGCACTCTGGAGAAGGTTTTCATCCAGGATATCCCTGTACTTGGCCGCATTCATCTTTCCCTCGATTGCAACCAGTCGTCCTGTCCCTGCAGCTGAAAAACACCCCCACAGCATGATGCTGCCACCACCATGCTTCACTGTTGGGACTGTATTGGACAGGTGATGAGCAGTGCCTGGTTTTCTCCACACATACTGCTTAGAATTAAGGCCAAAAAGTTCTATCTTGGTCTCATCAGACCAGAGAATCTTATTTCTCACCATCTTGGCAAACTCCATGCGGGCTTTCATGTGTCTTGCACTGAGGAGAGGCTTCCGTCGGGCCACTCTGCCATAAAGCCCCGACTGGTGGAGGGCTGCAGTAATGGTTGACTTTCTACAACTTTCTCCCATCTCCCGACTGCATCTCTGGAGCTCAGCCACAGTGATCTTTGGGTTCTTCTTTACCTCACTCACCAAGGCTCTTCTCCCCCGATAGCTCAGTTTGGCCGGACGGCCAGCTCTAGGAAGGGTTCTGGTCGTCCCAAACGTCTTCCATTTAAGGATTATGGAGGCCACTGTGCTCTTAGGAACCTTAAGTGCAGCAGAATTTTTTTTGTAACCTTGGCCAGATCTGTGCCTTGCCACAATTCTGTCTCTGAGCTCTTCAGGCAGTTCCTTTGACCTCATGATTCTCATTTGCTCTGACATGCACTGTGAGCTGTAAGGTCTTATATAGACAGGTGTGTGGCTTTCCTAATCAAGTCCAATCAGTATAATCAAACACAGCTGGACTCAAATGAAGGTGTAGAACCATCTCAAAGATGATCAGAAGAAATGGACAGCACCTGAGTTAAATATATGAGTGTCACAGCAAAGGGTCTGAATACTTAGGACCATGTGATATTTCAGTTTTCCTTTTTTAATAAATCTGCAAAAATGTCAACAATTCTGTGTTTTTCTGTCAATATGGGGTGCTGTGTGTACATTAATGAGGAAAAAAAATGAACTTAAATGATTTTAGCAAATGGCTGCAATATAATAAAGAGTGAAAAATTTAAGGGGGTCTGAATACTTTCCGTACCCACTGTATATATATATATATATATATATATATATATATATATATGATTTTATTTTTTTTTCTGTGCACATAACTATCTGTTGTACCCTCTTATTTTTCCTCCTTTTGTAAACTGCAGTTTCTAAAGCTAAAAATGCTGGAAAAATCGCTCTCTCTTCTTCCACCCACTCATGCAGCATGCACTGCAGCTCTGCACATCCTCACCCCCGCTTCATTCACCTGCCTCTGCGTCAGACCCCATGCCAGCATTGCCATGGCAACGGATGATGATGCTGCTTCTATTCTCTGATGCAGACGTCATCAGCTCCCATTCAGATTTGCGCATATATTCTCTCTCTTTCTCAGACTCACTGCCTGCAGCGTTATTTATAGAAATCCTACGGCTCGCCAAAGCAGCTAATTCAATTCATGAATTCAATTTAACTTCAAAGCATCGTCGCATCCCTCAAGACTATGATTTCTAAATAAAGTGGCCATGTTCCCTTCCCTTCATTAAGTGATATTTGCAAAGTGATATTCTCAAAAGACAAAAAACAACAGAAATGTTTTGTTGCAACTATTTATATTTTGCAGTAACGCATAAAATAAACTAAAGATAAATAACAAGCTCATTATAACATATGAGAAAGAAAAGAAATATGTTCGACTAAACTGAACTGCAACAAATCCACATTTAGTCTCATATATACAGTGAGTTCTGACATCCTTCAACCTATTCAACTGTAAGTTATGCAACACATATCTAGGTCTCGCAACCAAGACTTTAAATGCATTGAGAAGCAAATTATTTGGAGTATCTTTTTTCATACAGAACAATAAATCTGGCTATATCCATTATGTCATATATCTGAAAAAACTAAAATATTCTTCTAATATTGTAATATTGTCTTCGTATGTCACGACTACTGAAATGCAAAATACATAGGCTACATTACAAAAATATTTTGTCCAAAGGCCTTAATAATAAAAAACAAAGATATGACATCCAAACTATGTAAGGTAGTACAACTAGATCTCTTTTATTGAATCCAAAAGGTTTTAATTGTATTTTGCTTCATATAAAGGTATTTTAAAGATTTTAAAGTGTCAAAAGGTCATTCGGTTTAACAGTCCAAAGGTCAATAAAGCCATTTCATTTGTGATTAAAATATCTTAAAATGTAATAAATGTATTTATTTTTTTATTCTGGCATGATTTTATAACATCATATATCAACATAGTGCAAAATGGTATTAAAAATAAGTGTAGAAGTCATTGATTTGTTATGAGAAAGAATGTCCGGAAAAATGAATTTCATTGATGTCTTTCGGAGTAACCAATATAAAGGGACCGTTTTGAATCAAGTCATGCGGTCAATATCATGTGACAGGATGTGACATCATTCAGACACCTGCAAAGGACCACATAGTCATGAAGCAAAGTAACTAACTCTCTCTTAATTATTTGAAAAATTCATGTTTTCACTTGATCATACGCATGTCCCGAAACATCAGGTCATTCGGTACAACCGCTATAAAACATGGAAAATGTTGTAATATTTTAAAAACTTGTACTAAATTTAACATGATTGATTGTATGTTTGGTAGCTAGATATATATTAGCCTGTTAGAATTGTTTGAAAAAATAATCATTCGGTAAAACCGAAATTTTGCTTAACTTTTACATCTTGTAAAAAATGACAAAAGCAGTGTTAATCGTTTATAAAAACCACATAATCTCATTGTTAACAATAAAACTTAAAAATTAATGATATCTCCATTTTGTGAGGGATCCACAAGTCTGGGAACAAAACAGGTAAATAAATAAAGTTAAGACTTGGGATTCATAAAACGAATAAGAAATATTCGTCTCTCCTTCTCTAACACAAGTGTGGATTATTCCATCAGATAAAAACACAGAGTGGAACACTTGATCAAGCATCCAAAGACCTTCAACATGTTCAAAAATAAGGGAACATTTTCTGCCAGTCTGCCTCGTTTCCCCACCCTCGCGCGCTCTCTACGTTCTCTATGACATCAACCCACAATGCACCGCACTGTTTGCCGTTTACTCTCCGTCTCTGTGGCGACAGCAGCGAGCGCAGCCCCTTATGCAAATCAAACCGGAAGAAAACGTCATCTTTGGCCAATCTGAGCGTTCTAAAGTGACATAATGGAATTTTTAGGGATAGAAAACTTGCAAATGCGTACTGACGCCCATAGAGAACACCTCTCGCGCTACGGAGAGACAACAATATCGTAAAACAACACCAAAAGAAAGACAAGGAAATACAAATAAACGAAATAAGAATACTTTTGCGCAATACGCAATGGGTCGTCTGGAGCCCAGCTCACCCTTTCACTGGGTGTAGGATGGGAACAAGCCTTTACCCAGACGAGGATATCCGAGGAATATCAAGAAGAATGATGAAGAAAGACATGAGTTTAAACCTGGACGACCAGAACAGCTCCAACCTCAAGCCAGATTTAAGGGATGCTGAGGGAATTCTTAATTCACCCGATTTGGGGCTCCTCAAGCTGGCGTCTCCAGAGCTGGAGAGGCTGATCATCCAGTCCAACGGGATGGTGACCACCACACCGACCTCCCAGTTCGTCTACCCGAAGTCGGTGAGCGACGAGCAGGAGTTCGCGGAGGGCTTCGTCAAAGCCCTGGAGGACCTTCACAAGCAGAACCAGCTGAACGGTGGCCCGTGCGTTCCGCCGACGCTCAACAGACTCGCCAGCAGCACTAGCCTCGCCTTGCCCACGGACCTGCCCGTGTATACGAACTTGAGCACGTACGGAAGTACCACGGTGAACTATTCCACGGACACCATTCCGTTCCCACCGCCGCCGCCCGCGCACCCGATGGCCGCGCAACAGCAGCAGCAGCAGCAGCTGCTAAAGGACGAGCCGCAGACCGTGCCGGACATGCAGAGCTTCGGCGACAGTCCGCCGCTCTCCCCCATCGACATGGACACGCAGGAGCGCATCAAGGCCGAGAGGAAGAAGCTGCGTAACCGGATCGCCGCCTCCAAATGCCGCAAGAGGAAACTGGAGCGGATATCCCGGTTGGAAGACAAAGTGAAAACTCTGAAGAGCCAAAACACGGAGCTCGCGTCCACGGCGAGCGTTCTGAGAGAGCAAGTGGCGCAGTTAAAACAGAGAGTGATGAACCACGTCAATAACGGCTGTCAGCTGCTGCCTAATCAAGTTCAAGCTTATTAATGACATTCGACTTTATCTGTCAGTGTTTGGGTGCTTGACAAAAAACATGCTCTGGTTCGGTTGTGCTACATTGAGAATATATTATTCACAATAAGGCACGACCTTAAGTGGCTTTTATAAAAGAAATAATAATAAAAAAGTAGCCTTTTAATTAAAACCTTATTTAATTAAGCTAATTCACAAAACTTCATATGTGCGCAGTGATACAGCGAATCGTCACCACCTTTGGAAAGCTCGCTCCGAGTATATCTGTGTGTGTTGCTTGGAAGCACGAGACGCTCGATCATATTTTGGTTTCTTTTGGAACTATTTTCGTCGTGTTTATTATAATAATGGACATATATTCCGCCAAAAGATATAGTCCCTGACACGACAGAACTATAGCGATTGTTCGCGTCATATTTTTAGCGATTGATCAATCCTTTTTTATTTCATATACTATATTTTTGATTGGGCGAGCAGCGTTCCTAAAGTTTTCCTAAAACATCTCTGGAAAGTTCTCTCTTTGTATTAGTGCGTTGCTTGGCAACACGATCGTGTTTTGGTTTCTTTTGGAACTAATTTTGGTGCTTTGATATTTTATTAAATCATTATTAGGCTATAATAATTGCCTTTATTCCGATAAAATACAGTCCCAGACTTGACTGCATGTTGCTATGCAACAAAACTAAAGTTTCTGATGGTGTTTTGTATGAAAGCTTATTTCTGCCATGAAATAAAAAAATAAAATAAAAAGGTAATTGCAACTTTTTATCTCACAATTGAGTTTTTTTCTTGCAATTGCAAGTTTATATCTCACAATTCTGAATTTTTTTTTGCAATTCTGAATTTTTTCCCTCACAATTATGAGTTTTTTTCTTCCAATTGCGAGTTTAAATCTCGCAGTTCTTATATGTTCTTGCAATTCTGAATTTTTTCTTGCAATTATGACTTTTTTCATTCAATTCCGAGTTTATATCTCACAATTCTGACTTTTTCTCGCAATTCTGACATTTTTTTCTCGCAATTGCAAGTTTATATCTCACAATTCTGAATTTTTTCTCGCAATTCTGATTGTTTTTCCTCACAATTTTGACTTTTGTCTCACAATTGCGAGTTTATATCTCACAATTCTGACTATTTTCTCGCAATTATGATTGTTTTTCCTCACAATTTTGACTTTTGTCTCACAATTGTGAGTTTAAATCTCACAATTCTGATGTTCTTGCAATTATGACTTTTTTTTCACTCAATTCCGAGTTTATATCTCACAAATCTATTTTTTTCTCACAATGCTAACTATTTTCTCGCAATTCTGACTTTTTCTCGCAATATTGACTTTTTTGTCTTGCAATTGCAAGTTTATATCTAACAATTCTGGGGGAAAATGTCAGAATTGCGAGATGAAAACTACCTTTTTCATTTTTTATTCAGTGGCAGAAGCAAGCTTCCATAGTTTTGTGTCATAGCTGTTTCTTTATCTTGTATTTTAGCACTACTGGAACGCTGCATTGACCAATAATGTTTTGTATATATATTTAACTATAAATATTTTGAGGCCTATACAACAGTTAGTTCTGGTACACTAATTGGATTTACACTAGCAGTCAAGACTAGTATTTATAGAGCACTGAATTCATTTCACTCGCACTGCATCATTAGCTTGCTGACAGTTCTCACCTGATCCAGATGACTTCTTCTGGAACTATTTTCTTTGGCAGAGCATCAACAAACAAATTAGTGGCTATATAGTGTCTGAAATGTCAGTTGCTCAATATGAAGTGTTGTATAAAAGCAAGATCACATTGCATATCATATACACCTTCGAGTGCATCAACCCCCACAGAGCTTAATGATGAAGTGTATTAAAATGATAATGATTTCATATCCATGTGGATGTGATGATGTCAGTCAGCTAATTGTGTGTTGAAACATTATTCTGAGCGGCTGTCACATGTCAAGTCAACTACCCATTCACTGATGCATAAAGGTCACAAACTAATCTCACCCTTCCAGTGACCATTCATTTTTGTCGGACTGTTGAAGTGGACACTACAGGTGCTGATGTATAATATGTTTACAATATTTTGTAGCAAATGGACTCACGACAGCAATTCTGCTACATCATTTGATCTCATGAGAGAAGATCTAAGCAGCTGTATTTTTGCATGCTAGAGACAAGCTCAAAATGAGTGCAACCAAACACAACAAAGATGTCATGCATGTATACGCTTCATGTTTAAGGCCTTATCTGATGACAAGCTCTTATTAATCAACGACTGTATCTATTTTATATACAACTATTCACACAATGTCTTATTTTATGCTCTTTTGGATTTACGTGTGTCGTGCTGTAAATGTAAACTTTCCACTTGTCACATGTCCTGTACTGCCTTCATACGTTCCTAGTGTGATGATGTGTACATTAATGTCATTAAACTTGTTCAATTCACTTGTTAAATTATATATTTGTGGCAATTTTATACCCCTCTGTTCATGCATACATATATAGACCTAGTCATATTTGAACATTCTTAGAAAATGTCCAGTCAGTTTAGAAAAGTTAATGCTACACACATGACAAACCTAATGCTGCTCTATCAGTGTGGAAGTATAAAACTGCGTCCTCTAGTGGTCTTGGCATGGTACAACAACTAGTAACTGTACCTACAAATACACTATATATGCAGCAAGTAAATGCATGCTATAAAAAGAGTTGTCATATGTGCATTTTCATCGTTTCATTTCAAATTTATTTGTCTTTTTTGCTATTCAGCTCAGTAAGAAGTACAAATGCTGAAGTACTGAACATCAAAACCAACAATGCTATTTTAACATTCAATACTGATGATAAATCAAGTAGGTCTACAGTAGACAGAATGAATTCATGTCCATGCATAAGTGTTGCATAAGTTATACTCTAAAAAAGTGATTACTAGCTACTAATTACAAACCCGATTCCAAAAAAGTTGGGACACTGTACAAATTGTGAATAAAAAAGGAATGCAATAATTTACAAATCTCATAAACTTATATTTTATTCACAATAGAATATAGATAACATCTCAAATGTTGAAAGTGAGACATTTTGAAATGTCATGCCAAATATTGGCTCATTTTGGATTTCATGAGAGCTACACATTCCAAAAAAGTTGGGACAGGTAGCAATAAGAGGCCGGAAAAGTTAAATGTACATATAAGGAACAGCTGGAAGACCAATTTGCAACTTATTAGGTCAATTGGCAACATGATTGGGTATAAAAAGATCCTCTCAGAGTGGCAGTGTCTCTCAGAAGTCAAGATGGGCAGAGGATCACCAATTCCCCCAATGCTGCCGCGAAAAATAGTGGAGCAATAGTGGAGTTTCTCAGAGAAAAACTGCAAAGAGTTTGAAGTTATCATCATCTACAGTGCATAATATCATCCAAAGATTCAAAGAATCTGGAACAATCTCTGTGCGTAAGGGTCAAGGCCGGAAAACCATACTGGATGCCCGTGATCTTCGGGACCTTAGACGGCACTGCATCACATACAGGAATGCTACTGTAATGGAAAGGACAAGGACAAGCCAAGTTGTTATCAGCGCTCAGTTCAGAAGCCTGCATCTCTGATGGTATGGGGTTGCATGAGTGCGTGTGGCATGGGCAGCTTACACATCTGGAAAGGCACCATCAATGCTGAAAGGTATATCCAAGTTCTAGATCAACATATGCTCCCATCCAGATGTCGTCTCTTTCAGGGAAGACCTTGCATTTTCCAACATGACAATGCCAGACCACATACTGCATCAATTACAACATCACGGCTGTGTAGAAGAAGGATCCGGGTACTGAAATGGCCAGCCTGCAGTCCAGATCTTTCTCCCATAGAAAACATTTGGCGCATCATAAAGAGGAAGATGCGACAAAGAAGACCTAAGACAGTTGAGCAACTAGAAGCCTGTATTAGACAAGAATGGGACAACATTCCTATTCCTAAACTTGAGCAACTTGTCTCCTCAGTCCCCAGACGTTTGCAGACTGTTATAGAAAGAAGAGGGGATGCCACACAGTGGTAAACATGGCCTTGTCCCAACTTTTTTGAGATGTGTTGATGCCATGAAATTTAAAATCAACTTATTTTTCCCTTAAAATGATACATTTTCTCAGTTTAAACATTTGATATGTCATCTATGTTGTATTCTGAATAAAATATTGAAATTTGAAACTTCCACATCATTGCATTCTGTTTTTATTCACAATTTGTACAGTGTCCCAACTTTTTTGGAATCGGGTTTGTACATCTTCAACAGTGTAATTAGATTACTGTATAATTACTCTGTCTAAAAAGTATTATTGCATTAACTAATTACATTCCTCTGCCCATATCAACAATTTGAACAATACAAGGATAGACATGAAACTGCTATTTTAATTCTTTGAAATAAATAATATAAAATTGCATAAATTATACTTGAACTGACTGTATACTGAAAGTATTTAATTTATAGAAACTATATTTTAGTTCAATAATATTTTTTATTTAATATTTTGTATTTTTAGGTGATTTCATGGTACTAAATTATATTTATGCAGTATATATATATTCCACATAATCCATCACTTTTTGAGCATGGACCTGAAATCTCCAACATAAACTGTCATAAATCTTGAATGCTTTGAAGCACTGAAGTTTGGTCTCTTTTTAAAGAAGACACTTGTTAGATTATTGCTGAAATAATAATAATAAAAAGTGAACTTTAAAAAAATGTATAAAATTTTAAATTTATTATTATGAAAAATACACAAAAATAAAATTTTACATTTTTATATGAAATATATATTTTCAAAAACACATTTTACTCTGAAACTGTGAGAAAATCAAAGCCATAAATCTAAACAAGCAGTGTTCCAGATTTGAGCTTGATATCGCAAAAAATTAGCTTTCAGTAAGATTTTGTTTGGGCGCAATACCAAACGCTTCCACTAGATAAAATTGGCAAGGCCTCATTTCTGACTGCGAACAATACAAGTGGGACTGTTTTTTTTCAGGACCATTTAACCTTTTCGAGTCATGTCCATGATTGTGTGTGTAACCTTTACCAAGTTTTGTACCATTTTGATTAAGTTAAAAAAACAAAACAAAAAAACATTACATTTTTCATTCAAAGTATACTCCACTTTTTTATGTGTACGCGAGGGTCAGTGTACAGTGCCGTGACACTAATTTCGTCATTAGAAGAGTATGAGCGTACTGTACATGCACCGCCGGTGTTGTGCCAAATTTCGACCCCCTGCCAAATTATTACCCCCTTCGTTGAAGTCGCTACCTGATTGCCTAATCTTAACTCCGCCCCTAATTCTAACACCTCCCTCACACCTACTCATAAACCTACCAATATTAGGGGGGTAATAATCTGGCAGGGTGTCGAAATTCGGCACAACGCCAGATTTTTGTACTTTGTACGCGCAGGTTGCACATGCACATTTAATTTTTTTTGCAGTAATTAGTTTATCCACAAAGTGGCAACCATGCCCTGGGGCCGTCGATTCACAAGGTAGTCAAAGAAAAACTGCATAAACAGAACAGACCAGAACACATGCAAGCTACAGCAACAATGGAGGCCTACATAGATGACAGATTGTGCGAAGAAGTTAGAAAGTATCCTTTGTTCAACTCCAGCATGCAAGAATACAGGGTTGTAACTCATGGTGAGAGATTACTCATAACTGCACTTGCGTCGAACACCTGTGTATGTGCACAGTAAAGTATACTCTGCAAAGCTGTTCGACTGTGCAAAACAAAGTCTTTGGGCTTTAAAGGGAGATGGTTACATTAAAAACAAACATTTTAACATTAGACGTAAAATTTTGATGTTAAAACCACTATTGTTTTATATAGAATTGTTCTATATTTAATGCAGTAACATCAGAAGTAAATGTAATTAAATTACAGAAAAATTAAAGCGTTAGTTCACCCAAAAATGAAAATTGTGTCATTAATTACTCACCCTCATGCCATTCCACACCCGTAAGACCTTCGTTAATCTTCGGAACACGATTTAAGATATTTTTGTTGAAATCCGATGGCTCCGTGAGGCCTGCATAGGGAGCAATGATTTCAGCGCCAAAGTCACGTGATTTCAGCAGTTTGCCGGTTTGACATGCGATCCGAATCATGATTCGACACAAAAGTTTCATAACGCTCCGAAGCTTCCTGAAGCAGTGTTTTGAAATCGGCCATCACTATATTTAATCGTAATTTTTTTTTTTTTTTTTGGCGCACCAAAAATACTCTCGTCACTTTATAATATTAATATTGAACCACTGTATTCACATGAACTGATTTAAATATGTTTTTAGTACATTAATGGATCTTGAGAGAGGAAATGTCATTGCTGGCTATGCAGGCCTCACTGAGCCATCGGATTTCATCAAAAATACCTTAATTTGTGTTCCGAAGATTAACGAGGGTTTTACAGGTGAGTAATAAATGACATTATTTTCATTTTTGGGTGAACTAACCCTTTAAGAGTTATCTCTTACTTTACTTTTTCAAGGGAAAAGTAATTAAATTAGTTACTCTTCTCTATCTTCTACTCTTCTCTCTTGTGTTTGGTGTAAATCTTCACAAAAGAGAGCATAAAACAAATGTTGTTGGCAGGAAAACAGTGAGACAATGGCAAGTAAATAGAGTCAGTTATAGTAATCCAACATATCTCCATATTCACTTTTTACAGTGTAGAAGTTGGCAGAGTCGCTGTGTTACTGTATGCAGTATGTCCTTTGTCCAGTAGGGAGAGACCAACACCATCATATTTGGTTTCCCCGCCTGCATTATTTGATTTATACTCTCTTTTGTGAAGATTTCCACCAAACACAGGATAGAAAAGAGTAGCTCTGATGGCAGACAGAAGTATTGACTGTTGGACTTGCTGTGATAAATGAGTCAGCTGTCCAGAAATGGCACCAGAAGCTCTTATGTGGTTTGCTATTTATTCACGTCTCATTATGTCAGAGGTTTCTGAGCTTAACTGGTTATGATGACACCTACATCAGGCTTAGTTCACCGTGACATAGAAATCACTTAAAAGGGGTCGTGTGTCATTTCAACCAGAAACAGCACATTTCATTTGTTTCCATGGCAATATGCGCTTTTTGTCCGTGTTGTTCGGACGTGAACTTGGTCTTTATTTGCGGCTGCCCTGCGGTTAATGCATCCGAGCAAAAAACAGGCATTCAAGTCTTTCAGTGCAGTGCATCAGATTGTGTGTTTATGGAGTTATTCTTGAAATGGCCACCTGTCAAAGCCAAATACACATGAAATCATTTAAACAATGGCATGACCCTCGCTGGACAATAGAAACTACATGCCAAGAAAGATAAACGAAGAAGGAATGACAAAATGCTTGCAGTATTTCACTGTTACAATATTTAAAACAATATATATATATATATATATATATATATATATATATATATATATATATATATATATATATATATATATCAATAAATAATATTTATAAAATGTAA
Source organism: Ancherythroculter nigrocauda (assembly GCA_036281575.1). NCBI lineage: Eukaryota > Metazoa > Chordata > Actinopteri > Cypriniformes > Xenocyprididae > Ancherythroculter > Ancherythroculter nigrocauda. Next base: position 46,254,418 of record VTFQ01000008.1, on the reverse strand, counting down.
TAATGCAAAACATGATAAGTGATGTGTGTGTCTGTTTAATGTTCAGAGTCACTATAAGACAGTCATAGGATAAAAATATATGTATCTGCCTCAATTGAGCACATTGAGTTTTTTATGCACATTTTTAGAATTGATGTGCATCTTGGCTTTCCATCCAGCGTTCATTATATGAAATCAGATTTTCTCATTTTTCTAATAGAAGTGAATGGGTGAATGCCTGTGTTCTGGAAAATAGTTATCTTTACAATTCCAGTTAACTTTAAATTAATTCCCAAACTAAATAAAACCATTTTATCTGTACATTTATCTGTTATGGCCCTGGTTGTGAAAGTGAGAATGACATCGTTTTTTGGGTTGCTATTCCTTTTCAAATAAAGTGTGAGATTTCAAGGATGAGTTTTTTTTCAGTTAAATCTCATAGAGACAGTCTATTTCAGATCAAATAATAAATGTCATTTTCATGGACGTCCCGTTCCTTTTAGTCACTTCCCGTATATCAGCAGCTTCTCTTATGAATCAGAGAGTCGTTCGGTCAGACGCTGATCTAGAAAGACGGTTCTTCTAATGATAATTTCAGTGAGACTCACTGTTCTTTATTGAATTATGTATTTAAAAGGATCCTATTGTGTTTGTAGAGAGCCAGACGTCTCATGTCAGAACTAAAAATCTGAATCAATCTGACGTAAACTCAAAAACCTCAATTCCTGAGTTTGATATGGGTTTATACGCCCTGTCCAGCTATCATCCCTCAAATAAAAAGTTATTTTGCATTTTTAATCCAATTTTATGAACTTTTATAAGGAGGTGTTGAGATCAGTTGCATTGTGGGATACAACACAGTAGACATTTTGGAAATTTGATATTCAATGCAGAAAAATGTACATACTGTGAAATACTATTATAGTTTTTTTAATATTTTGTATCAGTTTTAATTTTAATATTTTCCATTTTCTGTTTTAATAGTTAAAGTTTTAGTAATTTTGCTCAAGTTTTTTATTCATTTTTAGTTTAGTTTTAGTTACATCAAGTTACATTGAGATATGCAGCCTTGATTGGCAACTAATTGAAATAAAAATACTTATGTTTTTTATATTTTATTTCAGTTAACATTTATTTTATTTTATATGGTTTAGTTTCACTTTTAGTTAACTGTGCAGTATACATATTATATTCATACTATTTGTACAGTATTGTTGTATTCTGATTATAACCTGATTTTATCTGTGGATATTTATTTATTTATTTGAGTATTTATGCAGAAGGAACACAATTATGATTGGTTTTATGTTTCAAAATGTGAAAATGGCAAGAAAATAAGTGTCCCATTGAAGATTAAGGATGAACTATAGAAAATATTAATGGATATATGAAAATGAATCACTCAGTTTGTGTTTCAAACGTATAGCTCTACATGTACAGAATAAATTAATACTGTTTTTTACGGTGATACAGAGTTTCCATATTTTGCCAGTTTCATCAATAAACTCAAAAATGTGAAATTAGGAAAAACATTTACATTTATTTATTTAGCAGATGACTTTCAATGAGGAATAGAGAAGTGATTCATCATGGAGGAATGTTAAAATGCTAAAAAATACACAGGCTAGAATAGAGAGGAAAGATATTCATTTTCAGAAGATTATGCATATCATAAAGGGTTAATGCTCACAGTGCATTACAATGTTTTTGTCATTTCATTTGCTTCAGTGAATTCTCTCTCCACTCACTTCTGTTCTGCTCTTTCCTCTTCTTTTCTTTGTGTCTCCACATGTTTTCTTCTCAAAACAGTGATGTTTTTGTGATGAAGTGCAATAGAAAATCGAGCTGAAAGGTGTCCTGTCTCTCAGTCTCTGTCTCCATGAGATGTTCACTTGATGTTCACCTCGATCTCAGTGATAGATTTCACTAGAATAGAGAAAGGTGACATCTTGTCCTTTCATTGGTCTTTTCAGTCGGCCATGGCAACAGAACAATCTGAGCACTGACACACAAGACGAGACAGTGCTGCATGATGCACTTCACATTCTGCTCATTAGTTATCATCATCATGTTCTTTATCATCTGTTCCTAATGGCCAGTCATTTGTTTAACCTTTTTCAAAATCATCTTGCAAATATAATTGTTTTGTTGTTGTTTTTTACAACTCTAACTCTAGAAAGTCTCTTGTGTTTCTGCTAAAATCTCTTAGACTCCCTGCAAGGACGGAGGGAAATATCGACACAGCGCATAACATCACTCATCTGGTTTCCACAGCAACATAATTCTGTGAAAATAACACAGTAACACTCAAGAAATCATAATGGCTGATCAAAAATAACCACATAAGCAGGACTAATTCTGAATATGTGGAGAGAGTCTCACAAAAGCCTCAGCATTAGTACGAGAACAGCAGCTGATTCAACCTCATTTAGATGTCAAGGTGAAAGAATGGTCACAACAACGTTTGGAGTAACTATTCATAAATTATACATGTTCTTTTGTGTCAGGAAATGCTTTTAATTTAGCTAGAAAGGAAATATGACACGGAAAAAAGCCGATTTTTGGATTAGAGTTTGATTATGGTTCAGTCATGCAGAAGATGCAAAGCTACATGATGCAAAAAAAGCCTTTAGGGGAACCTTTTAGATCCGGAGACAAAATGTACACAGCTGGTTCATTCCAGGCTCAAACAGGACACACACCCTTGCATTTACACTGGGAACATTCAAATGAAAGAATTGGTAACACTTTATTTTGATGGTCCCCCAAGACATTGTTTCAACCCATGTTTGGCTCAAATGTGGACAAACCCAACCCTTGGTTTAAATTTTTTAATTAAATTTTAAACCCAGTGTTGGATTTGTCCATATTTGAACCACATGGGTTGAAACAATCCAACATTTTTTTTAGGGTGTACTTAGTATAAGAAACTTTTCAAGTACTTGTCAACTTACTCTACAGTAAAAAATGCTGGGTTAAAAACAATCCAAGTTGGGTTGAAAATGGACAAACCCAGCAATCGGGTTGTTTTAATCCAGCGGTTGGGTTAAATGTTTTAACTATTGATTAAAATGACTATATGACTGGCTTAAAATGAACACAAAATAGGTTAAATTAAAAATCAGACACATAATTACTAGAGGCAACAATAATCAAAAGGTGAACATTTATTAATTAGAAATTTAGTAAATGTTTATTGTTTGATTATTATAAATTAGACGTATTAATAAATGTTCATTTCCAACATATTTTGGGTACATTTTAAGCAAAGAATATAGTAATTTTTAAACAATAGTTAAATAAAACTCAGGTTGAGCAAACATTTAACCCAACCACTGGGTTAAAACAACCCATTCGCTGGGTTAAACCAACCCATTCGCTGGGTTAAACAACCCATTCGCTGGGTTAAACAACCCATTCGCTGCACATTCTCTGGGTTAAACAACCCATTCGCTGGGTTAAACAACCCATTCGCTGGGTTAAACAACCCATTCTCTGGGTTAAACAACCCATTCGTTGGATTAAAACAACCAATTCGCTGGGATAAACAACCCATTCTCTGGGTTAAACAACCCATTCGTTGGATTAAACAACCCATTCGTTGGATTAAAACAACCAATTCGCTGGGATAAACAACCCATTCTCTGGGTTAAACAACCCATTCGTTGGATTAAAACAACCAATTCGTTGGGTAAAACAACCCATTCGCTGGGATAAACAACCCATTCTCTGGGTTAAACAACCCATTCGCTGGGTTAAACAACCCATTCTCTGGGTTAAACAACCCATTCGTTGGATTAAAACAACCAATTCGTTGGATTAAAACAACCAATTCATTGGGTAAAACAACCCATTCTCTGGGTTAAACAACCCATTCGCTGGGTTAAACAACCCATTCTCTGGGTTAAACAACCCATTCTCTGGGTTAAACAACCCATTCTCTGGGTTAAACAACCCATTCTCTGGGTTAAACAACCCATTCTCTGGGTTAAACAACCCATTCTCTGGGTTAAACAACCCATTCGCTGGGTAAAACAACACATTCTCTGGGTTAAACAACCCATTCTCTGGGTTAAACAACCCATTCGTTGGATTAAAACAACCAATTCATTGGGTAAAACAACCCATTCGCTGGGATAAACAACCCATTCTCTGGGTTAAACAACCCATTCGCTGGGTTAAACAACCTATTCTCTGGGTTAAACAACCCATTCTCTGGGTTAAACAACCCATTCTCTGGGTTAAACAACCCATTCGTTGGATTAAAACAACCAATTCGTTGGGTAAAACAACCCATTCGCTGGGATAAACAACCCATTCTCTGGGTTAAACAACCCATTCGCTGGGTAAAACAACACATTCTCTGGGTTAAACAACCCATTCGCTGGGTTAAACAACCCATTCGCTGGGTTAAACAACCCATTCGTTGGATTAAAACAACCAATTCGTTGGGTAAAACAACCCATTCGCTGGGTAAAACAACACATTCTCTGGGTTAAACAACCCATTCGCTGGGTTAAACAACCCATTCTCTGGGTTAAACAACCCATTCGCTGGGATAAAACAACACTTGACATTTGACTTGACATTTGATATTCAACAGTTTTCTTGACATTTATTCTACAGTGCTTTGATCTGCCTGCATTGACACTATTCTTGAAGAGCTGCTGTGCAGCAAAAATGATGTACCAGTTAACAATGTAAAGCTGCTTTGACACAATCTGCATTGTAAAAAGCGCTATATAAATAAAGGTGACTTGACTTGACTTGACTTAAAACAACCCATTCGCTGGGTAAAACAACCCATTCGCTGGGTTAAAACAACCCATTCGCTGGGTTAAAACAACCCATTCGCTGGGTTAAACAACCCATTCGCTGGGTTAAACAACACATTCGCTGGGTTAAAACAACCCATTCGCTGGGTTAAACAACACATTCGCTGGGTTAAACAACACATTCGCTGGGTTAAAACAACCCATTCGTTGGGTTAAACAACCCATTCGCTGGGTTAAACAACCCATTCGTTGGATTAAAACAACCAATTCGTTGGGTAAAACAACCCATTCGCTGGGTAAAACAACACATTCTCTGGGTTAAACAACCCATTCGCTGGGTTAAACAACCCATTCTCTGGGTTAAACAACCCATTCGCTGGGTTAAACAACCAATTCGTTGGGTTAAACAACCCATTCGTTGGGTTAAACAACCCATTCGCTGGGTTAAACAACACATTCGCTGGGTTAAACAACACATTCGCTGGGTTAAAACAACCCATTCGTTGGGTTAAACAACCCATTCGCTGGGTAAAACAACACATTCTCTGGGTTAAACAACCCATTCGCTGGGTTAAACAACCCATTCTCTGGGTTAAACAACCCATTCGCTGGGTTAAACAACCAATTCGTTGGGTTAAACAACCCATTCGTTGGGTTAAACAACCCATTCGCTGGGTTAAACAACACATTCGCTGGGTTAAACAACACATTCGCTGGGTTAAACAACCCATTCGCTGGGTTAAACAACCCATTCGTTGGATTAAAACAACCAATTCGTTGGGTAAAACAACCCATTCGCTGGGTAAAACAACACATTCTCTGGGTTAAACAACCCATTCGCTGGGTTAAACAACCCATTCTCTGGGTTAAACAACCCATTCGCTGGGATAAAACAACACTTGACATTTGACTTGACATTTGATATTCAACAGTTTTCTTGACATTTATTCTACAGTGCTTTGATCTGCCTGCATTGACACTATTCTTGAAGAGCTGCTGTGCAGCAAAAATGATGTACCAGTTAACAATGTAAAGCTGCTTTGACACAATCTGCATTGTAAAAAGCGCTATATAAATAAAGGTGACTTGACTTGACTTGACTTAAAACAACCCATTCGCTGGGTAAAACAACCCATTCGCTGGGTTAAAACAACCCATTCGCTGGGTTAAAACAACCCATTCGCTGGGTTAAACAACCCATTCGCTGGGTTAAACAACACATTCGCTGGGTTAAAACAACCCATTCGCTGGGTTAAACAACACATTCGCTGGGTTAAACAACACATTCGCTGGGTTAAAACAACCCATTCGTTGGGTTAAACAACCCATTCGCTGGGTTAAACAACCCATTCGTTGGATTAAAACAACCAATTCGTTGGGTAAAACAACCCATTCGCTGGGTAAAACAACACATTCTCTGGGTTAAACAACCCATTCGCTGGGTTAAACAACCCATTCTCTGGGTTAAACAACCCATTCGCTGGGTTAAACAACCAATTCGTTGGGTTAAACAACCCATTCGTTGGGTTAAACAACCCATTCGCTGGGTTAAACAACACATTCGCTGGGTTAAACAACACATTCGCTGGGTTAAAACAACCCATTCGTTGGGTTAAACAACCCATTCGCTGGGTTAAACAACCCATTCGTTGGATTAAAACAACCAATTCGTTGGGTAAAACAACCCATTCGCTGGGTAAAACAACACATTCTCTGGGTTAAACAACCCATTCGCTGGGTTAAACAACCCATTCTCTGGGTTAAACAACCCATTCGCTGGGATAAAACAACACTTGACATTTGACTTGACATTTGATATTCAACAGTTTTCTTGACATTTATTCTACAGTGCTTTGATCTGCCTGCATTGACACTATTCTTGAAGAGCTGCTGTGCAGCAAAAATGATGTACCAGTTAACAATGTAAAGCTGCTTTGACACAATCTGCATTGTAAAAAGTGCTATATAAATAAAGGTGACTTGACTTGACTTGACTTAAAACAACCCATTCGCTGGGTAAAACAACCCATTCGCTGGGTTAAAACAACCCATTCGCTGGGTTAAAACAACCCATTCGCTGGGTTAAACAACCCATTCGCTGGGTTAAACAACACATTCGCTGGGTTAAAACAACCCATTCGCTGGGTTAAACAACACATTCGCTGGGTTAAACAACACATTCGCTGGGTTAAACAACACATTCGCTGGGTTAAAACAACCCATTCGTTGGGTTAAACAACCCATTCGTTGGATTAAAACAACCCATTCGCTGGGTTAAACAACCCATTCGTGGGGTTATACAACCCATTCGCTGGGTTAAACAACCCATTCGTTGGATTAAAACAACCCATTCGCTGGGTTAAACAACCCATTCGTGGGGTTATACAACCCATTCGTGGGGTTATACAACCCATTCGCTGGGTTAAAACAACCCAATCTCTGGGTTTGTCAACTTTCAGTCAACAATTCAGCATTTTTTTAGAGTGTACTAACCCTAACAGTCTACTAATACTAAACTAATACTCTAATGAGAGTTAGCTGACAGGTGCAACGTTACTATTAGTCAGAACATCTAAACCGTCAAAACCATCAAAATAAGTGTAACCAAAGATTTAGATTTTGCATTTGAATACCCATCATTTACTCTTGTCATTCAAAACCTATTTGATTTATATGATCTTTATCTGTCCTGTATTACACTTAAAATGGATGGTGATACTAAAAAAGCACTATGAAAGCAGCTGTCAAACCTCATTCAATTTAAAATCAGGAACCAATGACATTTGATGTCAAAATGACAAATGTTGAGCTTAAAATTGGGTCTGTTCTTCACACAATGCAATCACATGACTTCCAAAGACTTGGAATATATATATATATATATATTGCACTAAAGTTGTATGGAGGGACTTATGATGTCTTTTTGTCCTTGACATGCAGCTGCTGATCACTGTGTGCTTTTGGAGTATGGAAAAAGAACAGTTTGAAACACGTTTTGCAAATTTTCTCCTTGAATCCTTCATGAGGGTGAATGAGTTATAAAGTTTCAATTATGGGTGTGCTGCTCTTTTAAGACGTTATTTGGCTTCTTTATGAGCTTTTTTCAGGTTGGGTTGTTTTAACCCAGCGAATGGGTTGCTTTAACAGCAATTGGGTTGTTTTAACCCAGCGAATGGGTTGTTTTAACCTAGCGGTTGGGTTGTTTTAAACCCAATTTGTTTGCTCAACCTGCTGGGTAGTTTTATTTAACTCAACTATTGTGTAAAAATGACTGTATTTTTTGCTTAAAATGAACCCAAAGTATGTTGGAAATTAACATTTTTAATATGTTTAATGAATAATAAACATTTATTACATTGCTTATTAATAAATGTTCAACTTTTGATTATTATTGTTGCTTCTAGTAATTATGTGTCTAATTTTTAATTTCCAACATATTTTGGGTTCATTTTAAGCCAGTCATATAGTAATTTTTAAACAATAGTTGATTTAAATAAAACTACCCAGCACATTGGGCAAACATTTAACCCAACTGCTGGGATAAAACAACCCAATCGCTGGGTTTGTCCAGCTTGGGGTTTTTTTTAACCCAGCTTTTTTTTAGTGTACCCACACACACACACACACACACACACACACACACACACACACACACACACACACACACACACACACACACACACACACACACACACACACAAGTAAATCTGTCAGATCTGATATGTGTTTCTACAACCATCCTGAATTCCCTACAGCGGTCTTAAAGCAATGTGCACCGGATTCCTATCAGAATTCAACCTTGCACACCATTTAAAATGATCGTAATGGGATCAAATGAGACTCTACTGGGTGAACTCGAATGCCTAGAGGATTTTTTTGAATCTTGGAGTCTATTACATGTTGTACCTTAATCAGATCTCTGCTTGTATTGTATTGGAAATATGTCCTGATACTGGACAGTTTAAATAAATCACATGTGAAGCTGTAGACTGTTTTCAAAATACATTCTCATGTCCTACAGTGGATTTTATTTTCTAAATGATTAATTAGAGTTATGCTGGAATCCTATTTAAAAAATGGTTTCAAATGAACATTAAATTCCTGTGCACATGTTGACTTGGGCTTGCAGTGATTCTGATTGATTTTCCACGTCAACTAAGCTGTTTCAAGTTTAGACAATGAATATGACACAATCCAGGAATGTGAAGAAATGCTGACGCGGTTGAGACGGCAGCTCAAAACTGCTTGGATTCATCTCTGTGGCTTTCACAGTTTATTGTCTCCAAACCAACGTCAGCAAAAAGGAATCCGCTCATTTCTGAGGAGAACTGATACCTGCGCTCAGACAAGCAGAGGAAAATTTAATTTCTCTGATCAGATGCTGCTCTTTCATAACTCAGCAGATGTTCAGTTCACATATCACTGTCTCAACTTCGCCTCGGATGTTTCTCCTAAAATAAAAACAGGTACAAACAAGCTTATAGTTGTCATACAGTATAGAGTATAGAACTATAAAACTAATGTGGAGAGCAGCTCAGATCATTTGGTTTAATATTTGGTATTATATATGTGCAAAAGTAATAGTGATTCTTCTTAGCAAAACAAATTGTGAAAAGTCTATAAACTATGCAGTGTGATGTTTATTCAACTTGTCACAAGATACAAATTATGACAAACAAACATAAACATGCATCTGGTTGTGTCTCAGCACAGTCTGAAACATTTGTTGATATCTCTCTTAAAACTCTAGAGGAGAAACATGTGAGAGTTCTATCGAATCTTGTTTCCGCCACTGAATAAAAAAAATAGGTATAATTGCGACTTTTTATCTCACAATTCTTCTCAGAATTGCATGTTATAAACTTGCAATTGCGAGTTATAAAGTCAGAATTGCATGATATAAAGTCAGAATTGTGAGTTATAAAGTCAGAATTGCATGATATAAAGTCAGAATTGTGAGTTATAAAGTCAGAATTGCATGATAAAGTCAGAATTACGAGTTACAAAGTCAGAATTGTGAGTTACAAAGTCAGAATTACGAGTTATAAAGTCAGAATTGTGAGATAAAGTCAGAATTGCAAGTTACAAAGTCAGAATTGCAAGTTACAAAGTCAGAATTGCAAGTTACAAAGTCAGAATTGTGAGTTGTAAAGTCAGAATTGTGAGATATAAAGTCAGAATTGCAAGTTACAAAGTCAGAATTGTGAGTTGTAAAGTCAGAATTGTGAGATATAAAGTCAGAATTACAAGTTAAAGTCAGAATTGCAAGTTACAAAGTCAAAATTGCAAGTTAAAGTCAGAATTGCAAGTTATAAAGTCAGAATTGCGAGATATAAAGTCAGAATTGCAAGTTATAAAGTCAGAATTGCGAGATATAAAGTCAGAATTGTGAGTTGTAAAGTCAGAATTGTGAGATATAAAGTCAGAATTGCAAGTTACAAAGTCAGAATTGTGAGTTACAAAGTCAGAATTACGAGTTATAAAGTCAGAATTGTGAGATAAAGTCAGAATTGCAAGTTACAAAGTCAGAATTGCAAGTTACAAAGTCAGAATTGCAAGTTACAAAGTCAGAATTGCAAGTTACAAAGTCAAAATTTTGAGTTATAAAGTCAGAATTGCAAGTTACAAAGTCAGAATTGTGAGTTGTAAAGTCAGAATTGTGAGATATAAAGTCAGAATTACAAGTTACAAAGTCAGAATTGCAAGTTAAAGTCAGAATTGCGAGATATAAAGTCAGAATTGGGAGTTGTAAAGTCAGAATTGTGAGATATAAAGTCAGAATTGCGAGATATAAAGTCAGAATTGTGAGTTGTAAAGTCAGAATTGTGAGATATAAAGTCAGAATTGCGTGATATAAAGTCAGAATTACGAGTTATAAAGTCAGAATTGCAAGATATTGTTACGTGACGTGTATGTAATGAAGATAAAGCTTAAGCGGATATCCACAATCAAAGGGTTTTAATGTAGAACACGGAGCCGAAGCATAACATCGCCCAGGAGATTAAAATCCCCACTGGTACTGGAGAGGGCTCAGTGGAGATTGGAGATGCTTGCTCGGCGGCGGCGGCTGGAGCTGAGGGCTCGGCGGCGGCGTTTGGCGGCCAGGAGTAGACAGGACCGTTGAAGCGGTATGTGCAGGGTTCTGGGGTGAGGTGAGCTGGCGATGCCCAATAAGTTGCTGATGGGGCTGGACTGGGACTCTGGTTCCTTTGAATTTTATCGACTTGAAAGTTAGAACCATTTAAAGAGAGAATTAAATTTAGAGAATCGACTAAGGAGAAATTACAGGCTAGTTCGTTATAACGAATCACGTCCCTGTCCAGTCCCATCAGAAACACAACATTAATACAGGCATCAGTCCAGCTCACCAAACTGGAAACCTCCAAAAATTCCTCCACATACCTCTCCAACGGCCTGCCACCCTGCCGCAAATGGCAAAGTTTTTCGTCCGCCTTGAGAGGTTCAGGGTGTTCAGGAATCAGAAAAATCCCCATTGCCAATTGTGGATGTCCAGTCGGTTTAGGTCTCTTCTTCTGTTACGTGACGTGTATGCAATGAAGATAAAGCTTAAGCGGATATCCACAATCAAAGGGTTTTAATGTAGAACACGGAGCCGAAGCATAACATCACATATAATATAACATTCAGAAGAGACAAGGAGTGAAGGGAGTGAGTCCATATATATAGGGAGTGATAACGAAGAAGTCCAGGTGTAGATGATCAGTGATGATGGGGAGATGACGAGAGAAGTGAGTGCAGGTGTGGAGAACAGGAGGATCATGGGAATTGGAGTTCTGGAGACAAGGGATCTGTGACAGTTACAAAGTCAGAATTGTGAGTTATAAAGTCAGAATTGCGTGATATAAAGTCAGAATTGTGAGGTATAAAGTCAGAATTGTGAGATATAAAGTCAGAATTGTGAGATATAAAGTCAGAATTGCGTGTTGTAAAGTCAGAATTGCAACTTATAAAGTCAGAATTACGAGATATAAAGTCAGAATTGCGAGATATAAAGTCAGAATTGTGAGTTATAAAGTCAGAATTGCGAGATATAAAGTCAGAATTGTGAGTTGTAAAGTCAGAGTTGTGAGATATAAAGTCAGAATTGTGAGTTATAAAGTCAGAATTGTGTGATATAAAGTCAGAATTACAAGTTACAAAGTCAGAATTGCGAGTTATAAAGTCAGAATTGCGTGATATAAAGTCAGAATTGTGAGGTATAAAGTCAGAATTGTGAGATATAAAGTCAGAATTGTGAGATATAAAGTCAGAATTGTGAGATATAAAGTCAGAATTGTGAGTAATGAAGTCAGAATTGTGTGATATAAAGTCAGAATTGTGAGTTATAAAGTCAGAATTGCGAGATATAAAGTCAGAATTGTGAGTTGTAAAGTCAGAGTTGTGAGATATAAAGTCAGAATTGTGAGTTATAAAGTCAGAATTGTGTGATATAAAGTCAGAATTACAAGTTACAAAGTCAGAATTGCGAGTTATAAAGTCAGAATTGCGTGATATAAAGTCAGAATTGTGAGGTATAAAGTCAGAATTGTGAGATATAAAGTCAGAATTGTGAGATATAAAGTCAGAATTGTGAGATATAAAGTCAGAATTGTGAGTAATGAAGTCAGAATTGTGTGATATAAAGTCAGAATTGTGAGGTATAAAGTCAGAATTGTGAGGTATAAAGTCAGAATTGTGAGATATAAAGTCAGAATTGTGAGTTATGAAGTCAGAATTGTGTGATATAAAGTCAGAATTACGAGATATAAAGTCAGAATTGCGAGATATAAAGTCAGAATTGCGAGATATAAAGTCAGAATTGCGAGATATAAAGTCAGAATTGTGAGATATAAAGTCAGAATTACGAGATATAAAGTCAGAATTGTGAGTTATAAAGTCAGAATTGTGTGATATGAAGTCAGAATTGTGTGATATAAAGTCAGAATTGTGAGATATAAAGTCAGAATTACGAGATATAAAGTCAGAATTGCGAGATATAAAGTCAGAATTGCGAGTTATAAAGTCAGAATTGCGAGTTTTAAAGTCAGAATTATGAGTTATAAAGTCAGAATTGCGAGTTATAAAGTCAGAATTGTGAGTTATAAAGTCAGAACTGTGAGTTATAAAGTCAGAATTGCAAGTTATAAAGTCAGAATTGCAAGATATAAAGTCAGAATTGTGAGATATAAAGTCAGAATTGTGAGGTATAAAGTCAGAATTATGAGATATAAAGTCAGAATTGGGAGATATAAAGTCAGAATTGTGAATTATAAAGTCAGAATTGTGAGTTATAAAGTCAGAATTGTGAGATATAAAGTCAGAATTTGAATTATAACGTCAGAATTATGAGTTATAAAGTCAGAATTGTGAGTTATAAAGTCAGAATTGTGAGTTATAAAGTCAGAATTACGAGATATAAAGTCAGAATTACGAGTTAGAATTGTGAAATATAAAGTCAGAATTGTGAGGTATAAAGTCAGAATTATGAGATATAAAGTCAGAATTGTGAGGTATAATGTCAGAATTACGAGTTATAAAGTCAGAATTACGAGTTATAAAGTCAGAATTACGAGATATAAAGTCAGAATTATGAGATATAAAGTCAGAATTGTGAGGTATAAAGTCAGAGTTGCATGATATAAAGTCAGAATTGCGTGATATAAAGTCAGAATTGTGAGATATAAAGTCAGAATTACGAGATATAAAGTCAGAATTATGAGATATAAAGTCAGAATTATGAGATATAAAGTCAGAATTGTGAGGTATAAAGTCAGAGTTGCATGATATAAAGTCAGAATTTGAATTATAAAGTCAGAATTATGAGATATAAAGTCAGAATTGTGAGGTATAAAGTCAGAATTATGAGATATAAAGTCAGAATTGCGAGATATAAAGTCAGAATTATGAGATATAAAGTCAGAATTACGAGTTAGAATTGGGAGATATAAAGTCATAATTGTGAGTTATAAAGTCAGAATTGTGAGTTATAAAGTCAGAATTGTGAGATATAAAGTCAGAATTTGAATTATAACGTCAGAATTATGAGATATAAAGTCAGAATTGTGAGTTATAAAGTCAGAATTACGAGATATAAAGTCAGAATTACGAGTTAGAATTGGGAGATATAAAGTCAGAATTGTGAGTTATAAAGTTAGAATTGTGAGTTATAAAGTCAGAATTGTGAGATATAAAGTCAGAATTGTGAGTTATAAAGTCAGAATTACGAGATCTAAAGTCAGAATTACGAGTTAGAATTGTGAGTTATAAAGTCAGAATTGTGAGTTATAAAGTCAGAATTGCGAGTTATAAAGTCAGAATTACGAGATATAAAGTCAGAATTACGAGATATAAAGTCAGAATTACGAGATATAAAGGCAGAATTAGGAGTTAGAATTGGGAGATATAAAGTCAGAATTGTGAGATATAAAGTCAGAATTGTGAGTTATAAAGTCAGAATTGTGTGATATAAAGTCAGAATTGCGTGATATAAAGTCAGAATTGTGAGATATAAAGTCAGAATTGTGTGATATAAAGTCAGAATTGCGTGATATAGTCAGAATTGCGAGATATAAAGTCAGAATTGCGAGATATAAAGTCAGAATTTTTCCGTCGTTAAAATAGCAAAAGTGGATTTGGACACGCCCTGAGTGCACCTGCGCCGTGCGCTTTACACTTTGCGTTTAGATCGTTAAAATAGGGCCCATAAAGTCAGAATTGTGAGATATAAAGTCAGAATTGTGAGTTATAAAGTCAGAATTGTGAGATATAAAGTCAGAATTACGAGATATAAAGTCAGAATTACGAGTTAGAATTGTGAGATATAAAGTAAGAATTATGAGATATAAAGTCAGAATTGCGAGTTTTAAAGTCAGAATTACGAGTTATAAAGTCAGAATTGTGTGATATAAAGTCAGAATTACGAGATATAAAGTCAGAATTGCGAGTTTTAAAGTCAGAATTACGAGATATAAAGTCAGAATTACGAGATATAAAGTCAGAATTGCGAGTTTTAAAGTCAGAATTGCGAGTTATAAAGTCAGAATTGTGAGTTATAAAGTCAGAATTGTGAGTTATAAAGTCAGAATTGCAAGTTATAAAGTCAGAATTGCAAGATATAAAGTCAGAATTGCGTGATATAAAGTCAGAATTGCGAGATATAAAGTCAGAATTGTGAGGTATAAAGTCAGAATTGCAAGATATAAAGTCAGAATTGCGTGATATAAAGTCAGAATTGCAAGTTATAAAGTCAGAATTGCAAGATATAAAGTCAGAATTGCGTGATATAAAGTCAGAATTGCGTGATATAAAGTCAGAATTGTGAGGTATAAAGTCAGAATTATGAGATATAAAGTCAGAATTGTGAGGTATAATGTCAGAATTACGAGTTATAAAGTCAGAATTACAAGATATAAAGTCAGAATTACGAATTATAGTCAGAATTGCGAGATATAAAGTCAGAATTGCAAGATATAAAGTCAGAACTGCGTGATATAAAGTCAGAATTGCAAGTTATAAAGTCAGAATTGTGAGTTATAAAGTCAGAATTGTGAGTTATAAAGTCAGAATTGCAAGTTATAAAGTCAGAATTGCAAGATATAAAGTCAGAATTGCGTGATATAAAGTCAGAATTGCGTGATATAAAGTCAGAATTGTGAGGTATAAAGTCAGAATTATGAGATATAAAGTCAGAATTGTGAGGTATAATGTCAGAATTACGAGTTATAAAGTCAGAATTACGAGATATAAAGTCAGAATTACGAATTATAGTCAGAATTGCGAGATATAAAGTCAGAATTGCAAGATATAAATTCAGAATTGTGTGATATAAAGTCAGAATTGTGAGATATAAAGTCAGAATTGCGTTATATAAAGTCAGAATTGTGAGTTATAAATTTAAAATTGCGTGATATAAAGTCAGAATTGTGAGTTATAAAGTCAGAATTGTGAGATATAAAGTCAGAATTGTGAGTTATAAAGTCAGAATTACGAGATATAAAGTCAGAATTACGAGTTAGAATTGTGAGTTATAAAGTCAGAATTGTGAGTTATAAAGTCAGAATTGCGAGTTATAAAGTCAGAATTACGAGATATAAAGTCAGAATTACGAGATATAAAGGCAGAATTACGAGTTAGAATTGGGAGATATAAAGTCAGAATTGTGAGTTATAAAGTCAGAATTGTGAGATATAAAGTCAGAATTGTGAGTTATAAAGTCAGAATTGTGTGATATAAAGTCAGAATTGCATGATATAAAGTCAGAATTGTGAGATATAAAGTCAGAATTACGAGATATAAAGTCAGAATTATGAGATATAAAGTCAGAATTGTGTGATATAAAGTCAGAATTGCGTGATATAGTCAGAATTGCGAGATATAAAGTCAGAATTGCGAGATATACAGTCAGAATTATGAGATATAAAGTCAGAATTGCGAGATATAAAGTCAGAATTATGAGATATGAAGTCAGATTTGTGAGGTATAAAGTCAGAGTTGCATGATATAAAGTCAGAATTTGAATTATAAAGTCAGAATTATGAGATATAAAGTCAGAATTGTGAGTTATAAAGTCAGCATTACGAGATATAAAGTCAGAATTATGAGATATAAAGTCAGAATTGTGAGGTATAAAGTCAGAGTTGCATGATATAAAGTCAGAATTTGAATTATAAAGTCAGAATTACGAGATATAAAGTCAGAATTATAAAGTCAGAATTGCATGATATAAAGTCAGAATTGCGAGATATAAAGTCAGAATTACGAGATATAAAGTCAGAATTATGAGATATAAAGTCAGAATTGTGAGGTATAAAGTCAGAGTTGCATGATATAAAGTCAGAATTTGAATTATAAAGTCAGAATTACGAGATATAAAGTCAGAATTACGAGATATAAAGTCAGAATTACGAGTTAGAATTGTGAGATATAAAGTCAGAATTGTGAGATATAAAGTCAGAATTGTGAGTTATAAAGTCAAAATTGTGAGATATAAAGTCAGAATTACGAGATATAAAGTCAGAATTACGAGTTAGAATTGTGAGATATAAAGTAAGAATTATGAGATATAAAGTCAGAATTGCGAGTTTTAAAGTCAGAATTACGAGTTATAAAGTCAGAATTGTGTGATATAAAGTCAGAATTACGAGATATAAAGTCAGAATTGCGAGTTTTAAAGTCAGAATTACGAGTTTTAAAGTCAGAATTACGAGTTATAAAGTCAGAATTGTGTGATATAAAGTCAGAATTACGAGATATAAAGTCAGAATTGCAAGTTTTAAAGTCAGAATTACGAGATATAAAGTCAGAATTACGAGATATAAGGTCAGAATTGCGAGTTTTAAAGTCAGAATTGCGAGTTATAAAGTCAGAATTGTGAGTTATAAAGTCAGAATTGCAAGTTATAAAGTCAGAATTGCAAGATATAAAGTCAGAATTGCAAGATATAAAGTCAGAATTACGAGATATAAAGTCAGAATCACGAGATATAAAGTCAGAATTACGAGTTAGAATTGTGAGATATAAAGTCAGAATTGTGAGATATAAAGTCAGAATTGTGAGTTATAAAGTCAGAATTACGAGATATAAAGTCAGAATTACGAGTTAGAATTGTGAGATATAAAGTAAGAATTATGAGATATAAAGTCAGAATTGCGAGTTTTAAAGTCAGAATTACGAGTTATAAAGTCAGAATTGTGTGATATAAAGTCAGAATTACGAGATATAAAGTCAGAATTGCGAGTTTTAAAGTCAGAATTACGAGATATAAAGTCAGAATTACGAGATATAAAGTCAGAATTGCGAGTTTTAAAGTCAGAATTGCGAGTTATAAAGTCAGAATTGTGAGTTATAAAGTCAGAATTGTGAGTTATAAAGTCAGAATTGCAATATATAAAGTCAGAATTGCAAGATATAAAGTCAGAATTGCGTGATATAAAGTCAGATTTGCGAGATATAAAGTCAGAATTGCGTGATATAAAGTCAGAATTGCAAGTTATAAAGTCAGAATTGCAAGATATAAAGTCAGAATTGCGTGATATAAAGTCAGAATTGCGTGGTATAAAGTCAGAATTATGAGATATAAAGTCAGAATTGTGAGGTATAATGTCAGAATTACGAGTTATAAAGTCAGAATTACAAGATATAAAGTCAGAATTACGAATTATAGTCAGAATTGCGAGATATAAAGTCAGAATTGCAAGATATAAAGTCAGAACTGCGTGATATAAAGTCAGAATTGCAAGTTATAAAGTCAGAATTGTGAGTTATAAAGTCAGAATTGCAAGATATAAAGTCAGAATTGCGTGATATAAAGTCAGAATTGCGTGATATAAAGTCAGAATTGTGAGGTATAAAGTCAGAATTATGAGATATAAAGTCAGAATTGTGAGGTATAATGTCAGAATTACGAGTTATAAAGTCAGAATTACGAGATATAAAGTCAGAATTACGAATTATAGTCAGAATTGCGAGATATAAAGTCAGAATTGCAAGATATAAATTCAGAATTGCGTGATATAAAGTCAGAATTGTCAGATATAAAGTCAGAATTGCGTTATATAAAGTCAGAATTGTGAGTTATAAATTTAAAATTGCGTGATATAAAGTCAGAATAGCGAGATATAAAGTGAGAATTGTCGCAATTATCTTTTTATCTTTTATTTAGTGGCGGAAACAAGCTTCTATAGATTTCTGATGTCTTTGTCCCAAGAGACTTGGTTTGCTTTCCGCTGCTGCCTGGGAGAAAGAAGATAATAAAGTAGGTGTCATTTGTGGTTTTTCTTTCCAGTGGAAAAATAAAACTGAAAGTGTTTACTTTCAAGTAAATAAATAAGGGAATTTTGTGAAATGAGAGATCTGTAAACAGTGTGCGGTGTGTTGTTCATTAAATGTGTCACAAGATGTGAATCATGACAAACAGTGCCAGTATCTCAGCTGACTCACATAAACAAATGCGACGGCGAACGCGCATTCAATTCTCAGACTCACGTGGGCTTGTGGGAATCGAGTTATGCCGAAAATCCCCTTTTCTGGGGCCGAACGTCTCTCTCTCTCGTTCCCCTCCCCAACTCTCTCGGTCTCTGGCTCATGTTAGATCCTGTCTGCTTCAGCAACGTCCGAAACCCCACCTCCTCCTCCTGTCTCTCTTTCTCTCTCTCTCTCTCTCTCTCTCAGGCGGCGTGGAATCCTGGCTGTGTTTAATTGCCGAGTGGCAAGATCTGAGGGAAAGATCGGGAATCACATGGAGCCGCTGCGTCTGTCAATGCTTTACGAGCCCCAACCCCGGGAGAGAGAGACAGAGAAGGTGTAGGAAGGAAGTGTTTGGAGTTAGGGAAAGGGTGAGTTGAGTCTGAGAAGGGAATTTTTACGCAGTGGAGAAAAAACTGAGGTGTAGGGAGAGGTGAAAGACTTCAGGAGAAGGAGAGTTGGAGAAAAAAAGGGAGGGAGGGAAGGAAAAGAGGCCCACCACCAGAGAAAGGGCAACAAGCTGCGTTCGGCAAGAACGAGAGAGAACATTGGGAAAACAAGAGTAAGTTAGAAAAAGCACCAGGAGGAAGGAAGGGGGAGGTGAGAGACAAAAAGTTGGAGAGGGGAAGTGGAGAGAGGGAGAGAGAGACTGTAAAACGCAGTGAATGAGAGGAGACGCAGATGAGAAAAACAGACGCTGTGGATGGCCTGGGTGGAGAGAGAACCAGTTGTTTTCTAAGTCGGATTTCGGACTGGAATGCACTCGGAGAACACGAGATTTCAAACGCCTTCCTGCCACTTTTGCCTGCAGCAGGGACCCCGACGCACACCGGGCCCCGTTGATGGATCATGTCTGCGTATGGAGTCCGGCATAGCCCCGTTCCCAAAGGAGTTGGGGATAGATGGAGGCGAGAGGACCATTGCGTCACCGCCGTGGCAGGTTTACGCCAAGGAAATACCGCATCCATGCTATACCTGGGTGAATGTACGAGAAGCCAGGTGGGACTCTCCGTGTGTGCGGGAGATCCGGCAGGAGTGTGGATGTGTCCAGCGGTGGTATTACCCGGAGCTGCCACATCCCTTTAACGGGGGCCATGTTTTGAAGGTCAGAGGTCAGCGGTACTACTTGTCGGATCAACACTACGGCCATCAGCGGGAGTGGGATGACATCCAAGCATATAACGGCCACTGCACAAGGAGACGGGTGTCTTTCCGGCATCATGAAGTGCGACACACGGTCAACGGCCCTGAGGCCAGCAGACAATCCAGTCCTGGAAAACCACACTGTAATGGGGCAGACTCTGGACAGGCAGCTTTTTTCCCAACCGAGGTGCCCTCCAGCAAGTTGGGACGCTCGGGGGTGCAGGTGGACGGACCGCAGCGGGAAATAAGGACATCTCAGGGGGGCGTAGGTCTGGAGAGCCATGGCAATCAGAGGAAGAGCCAGGGAACAGTACGGGAACAGATCAAACAAGTGGTCACTGAGCTCGAGGAAGTGCTGGGTGGTCTCAAACAGGTCCAGTTGGAGATGAAAGAGGTGAGGAGAGAATAATAAATAGAGTGGATAATGTTGACTGTTTCATACGAGATCAAAAAATTGGGATAGTTCATTGAAATTGCTGTCATTTACTCATGAATGCATGAAGAAAACAGAAATTTGACTATTTTTCTTAAAGGATTAGTTCACTTCAGAATTCAGGAAACCCCCTCACCCCCATGTCATCCAAGATGTTCATGTCTTTCTTTCTTCAGTTGAAAAGAAATGAAGGTTTTTGAGGAAAACATTCCAGGATTTTTGTCCATATAGTGGATTTCACTGGGGTTCAACGGGTTGAAGGTCCAAATGTCAGTTTCAGTGCAGTTTCAAAGAGCTCTACATGATCCCAGATGAGGAATAAGAGTCTTATCTAGCAAAACAATTGGTCATTTTCTAAAAAAAATAAAATAATATATTTTTTAACAACAAATGCTCGCCTTGCACTGCTCTGCGATGCGCCACGCATTACGTAATCAAGTTGGAAAGGTCACACGTGATGTAGGCGGAAGTACCGTGGTAGGGCGAAAAACATCTATTTTTCTATTTTTTTTATTTAAAATTCTTTTATTTTACTCACCTGTTCCAAACCTGTTTGACTGACTTTAATGTATGAAACATAAAAGATGATCATTTGAAGAGCATTGAGAAACACTGGACCCCATTGACTTGCATTGTATGTGCAAAAATTCTCAGAATATCTTCAGAAGTCATAGGTTTGGAATGACATAGTGAAATGCAATGCTGTGGGTGACAGGCTACTATTTATAATGAGTTTTCTTCATGCATTCATATACAGCTACAATATGAGGAAGCTTTTATATAACAAGATTTGTCACCGATTTTTGGTTTCAGCATATTTGAGAAGGGATTTTAATAAACACAGAAACTGGATAAGATCAAAACTTGAAAAATACTGTATGTGTGTTCTTAGCAAACATCATTATAATGAATGTATTCAGAAGAACAGCAAAACTAAACATCATCTGAAAGCCTTCAGAACCCAAAACACACATCTGCCAGAAATGCACAGTCAATTATATTCAACAGAGCTGGAAATGTTCCACTGGAAGCGTATTGTGAAGAGGAATATTGTATTTTCTGGATGAGAAGCGGCCATCACAAATGCCTGTTAAAAGAGAACAGAATCTTAAAATCAATACCTAAAGATAGCTTAATATGTGTAGATTGACATTAGCAATAATGGACTGTGCAGGATGTAAAACATTAATTGAATTGTTTAGATGTGTTTCAATGGATGCATCAAGACTCCCATTAGATGTAAATGACTGCAGCAGGAAATAAAGTCAGTAGATTAATGCAGGAAGGAAGCCAAAAAAGTTATTTTTATGACATCTTTACCTGATGATGTTCAGAGTCACTCAGAATCAGTCTGTGACGTTTTCAAAACACTGATTGGTTTGTTTGAGAGGCGTGGCATGTCAATTCATGACTCAGCCAATGACGTGTGTGTAGGGGCGGGACTATGATTGATTAATGACAGATGGGCTTTTATAAGTGTATAAACATGACAACATACTGTAGTTTAATTTCAATTTTTCCAGTTATGTTAGTTTTTATTTTGTTTCAGTTTACAAAAATGCTTAATTTAGTTTTGGTTTTGTTAACTATAATAACTCAATATGATTGCAAAAACAATTGGCGTCATACTTGGTGCAACACAATTTGACAATTTGATGCACCATGTGAATGTAGAGGACAGGAATAATTCCAGTGAATAATATATATATTAAATGACTACAGAAGATTTTTTTGTCCTTTATTGGAGCTTGACAAATTCTGGCATGCAAAAAGGCAGCATCTTTAACTATGTTTTTGATCCCTCTGTGTCTGTGAAGGTCGTCCAGCAGATTGATATTCTGACGTCCAACATTGACCTTGGTGAAGAGGAACCAAGTCCATCCAATGGACTCTCCCAAGATGCCACCAAAAGCAGTCAGACTGATGTTGTGGCGTTGATCCACAATTCACATGGCGAAGAGGACACGTCAACTTCCGACTCCTCTCTCGCACACAGCCCTGTCGCTGTGGATTTAGTTCATATTAACAGTCCTTCGCCAATGAGAAACCACACAAGCTCGCCCCCTCTTGAGCAGCGATCCGTTACTGTTGAGGATAAAGGCAAAAGAGTTGTGAAACAGAGCTCAGAGACTCAAAGGACTCAAAGGACGGTCAATGGATCCTGCCTACCACACCGAACGGCAAGGAAAGGGCAACTGGAAAACCACAGACCCCCTATAGTTCCAGTAGTGTGCACTAACTCAAATAAAACCCACAGGCCTCCACCTTTCCCTCAGAACGGACAGGTGAAGATGAGGACACCCCCTAACCCTGGAAAACATAAGATGCTCTCATCCACTATAGTGTAAGGACACAAAACTAACTTGCTTTCACAGAAACCCAATTATCAGCAGAGGACAACAACACACTCAAACAAACAAACACATACAGTTGCACACATACTTAATCCATCACCAAGTAACTTGGTCGAATTGTTCCTTGGTGACGAATCTCAGGGTAAGTGGACACTAAATGTCCTCAGAAGAGCATGTGCTTGCTGTGTTTATGCTCATGCATGTCTAAACACAAACAATAAGGTATATACACACTCGTTCAAAAGTTTGGGGTCGGTAAGATTTATTAATGTTTGACAAAGCCAACATACTGATCTACTATTAAAGGATTAGTTCACTTTCAAATTAAAATTTCCTGATAATTTACTCACCCCCATGTCATCCAAGATGTTCATGTCTTTCTTTCTTTAGTCAAAAAGAAATTAAGGTTTAAGAAGAAATTAAAGTCCAATATATGGAGAAAAATCCTGGAATGTTTTCATCAAAAACCTTCATTTCTATTCGACTGTAGAAAGAAAGACATCATCTTGGATGACATGGGGGTGAGAAAATTATCAGAAAATTTTAATTTGAATGTGAACTAATCCTTTAAAGCTTCTTCTGAGATTAAATTTTAAACCGTATAGAGCTTTCAAGCTACAACAACCAAACTATCCTCAGACCTTCAGACTGTTCTGATTTCGGTACGCTGTACCTTTTCGCACTTCGAAAACTACGAAAAGTCCCCTTATTGAGGGGGTCAAGACTTTTTTAGAATAAGATTTATAGAGTATTTAAGCCATCTATCCTGGGACAACATGCTAAAACATGCTAGCAAAAACATGCTAATTAATGCTAGCAACATGCTAGCAAAAAGCTAAATCATGCTAGAAGTGTGCTAAAACATGCTAACAATGTGCCAATTCAAGCTAGCAATGTATTAAATCATGTCAGCAACATGCTAAATTACGGAGCCCAGCACATGACATGCAAGAAAAAAAGTTAACAACCCTACTAACAACACGCTAAATATGTTAGCAACATAATAATCATGCTGGCAAAACATGCTAATCATGCTAGCAACATCCTAAAACATGCTAGCAATGATTTGCTAAATCATGCAGACATTTTACTATTTCGTTCCTTCAATTAGTAAATCATGTCCATGATTTACTAATTTGTTTCTTGGATTTGTAAATTGTACGCACAATTTACAAATCGAGGGAACAAATTAGTAAATCATGGACACGATTTAGCCAACTATTTTTTCCTGCATATCATATGCGGGACTCCGTTCTAAATCATGCTAGCAATAGGCTAGCAACATGTTAAAACATGCTAGCAAAACATGGTAACTCATGTTACCATCATGATAAATCATACTAGCAACATGCTAACTCATGTTACCATCGTGATAAATCATGCTAGCAAACATGCTAATCATGCTAGCAACATCCTAAAACATGCTAGCAATGTGCTAAATCATGTTGACAAAATCTTAAATCTTCCTAGCAATATTTTATAACATGTTACGATCGTGATAAATCATGCTAACAAAATGATTAACCATGGTAGCAATGTGTTAAATCCATAGACTGTAAAAAAAGATGGACGACGCGACGCCGCTTCCTTCCATTGTATTGAACTGAAGCCAAAATGGGCTGATGAATGGGCGCTGACACGTTACGCAATACGTCAAAAAAAAAAAAGTTTGGAGCCTGGGCATGCGCAGAAGGAATCGTCAGTTGAGCCGGAGGCGGAGTCGCGATATCAAACTTCCGCCCAGACGACTGCGTCATCATTCATGTATTTTAAATAGACTATAAAAATTATACACAATTTAAAAGTCTACCTATAAAATAATAGGCTATTCTGTTTCTAGAGCAATAATATTTTTGAAACAGCAAATTCAGTAGATAAAATCAATATAATATGCCACTAGAAACAACTCTAAATCGTCAGAAATGGTCCTGCCATTTTAAATCAAGTTCAACTAACGTTACAGGAGATCGATTGCTGTAGTTAGAGTAAGCTATCATTAGTTTTGTCCTGCTAATTATTATTTTATACCCATAAAAATAATAAGTAACTGCCAGATAACGATCACCTGCTTTTTCCTGACATGGTTAACATTAGGTGTGTTATCTTAACTAATAACATTTATTAATTAGCTTATAACGCCCACATTTGATGTTACAGAAAAAAAGTTCAGTGATCCATCAGATCCTGTAGGTCGGTTAGTACAGTTTACTGCTGAACAACTCATTTTGTTGGTGTTAAATAACAAAGAAATCGAAAATTAACAGTTAGTTAATACATCTTCAATCTCCCCTCGAAGCTCCGACAGTCCTCAGACAAGCTGTCAATCAACTTCAAATCATGACGACACGCCCCGTTTTTATAGCATCAAATTGCTAGCTAAAATCTAAATCATCACAAAAACGAACAATTGAATATATATCAGTGTGATAACAACTACCTTAAATGACCAAAATCATCTTTCAGAAAGTTTTATTTGAAGCAGAATTTATTTTTAAGTTTTCACTGAAGTCTCATTCGACTGCATTGAGAGGGCGGGGTTTATGACCTGTACTGCATCCAGCCTCCAGGGGGCGATCAAAGAGCCCGTGGCTTCACTTTTCAGAACGTATGAGACACACCCGGTTAAATCATGTTGACAACATGCTATCAACATGCTAATCATGCTAACAACAGGTTAGCAACATTCTAATCATGTTAGCAACCTGCTAACAACATGCTAATCATGCTAGTAACATAATAAAAAATTTTCGCAATATGTTAAATCATGTTAACAACATGTTAAATCTTACAAGCAATATGTTAAAACATGTTAACAATAAATCACGCTAACAACATGTTAACTCATGTTATCATTGTGATAAATCATGCTAACAAAAAGATAAACCATGGTAACATGCTAATCATGCTAACAACCTGCTAACATCATTACTCCACTCTTCAGTGTCACATGATCCTTCAGACATCATTCTAATATGATGATTTGCTGCTCAAGAAACATTTCTCATTTCATATCTTACAGATGTGTTGCTTCATATTTTTGTGGAAACCGTGACACTTTTTCTTCAGGATTCTTTTAATGGATAGAAAATTCAAAAGAACAGCATTTATTTGAAATAGAAATCTTTTGTAACATTATAAATGTCTTTACTGCCACTTTTTATCAATTTAATGCGTTCTTGCTGAATAAAAGTAATAATTTCTTTCAGAAAAATCATACTGACCCCAAACTTTTGAATGGTATAGTGTATAAGAAAGAGAAATCACAAATGACATCTTGTTACTTTTTTCTGACTTCAATGAGATTAAACAAAGAGCACATGGAAATGTCTGCTTTCACCTGTTTCTCTTGAGAAAAATCTCACGACTTCTAAAGAGTTGTAGAAGAGAACAAAGTCTCCAATTTGCTATGATATCAAAGAGCATACATTAATTTTGTACATGCTGTGAACAATTATCTTATTTGTTTCAAATTCATTCAAAGGAATATCAAGAGAAACATCTGAGACAAGTCCATTAGGTCTCCTGAGCTTTAAAAGAGCAACATCTGATGGGTATATTTCACAAAAGTGCTGAAACATCATGTGTCTTTTAAATTGTGTGTTTAAGGAAAAACCTTCCTCTCTATTATAACAGACACCAGACACCATCACCATATGTTTTTTTCCTAGTTATTATTTCCCAGAAAAGAAAAGCATGGTGGGGTCCGCCAGCACTGAATCATTTCCTTAGAAATGGAGACCAAGCCATTTGTGATGAAGGTAGTCTACACAATGACTCAGTGTTAACACGGCTAACTATGCGTCATGAAAGATTTCTTCCATCTGTTTCGCAGGAAAACACGGTGTCAATACGCTGCACTTGCTTCCTCAGATTACGCAGGGCTTTGTTGTTTGGCCTGCGGGCAGAAGAACGGTGTTGAACACTGCGCAGTTCAAAAGCTTTTCCTGCATGGTATTATCTCAGATCTGAGGGTGAACATGACTTTGGCTCTGGGACAATTGTGCAGCTTTATCATAGAGGAATTCAGGATACAATCAGGAATGTTTGATAAACATTCTATAAATGAAATTTCTATTCATGGCTGATTATATCGGCTCTTCTTTGGTTGTTGTTGAGGCACGTTAAAAGATCAAACGCATGGCTTTAAGGTTGGGATTTCTTGGAAAATCATCTGATGCTGCCGTAGACAAAATGCATATGATATTACCGCGTCCATCAATTAAATTAGCTAGATTTATGTCCTGAAGACAATTTGAGAGGTGCGTGTCTGTGCATGCAAATTTGGCGGTTTCCAGGGCATTGCTTTGTGGTTGCTAGGGTGTTCTGGGTGGATCCTTGCAGGCCCAAAAAGGCCCACCTACAAGTCTCTAAGATATTATCATCCCTAAATATGCAACTTAAGCTCAGTGGAAAAACATGCCTGTCGAAAAAATGTACGTATAGATATAATTCCAGCTGAAATCAACACTAGTGGAAATAAAATACCAACAACAATTGATGCCTTTTCACACAAATGATGATTATAGGGGCAGATTATTGATTAATAATGACTTCTTTTTGCACGGTTTCTTGCACAATACTATATTATGACCTAAAAACACCATACCAAAAAATACCAAAATGCTGGGTTAATAACAACCCA
This sequence comes from Ancherythroculter nigrocauda, assembly GCA_036281575.1. Taxonomy (NCBI): domain Eukaryota; kingdom Metazoa; phylum Chordata; class Actinopteri; order Cypriniformes; family Xenocyprididae; genus Ancherythroculter; species Ancherythroculter nigrocauda. The sequence goes on along the minus strand of VTFQ01000008.1, from coordinate 46,227,130 downwards.
AGTTAGGTTGAAAATGGACAAACCCAGCGACTGGGTTGTTTAAATCCACCGGTTGGGTTAAATGTTTGCCGAACGTGGGCAGTTTTATTTAACCCAACTATTGTTTGAAAATGACTATATGGCTGGCTTAAAATGAACCCAAAATAGGGTGGAAATTAAAAATCAGACACACAATTAGAAGAGGCAACAATACTAATCAAAAGATGAACATTTATTAATAAGCAGTTTAATAAATGTTTATTGTTTAATTGTTATATATTAAACTTATTAATAAATGTTAATTTATTAAACATATTAATAAATGTTAATTTCCAACATACTTTGGGTTCTTTTTAAGGAAGTAATACAGTAATTTTTAAACAATAGTTGAGTTAAAACAACCCATTTGCTGGGTTAAAACAACCCATTCATTGGGTTAAAACAACCCATCCGCTGGGTTAAAACAACCCAATTGCTGGGTTAAAATAATCCATTCATTGGTTTAAAACAACCCTTTTGCTGGGTTAAGACAACCCATACGCTGAGTTAAAACAACCCAACTGCTGGGTTAAAACAACCCATTTACTGGGTTTAAACAACCCATTCATTGGGTTAAAACAACCCAACTGCTGGGTTAAAATAATCCATTCATTGGGTTAAAACAACCCATTCGTGGGTTAAAACAACCCATTCATTGGGTTAAAACAACCCAATTGCTGGGTTAAAATAATCCATTCATTGGTTTAAAACAACCCATTCCCTGGGTTAAAACAACCCAATTGCTGGGTTAAAACAACCTATTCATTGGGTTAAAACAACCCATTCATTGGGCTAAAACAACCCAACTGCTGGGTTAAAATAATCCATTCATTGGGTTAAAACAACCCATTCGCTGGGTTAAAACAACCCATTCATTGGGTTAAAACAACCCATCCGTTGGGTTAAAACAACCCATATGCTGAGTTAAAACAACCCAACTGCTGGGTTAAAACAACCCATTTATTGGGTTTAAACAACCCATTTATTGGGTTAAAACAACCCATACACTGAGTTAAAATAACCCTACTGCTGGGTTAAAACAACCCATTCGTTGGGTTAAAACAACCCATTCATTGGGTTAAAACAATCCATCTGTTGGGTTAAGACAACCCATACGCTGAGTTAAAACAACCCAACTGCTGGGTTAAAACAACCCATTTATTGGGTTTAAACAACCCATTTATTGGGTTAAAACAACCCATTCGCTGGGTTAAAACAACCCATTCATTGGGTTAAAACAACCCATCCGTTGGGTTAAAAAAAACCAACTGCTGGGTTAAAATAATCCATTCATTGGGTTAAAACAACCCATCCGGTGGGTTAAAACAACCCATCCGTTGGGTTAAAACAACCCATACGCTGAGTTAAAACAACCCAACTGCTGGGTTAAAACAACCCATTCGCTGGGTTAAAACAATCCATGAGATTACTGGAGAACCTTGCCTTGAAACACGATTGGGCTAGTTTTGAATTGGGCGGGTTTTGTTGTGAAAACCTGGCAACCCTGCACCTATGTGAGTTTATCATTTGTACTGTGCATTGGGGTGTGTGAATAATGCCAGTAAAAAATAAACACAATTCTTAATGAATAATAAGAATAATGAAAATTGCATGTAAACAGGAGTGAAGAGGTTTGTTTGTGGCATGTAAACGTCTTACTCTGATTATTGGACATAATCACATTATTGGTGCACATTCATTCACACACTGAACTTTAATACTTCTGAAAAATCCCTGGCTTAGGAAGCACAAACTAGTTAAACTAAACCATTTAGCTCAGAAAACTAGAATTTGACACTATTCCCTGATGTACTCAACATTCCTCTGGGGTTAAAGTTAAAATGGCAGATGTGATCTTTGTGTGTGCGGTTGAGAACAAAAGGAACTGATTTCTGCCTGCTGGGATCCGAAAGCAGTAGTTACGGTTTGGCAGTAGAGGGTCATTGTCCTCTAGTGGAGGGTATGCGTCTCTGCACGACTGTTTTTTATAGTTTTCAGGCCGGCCCTTCTGTCTGGTTTTCATTAGAAACCACTTGGCTTAGGGCCTAACCGAATGAGGCAAGCTCGTACAATATTTGTGATGGTCAAATAAACACAGGCATTTTCAGACATCATTTACGATGACGGCCACCCACTATCTGGGAGGGCACAACAGCTGAGCTTGACACACAAACCAGGAAGTAGGCGCATAACAGACAGCGGATGTTTTCGTAGACGTGTGTTTACAGAGAACGCCCACCGTTTGGTGCCTTCGCTCTGGCTACACAGAGTGTTTGGGAAGCCATGTGTTCATTGGCCTAATGGAGAACGTTGTACTATTTACAAGTGTTTTTTATTTAAATTCCAGAGACTAAACCAAGAAAAATCCCAAATGAGATCTCATTATGTCACTTGTTTCTACTAGACAGCAAGGAGATTAAATTGAGAGCAAATGGAGAAACTTTTGCTTAAAGGGATAGTTCACCTAAAAATTAACATTCTGACAAGTCTTTCCAAAACTGTATGATATGGAAGCTTGTTTTCACCACTACATAAATAAATAAAAAAGGTAACTGCGACTTTTTATCTCACAATTCTGACTCTCACAATTGTGAGATATAAAGTTGCAATTCTGATTTTTTCTCAGAATTGCAAGATATAAACTGTGAGTTATAAAGTCAGAATTGCAAGATATAGTCGCAATTCTGACTTTTTTTCCTCAGAATTGTTTATATCTCGCAATTCTGACTTTATAACTCGCAATTCTGACTTTATATCACGCAATTCTGACTTTATATCTCGCAATTCTGACTTTATATCTCGCAATTCTGACTTTATATCTTGCAATTCTGACTTTATATCTCGTAATTCTGACTTTATATCTCGTAATTCTGATTTTATATCACGCAATTCTGACTTTATAAGTCGTAATTATCACTTTATATCTCGTAATTCTGACTTTATATCTCGCAATTCTGACTTTATATCTCACAATTCTGACTTTATATCTCGCAATTCTGACTTTATATCACGCAATTCTGAATTTATATCTCACAATTCTGACTTTATAACTCCAATTTTGATTTTATATCTCACAATTCTGACTTTATAAGTCGTAATTATCACTTTATATCTCGTAATTCTGACTTTATATCTCGCAATTCTGACTTTATATCTCACAATTCTGACTTTATAACTCCAATTTTGATTTTATATCTCACAATTCTGACTTTATAACTCGCAATTCATGGTGGAAACAAGCTTCCACTGTATGGAAACATAATAGAAGATATTTTGAAGAACATTTGGGTTCAAACAACATTGGACCACATTCACTTTCATTTAATTTTTCAAAATATCTTCTTTTGTGGTATATGTGATGTGTGGGTAAACTATTCCTTTAAGTCTCTTGTTTCTCGCGTTTCTTCTAAGAAAAATGTATGTTCTCAAGACATTAAAGTGTGCAAAAGTCAAAGTCCTCATTGTCAACTCAAGATCAAAAGATCTGCGATGCTATGCACATTACCTTTATAGCTATACGGTATAAATACTCTTACTTTATGACAACTATTCACTCATTTCTGTACATTTTCCCCCCTCTTCACTAGGAAATTTTATGATACTTAAATGAAACTTTCCTGTGTTTGATGTAATATTACTCAAATAAAAGATACATTTAATTTTCATCTGGACCAGAGACATTAAAGCTAAACTGCAAGTATAATAAATTTATATCAGCTTTGATATATTGTTCAAGCAAAAGCTATTTTAAGAACAATCATAAAATATAAATGTGCAGAAGACGGTTTTACTTTTGGGGTAGGTGGATAATTACATCTGTCTGCGAGCGCTCAGACTTTGGCTTTAAGTCTCTGGGGTGGTAGAAGAAGATTTGGATAAATGAGGGATGGAGCAATCATATGACGGCATAAAGTCTGGTCGCATTGCAGCTTATTCTGGCAACCAATTAAACGCCCCCTCAGACAGGAAGAGACCCACCTGATCGACACGTCAAATGACCAACCACAGTTTGTTTTGTGTTTATGAGCTGTTTATGGGTGGGGTTATCTGAAATATATTGCACCACAACATTAAATTATGATACGTGTAAAGATGTCTTATTCCTGGAAGTCAAGAGCAATGATGCAAATGGACATTGGCCAAGCATTTGGAAAATGTTTCATGCTTTCTTTCTTAATCATCTATCATCAACTCAGGGCCAAATAACTTTTCATAATAATTTTCAAATGTTGATTTTTTTTCTTTCCTCCAATGTAAGGTTTATATATTCCCAGAAAATATATAATATTAGAAAAAATACAGTCATTTGTCTAGTATCAGAAATCACCCAAAAATTTAAAGGATATGTTGTTATGATGATCATTATGTGATTTTTATGATCATACAGCAAAAAAGGTTCTTGTTAAAACCCCATAAACACATCTGGTGTTATAATGAGAGATGAGAACACATTGCCATCTCTCATATCTGAATCAAACAAGATGTTTTGCGCAGAAAATTTAGTGTATTTAAAACTCTGGTATTGTTAATTTGGGAGAATTACTTGTGTTGTTCACAGTCAAAACAGAACAGAGACCTCCTTAATCATATAATAATTTCATTTTCATGAAATGAATGCACTATATTTCACTTCAATAATGTTTTTTTTTCTTTAATATTTGTTTTTTGAGGGGATTTTGTGTTACTAAACAATATTCATATCTAAATTATGGACATTTACTTCTATATAAAATATTTTAAAAATTATTTAAAAAAACATTTTATACTATTTTTTCAGTTAATGCAGTATTTAAGTTAAAAAGAATTGAGACAGATCAGTGCCACCTGGTGGGGAAAAAATTAAGAAAATCATCTGTAATACCATGGTGTAGCCACTAGATGCCTGTATAGCCCTATATTTGAATATATACAGGGCTGTGTATTCCCTGGTTACTGAGAACAGTGTTTTCAGACATAATTACTTTTATTAGGTTTTGCTTTTGGATATATATTTAGAAATTATCAGTCTATTTTTTGCCAGTCAAGTTTAGTTGTTTTTTTAAATGTTGATTTGAAGTGTTAGTTTTTGCATCATGATTACAGTCAAACCAGAAGACAGAGAAAGCATTTTGTTACCCATAATCTATTTCGAACATCAAAATGTAACAAAAATGAACAGGAATGCTTGATCAGAACTTGATTCATCTGATTTTCAGATCTGATTTCAACCTCTTAGTTGAGTCTTCTGGCTCCTTTTGTCTCTCTGTGTGTGTGTAAAGCCCTGAGTTTACTTCGTTTCTTTTAACGCATATTCTAGTGTACGCGCACAGTAGAATGCACAGCCTTGCGAAATACACTTCATTTGACTCATGCACATACACAGGCGCTCGATGCATGCGCAGTTTTGTGCAACCCCCTGCCACGAGTTACAATCCATGCAAACATCTTTGTATTCTTTCATGCTAGAGTTGTACAAACGATGGTCCTTTCTAACCTCTTCGCACAATCTATGTAGGCCTTCATTGTCGCTATAGCTTGCAGGTGTTTCAGTCTGTTCTGTTTATGCACTAAATCATGATTTGACACACTGATTCATAACGCTCCGAAGCTTCCTGAAGCAGTGTTTTGAAATCGGCCATCACTATATAAGTCGTTATTTTGTTTTTTTGGTGCACCAAAAATATTCTCGTCCCTTTATAATATTAATATTGAACCACTGTACTCTGTAATTAGTTTATCCACAAGGTGGCAACCGTGCCCTGGGGGCATCGATTCACAAGGTAGTCAAAGAAAAACTGCATAAACAGAACAGACAGGAACACATGCAAGCTACAGCGACAACGGAGGCCTACATAGACGAGAGATTGTGCAAAGAGGTTAGAAAGTACCCTAATTTGTTCAACTCTAGCATGAAAGAATACAAAGATGTTTACACGGGTTGTAACAAATCTGCACATGCATCGAACACTCGTGTATGCGTACAAGTCAAATAAAGTATACTTTTCAAGTATACTTCTACAAACCACGCGATGTGATCACATACATTTCTGACTCTCTAGCACAACTTAGAAAAGTTTTTATGAGCTTTATATGCTAAACTATGTAACCAGTGATTGTAACACCACTACTTTATAATTTCGTATCATTTAGTCTAAACTGAACAGTCGTGCATGTCCAAACCAAAATGCATACAGTCAGTCTTCTCTCTCTCCGCAGCTATTAAAAGTGTTTCAAATCAACAGCCTGGCATCTACACTAGAGTCACCATAAAGACAGCACACTGCGGCATTAGGAAACTCATGTCCAATCAGATCTGCTGTCCTCAACATTGAGCCAAGCTGAGCGTATAAATTAGAGTAATAAATCAAGCTGATAAGCAAGCACAATCTTGGCGTGAGAACACGAAAGGCTAAATTGCGTTACATTATTGTAGCACATAATGCGAGCCAGTCAGGTTTGTAAAAGCAACAGCTATGCCAAGGACAAGTCAGATGTAGAGAAGTTAAAAGTAGCACCTAGTGTCATTTCGTCATGCTCATCCGGTGTAATTATTGCTGATTAGGTCTTTTTAAATGTTTGTCGGCGGCTTTTGCTTTTCGCTGATCTGGGCTCTGCTCCAGCGCTTGCTTAGAAGCATCAATCAACACGTTTTGAAAGGGACATTTGTATAATGAAGATGCCCATGGCTTGTGACCCTGTCTGTGATGGGCTAGACATGAGAGTGCACTATGTAATGAAAGTCTTTTTATTACACAGGGATTGATGCCACACACCCCATCTGACTCATACCGGAGGACGGAGAACCCTGAGCTGAGGGGCAGTGACTGTATTTCCCATGGAAAACTCCAGAAACATCTCAAAACCCTCTTCCTCTCACACAGCCCTGCTGAAAAAATCAGTTAACACTAGACCAGCTTAAAGTCACCATTAAATGGCATTCACAACTCATTTTACCTTGGATGTATTTCTGATTGAAACAGGAAATTCAATGGGAGTCTTGCGATTGGAGGGGGCGGGATTAAAAAGTAAGAGGGATTTGTGATGTCAGCTGAAAAGGAAAGTCGTTTCAGAGGTGGAGTAAGTTGTTAAATTTTGATGAAAGATTATGAAAACAAAGGAGTAATGTGCATTAATGAATTTTAGACAACCAGGATTGTGTATTAAGAAAGTCTGTGTGTTCGAGTGCTCATATTTATTTCCGTACCCAAACGGTTTGTGGGAAGTGACTGGAATTTATTTATTTTGAAAGTGTTTTCTTGGCTTTCGTCCACTACGTGTAGTTTTGTCAGGTTGTGATATAAACTAAAGACTATAGAGTGCAACAGTCGGGTTATGGAAGTAAAACTCCATTCATTTTCTCCATAAGGAAATTGATTTTGAATGATAACTTATAAATCTTTAAAGACAGACTTTCTGTGAGCGACGAGATTGTTAATCCATGGTATTTGCTTCTGTTAAAGGTTAAAGCCGTCAGCCCTCATTATTCCGGCTCATTTTTAAAAGAATTCCTGGTGAAAAACTACATTACCCATGATGCTCTATAGAGTGCCCGCCCACTTTTACAGTGGCATTCTTCCAGATGTATGTTTTGCATTAATTTTCCCCATAGGGATTTTAAAAAAAGTCAATCTTAAAGAGTTATAAGCCATGAACAAAGCCAACCTTTGATCTGAAGCAAAAAAGTTTTTGAAAATCAGACAAAAAGACAAGACTGTGTAGGCCTACTTAACAGCTTTAGTGGGTTAATACTCTAAAAAACAAATAAATATAGGAAAGAACACATGTTGGGTTAATTTTACCCAGCAAATTGGGTTGTTGATTTAACCCAGCATAATGGGTTGATTCATTTTTACTATAATTCATTTTTTTTTAACTTCATACATTAATTAATGTTGACAGATTAACTTAAATCCTCTAAACTTTTTTTTTAAATATTCCACACAACCATTGGTTTGCATGATAGTTCCTTTATTTTATAGTATAGCATATTTTATATCATTATATCAATACATATTGCCTACATTTAAGCTTGTTTAGCAAATATTAGAAGTAAAAATTGAAACAAATTCCAGTGTAATCGACCAGTCGTCCTGTTTCCACCGTAACGGTTCTGAATCTCATGCCGGATATGGCTCGCGTTCGGCGGGGAACTGATAACTTCAGACCGCCGCCTGCGTTTCGTAAACGAAAAATGCTGTGACTGAGTCCATAACCTGTCCATAAATAATCAGTGTACGGTTCTGAGAACATATTTTAACATCTTAAGAATTTATATTCTGTATCTTTTTTAATTAAATCATAAAATTTTATGCACGTTTCCATCACGTGAAAAGACCAACGCGACACTCGTTTAGGTGACTCACATCGCGCCTGTGTTAAACGCTACAGAACAATAACAAATTTGTAAATAAAATAAAACATGCACAAACCTGTATTTTACCGAAGACACGCACCAATTTGACGGAGCTGCACCGCTCTCTCCTGAAGAGGTCGCTAAAATCCTGCGATAAATAACTAACTCAACCCCCTCTGGGTTGTTATCTCTGACCCAGCAGTTGGGTAACACAAAAACTACCCAAACAATGGAAAAATAACCCCATAAAATGACCCAAAAGGCTCAACCCAGAACTTGGGTAGAAAAAATAACCCAAGATTTTTTAGAGTGAAAGAACTACAATCCCATAAAGAATTGCGAATAACATAATCAAATTAAAAACAATGGAGAAATATAAAACTACTTAATTACTAATGTTGATTATATTTATAAAAACAATATATTTTAAATGTATTGCGAAATATGCATGTATAAACATTTAAGTATTTTGAGAGAGTAGAGAGACTGACTATTAAATCTTTTGCAGTGCTTCATGTGAGTGGGTGGAGCTAAAGAGATCTTTTAGCATGTTGCTCAGCTCTCTGATTGGTGGAATTTCTCTAGGGCATTATGGGTAATGTAGTTTTTCCACCAGCAATTCTGCTGTTAAACACAATTATTTTAAAACTAAGCTGAAATAATGCGGGCTGACGACTAATGCGGGCAAATACGGTCGATTAACAACCTCGTAGCTCACAGAAGGTTTATAATTTATCGTTCAAAATCAATTTTCTTATAGAGAAAATTAATTGAGTTTTTACTTCCACTGTTGCACTCTATTGGGTATTATAAAAAAAAATGCACTAGTCTTTTATTATGTCCCACTCCAACTTCCTGTTTCAAAAGGAAATACGTCATATACAGGAAAGAAAACTAGTCATAAACCATTTCATGGGGTCTTTAACTAGTTTAGATGAACAGTGCAGGTGTGTTACTGGCACAAGCCGGTTGTTTGAAGGTAGACTAATGTATTAGCATATCCCAAAACATGCGTTATACTGGTTATTTAAGATGGCTGAACTAGTTTAGCTGGTCAAGGCTGATTTTCAGCAGGGTCTGTCTCTCTCTCTAGCTACACTGTGTAAACCATTTAAATCAAGCTGCCCTTCATAACTTACCTGTGACCAGATATCAGAGTGTTCCTCCTTAAAATGGAGTGCAACTGAGTAATAAGCTGCTTTTAGGTTGGAAATTACGACTTTATAACAGATATGTGCAAACTATCGCCAGCGATCATGTGGATCTGAAGACTGTGAACAGACAGTTGAAATGCTGGAAAAGAGGAAGCATTTTATTTTTTATTATTGTTATTATTCAGACCAAAGATTGACGTGATTTTTTGTTCAGGGAGGCTGAAGGATCTATAATTTTGTTAAGCTAAAGCTAATGAACACTAACATTGCCTTAAAGGCAGCTCGTAAAACCACTTCAGAGAGGTATACAGCTTCTTATACTTCTGGATTAAAGTGGATGGATCCGAACACAGTATTGCATCTGTGGACTGGAATTATTTAATCAGTATTTAAAGCCAGTATAAGCCATCTTTATAGACTGTTGCAATCATGTAGTGGCATTTTCACTCTGTGGCCAATAGATGGCGCGGCAGACCACAGAAAAACAAGGTAACGTCAATGACACGTGAATGTCTTATAAGTGTGTACAGCTCACATGAAATAAAACATTAAGTGTTTAAAATATATTCTCAGTGACCTCTGATTTTTTTTATAAAGTAAATAATGACTTTTGAAATAGGAATTTTGCTACTACTATGCAAATATGAGAAAAGTATAAGGCATATTTTAATACTATTTACCCTTTAAAATGTTTATGGTTGTGGGATTTTTCCTAATGGTTTCTCACATAAATAAGTGCAAACTACAGTATTCCTCCAGTCTGATATATGACTAATATTTGCACTATAATCCAGAGCTCTATATGGGACTGTATTGACAGTGTCTGTGTCCCTGTTTGTTTAAATCTTGTCTGAGAGTTTCTCCATTCTCTCTGAGGGGCCTCTTCACATCCCAGCATGCATCTGTTCAGGGGGCAAATGCCTTAAGACATTAGATAACATTTTTAAGAGATAGCTAGTGTATCGAACATAATTTTGTATGACGTTCAACATTTTTGTTGAATTTTATTTTATTAATCAGTTGGATGAAACTCATGTATCCATCAAAAACATGCTGGGTCATATTTTATCACAAAATTAAAGTAAACTTATTTTATTTTGAAATTTTTAAAATTAAACAAATTCCCCCAAATACAGCTATGCATAAAAAATCGAATTCTTCTTACTTTAATGCAATATTTTTAAATATATAAAAATATTTATGTATATACATAATCTAGAAAATATATAAAAAAATTCTATGAAAACACATATCAAGAAAATGACATGAAAACGGGGACATTATATATATTTTTATTTCTATTTTATTGTATCTAATTTTTTATTTATTTTTTTTCATGACAATTAAATTCCCCCTATGTAATGGTATTTGATAGGATCCATGATACCATGTATCTGAACAAGATGTCCAGGACCTCCAGCAGAAAAATAGGCCCACAACATTAAAGATCCAGCAGTATATTTAACCGTGGGCATGGGGCACTTTTTATCCATGTGTGCACCAAACCCATCTGGTGGATTTGCTGCCAAAAAGCTCTTTTTTTAGTTTCATCTGACCATAGAAGCCGGTCCTGTTTGAAGTTCCAGTCGTGTCTGACAACTGAATGCTGGAGATTGTTTCTGGATGAGAGCAGAGGATTTTTCTTGAAACCCTCCTGAACAACTTGTGGGGATGTAGGTGCTGTTTGATCATTTTTTATGCTTTCTGACCCAGAGAGTAAAATAATCTCTGCGAATCTCCAGCTGTGATCCTTGGAGAATCCAACTCTCCTCCTCACTTCACATTAAGACGATTTAGACACACGTCCTCTTCCAGCCAGATTTGTAACATCTTTAGTTGATTGGAACTTCTTAATTATTGCCCTGATAGTGGAAATGTGGATTTTCAATGCTTCAGCTATTTTCTTACAGCCACTTTCTATATTGTGAAGCTCAATGATCTTTTGCTGCACATCAGAACTACATTCTTTGATTTTTCTCAATGTGATGAATGATTAAGTGAATTTGGCCTTTGTGTTTCTTAATGTTTATACTCATGCTCCTAGTCATCCTGGTGTGCTAAAAAATGTAAATATGAATGGGAATATACTTCAGAGATATTTTACTCATGAGAATTTCTAGGGTTGCCATTAATTGTGTCCAACATGTATTAGAGAAAAACATTTATTTCATAATGTGATTTTCCCCCCACTTTCAATTGTTTTATTTTGATGAAAGGTTAGAATTTTGTGAATTTTTTGAATGAAAGAACAAAAGGATAAACAATGCAGATTTATTTTCACAGCCTTTGCTCGTAGGGTGTATATATATATATATGCATTTTATATACACATTTTATATTATATACATATATACATTTTTATTTCATTTTATCTAATTTATTATTTTATTTAATTTTTTTCATGACAATTAAACAAATTCCCCACAAATGCTCACTGTAATGCATTAAAATCTCATTCTATACATAATCTAAAACTATATCTAATTTTTTTCATGAATATACAAGAAAATGACATGAAAATGAAAAAGTGAACATTATATATATTTATTATTTTTTTATGACAATCCCCCCAAAATGCTTATAACTGTAACACACAAAAATAAATGTGTAAAATGTGACCTGGACATGTTTTCATGAGATTCACTTTGTTGAAAGGCCTCATGCTAAACTGCTTCAGAGCAGCAGGTGTGCTTAAGATGTTCGTCTGATTAATGACAGTTCATCAGTACTGAGCATTTAAAGACATCTGACGGGTCTGGGATCGGCCTCATTGTCCTGTCATGATTCACGAACCTCCGATTCCCCTGCTCAGACTCTCATCTGCTGGTCTCCAGGCGGAGCAGACAAACATTGAGTCATTCTGTGACCCGTCTCTTCTCCCGTCTGGCCCCAGAAAGACAAATGGTGTGCAGGTTAACCGGGGTGTGTTGCTCGTGACTAGCCGCTAAGTGACTGTGGGTTATCCGAGCGCACAAGGTCAAACACAGTCATTTTTCTTGGCCTGAGTCGCCGACTAAACAACGCAGATGATTCTTGGACGCGTTACTTCCCGTCAAACATATAAGGAGAAGCAAGCATGCCTTAATATATGAAAAATTGCTTCAGGAATTCAAAATCGCTTGTGTTTTCGTTTCTTTTCACTACTCAAAGCGTCTACACAGCTGAGGAGAAGTAGCCCATGAATAAAAATGGCGGAAATGGACCATGATCAAGCAAATTTCCTCCCAAGAAAAGAAAAACAACTAAAAAGGACAAAAATACTGAGGAAGATGTTTTTTCTGCAGTGTGTGCCACACACACACACACACACACACACACACACACATACACACACACACATACACACACACACACACACACACAAATTATTTTCTTATTCAGTATTTTTCTCATTTTCCAGTACAAATATTGATTAAATCAAGATATATTAGAAGCAAAATGACAAAAAGTCTTGCTTACAAAAAGCGAGTTTATGTGCCAGTGGAGTAAGAAAAATAAACTTGTTTTCCTCTTTGAATTTAGTTTATTTTTCTGAACCCACTGACAGATTTTTCTTCACCAAATTTTGATGAATTTATCAGAAAACAAAGTAATTTTGCTTCTCAAGTAAATATATCTTGATTTATGAATGTTTAGATATTTCTACTGGAAAACAAGACAAAAATGAATACCATGTTTATGAATTGAAGACTTTCTGCTCCGATTTTAGGGCTTAATTTAAGAAATTCTGAGAAATTGATTAAAAAAATGTGTTTATGATTGAAAGAAGAACAAATATCTGCCAAAAATTTACTAATTTCAAATGATTGAAAGATATTTGTTCTTGATTTAAGCATAAATTGACTTCATTTCTCAGTAAACAAGAATTCACATCTTCATTTTGCATCTCAAGTAAATATAAAGTCTTAGATGTTATATTTTTACCCATGAGCCTCTTTGATGGCAAACAAGAACATTTAAAGAACAGGTAACCAATCTATAATTAATATCGGTGATAATTTATCATAATAATACAGGCTTCTTGAGGATGTTGATGTGTTTGGATGTAGTTCCTCTCTGGGTAAAAACAGCACAGCTGTCCCGCGGCGCGTCAGACAGCGACTCTGACCAAAAACAACACGGTGTAAAAATAAATGTCCATTCAAACAGCAACCGCTCAACACTATTTCCCCTAAACAAAGAACCTGCCATCCAAGAATAATATGAACCTGTGAGCGCTTATGCATTATTGAAGCCTTCAGAATAAGTTATAAGAAACTTGTCTCTTTTTCTAGCAGAAAACTTAGAAAACACAATTGTTTTTCCACTGTAAAAAAAAAAAAAAGTGTTCATGCTACCTTAAAATTGTATTCAACTTGAAATGTTAAGTTGTATTAAGTGACAACTTGGATATTTGAGTTATCTCAACAAATACTAAATTCTAAGCTAATTGCAACAATTTTTGATTAAATGAAGAGCAAAATGAATCTTTTGCATGCTTCTCAGATCTCAATATTGTTAGATCACAAAGTCAAACATTTCTCATCAAATGATCTGAGCTGCTATATTCTTGACTAATGACTTATTTGTGTGTGTTTCAACTCTCCATGGGAGAAGCATCTGAGATGATGTTGATGAGCAAATCAGAAACAAATCGATGCGAGGAATATAGGGAAGAGAA